>OY987217.1:33371014-33971014 GCA_963920805.1 Primula vulgaris
AGCTAATTTTTTCAAATTTTAAAAATGTTGACTTGCTAACCTGGTCATTGTATCTAAAAGGAAACATTTTTAGAGCCTTGTTTTTTTTTTTTTTGGAATCAATTACCCATCATATGTATCTAGTTGTAATTTTCCCAAAATAGAATTGAATTGTGCACAAGTATGCTGTTAAAAAGCCTTAGAGGCTGGCATCTGTCCTGCAATTTCACCTTGGAGGTTGCGAGTTCAAATCATTATTAGTGACTTGCACACACTATATTGCTTTCCTCTCTGGAAAAACACCATTCGGCATGTGGAAAGAAGTATCACAATCGAATGAGAAAGTATAATTTTAAGGTACAACTTAAGAAGACATATTTCCTCAAATTTCTCTTAAGAAGAGGAAAAGATGTCAAAAAAACAACCCAGACACATCTTATAAAAGTCATCCTAGGGTGCGGGATCGTAATCCAGATTGTGCTCTTGAAATTTGAATGTGAAAATCAAGACTTCATTGGCATACATATCTGGTTTAACCCATCAATTGTGGTTAAGAGTTGTAACTCACAAGAAGATCAAGTGTATCACATTGAACCTAAGATAACATGAGTACCACAACTGTACAATATCTATACTCCGAAACTCGGAACTATCAAAATCGAAAAGAAGAGGCTAAGGTTCACTTCCATTGAAAATATTTTTTAGCATTTACAAGTCCACCTATTAAACGATCTTAATCCACATAACCATCTATCTAAATTCAAAAATTGATTAAAATTAAGCCGTTATAATAGTCATACTAGCTGCAGATCACGTCAATCACGCTATTTCTGGCCAACTATTGTAGCTAATTGGATCAATAACCTTTAGCTTAGTTCATTTCCTATAAAAAAACAAATGAGAAGAAATATGAATATAAACCTGCCACACAGTGTTTCATACTAACCTTGGTACCGAAAGGGCCTTCTGGGTTGTCGATATCGATAACTTTCCTTCCCTATATAAAGCAAAAAGAAACAGACAAGCCTTAAAATTACGTATACAAACCCCCAAAAAATATTTCAGATTCTAAAAGGCGTGTACATAATATAATGTGCATGATATAACATAACTAATTACCTGAAGCTCAGCTTCTATCTCCTCCCTTTCATGCCCAGTAGCAATAGGCACCACATCTTCCACAGTCTTCTTCGACACCACAGTTTCTGGAACCAAAAGACAAACACAATCACACACACACACAAACATACACATACAAAAACACACATACACGCATATAAATACATATATATGCATTTATATACGTATATAAATGTGTGTGTATATTGCAGCAATACGATTAAATTGCAGCCTGGGGTATGACCCACAATACTGGAAATTTGCAATTACATTTTGCTCATTTAAAAAAAATGCTCAGGGTTATCTACTCCTCCGTCCTCATACTCTTTCATAGAGGAGGAATCAGATGAAGACACTACTATCATTATTTCCTTTCCCGGTCTCCATTTTTAAAGAAGTAATGAAAACTTAACTCATTTCCATGTATATTAGTCAAACTTCTCATAATGTAGCACTTTAGCCCCCTATAATTTGGAACAACAATCTACATAAAATTCCATCCGCTCCTATTTTACTTTTCTGGTTCCATCACTTCTCTTTCTATTGTTTTTATTTTCAGTAAGGGTCAACTAGCTCCTACTATGGGACACCAAACGATTTACAGAAGTGATAATTATACAATTTAGTATATACACCATCTATTTGGTACACTCACCTCTCTTCCAAAAAAAACCCTCATAACTGCAACAGCAAAAATTCGTTCAATTTATAAGACTATTGAGACTATCATTTCCACATCATTACATACATTATACAAATAACTTTGCATTCATAGCATTTTCCTACATACACACAAAAAGAACCAGTTTTTATTATTAGGAAAAGGGTCCTATTTCACATAGAGTCAGGTATAGCTTAATAAACAAATCACCTATATACCTTTAATATCAGCATTTTCCTACGTAACAAGGAAGAAACACGCAATTGGTGTGAAGAAAGGTTATGTTTCATACAGAGACAAGTGAAATTAATTTTAAAATAAACATTCAAGCATTATGTAATGCAACTAGTAATGACAAACTACCTCCAAATAGTTATTACTGAAAATAAAATGACTAAAGATTTCGAGTAGATAAAATGTTTCTCGATCATTTACGTTGTGTCATATACATATCGTTGTTTTTGCAATTAAAAGCTTTCAAATACGTAATGCGTTTCCCATTTATTTCCCGTGTGTGGCATATCATTGTTTTGTGCAATTATAGTCTTTCAGCTAGATAAATCACTTCTCATTTCTCTACCGTGTGTGATATACCATTATTTTTGCAATTAAAGTCTTCCATATATAACATTTCTAATCTTTTTAGGATTTGTGATATATTATCATTTCTGCAATTAAAGTCTTACAGGTAGATAAATCACTTTTCGCCTATTTACGGTGTGTGATAAAATCATTTTTGTTGGCTGTCAAAGTCGCACAGGTAGATAAATCATTACTTTTTGCTTGCAATCCCTGTTTCTGTTTGCGACAATTAACACTAATTTCGCAATATATATTAATTATAATCCCGTCATGTTCACCTCATAAAGGACTAACCCTGTGTATACATACATTGACATATTCTCCTCCCTCCGTCCCTAATTAGTTGATCATTACGAAATTACATCCCTAAAACTGCCGGAATTTTAATTTTTTTTTTTAAATCATCATATAGTTAAACTGCAAGTCAAAGCGGTTCGTAGTTTAATGTATTGCGGCGGTGAATACCACTGATAATATTTTAATATATTGCGAAATTAGTGTCGTCGTCACAAATCGCACCGTAAATAGACAGAGATATGATTTTATCGGGAAAAAAATAACGAATTATCGCACACCGATAAGTGATTTAATCCACTGAAATGTTTGGCAACAGATATTTTAGTCCAAAATCAAAATATCGACTAAAGGAAATCTATTGACAAACAGGCGCGTATATTATACATGACATATAGATATAGAAATGGGATGATACCGGAGGAGAAGTGACGGGGGAGGAGGGTGGAGGCGGCGGCGCGTGGGAGGATGGGATGGGATCGGCGCGTGGGGGAAGTTAGGGTTCGGATATGGAAAGAGAATCGTCTCAACATTATTGATTTTGTGTTTTATTTATTTGTTTTCTCAGGTCGCCCCGTACACTCTCTCTCTCTCTCTCTCTCTCTCTCTCTAGATTTGGGATTCAGCTGATCAGAGAATGAGATTACTGTTTTAAAAGTCTCTGTTTTCGGTTCAGTTTTTCAAAACCTTAAATCTAAATTACGATTTCTAATGGATTTACGGTTAAAACTTTTTATTTTTATTTTAAAAATAAATAAATAAATAGTTTGTAATTCGGATTTACGGTTTTGACATGAAAACAGATATTTTGCAATCGAAAAATCAACCCTTTAAGTTTAGTGCTACGTTGGTTTAGGTGTTGATTTAATATAAAACTAGTAATCGTGTCCCACGCGTTGCGTGTGTGAAGCGCAATGCAATTAAAATATAGAAAATAAGTATAGTTATGATACAAATATGTGGATAATAAAAAAAAATAGTATAATATGATAAGACTTAAAATAATATTTTGTTGTTAAAGAAGGATAAATAGTGTTATTAGTTATTATTTTTTATATTTTTTTTATGTGAGTATGTATTACAGTAATTAATTAAAAAATATAGGGGTATTTTTAGAATAAAAAAAATGGTTAAATTGGGCAGGCTCATTTGATTTGGGTTGGCTTATTATAATAGAATGATAACAAAAATTATTTTATTATTATTAATGAAAAAAATATAAAAGATAAAAAACTAGGTAAAAAAATAATTGTATATGTATTTTTTTTATACAATTTATACAAAACTATGTTTAATAAACAACTAAAAAACAGCTTAAAACCTGTTTTTTTACATTTTAATATCTTTCTCGTGTAGATTATAAATTATTTTTTAAGTTTAAAAACATATTTTAAACTATTTTTTATTAGACCGGATGACCGAACTTAAATTACTTTCGGCCCTCCGGCCCCACACTTGACTCTAAAAATCTTATGAAAGTTGATCTCTAGCTAACATTATCGGTATATTCTGTAATTGTTCCAAATATATTGTGTTTGAACCCATTTAATAACCAAGCCTAATTAAAGGCCTGAAAACAAAGTGAAGCCCAATACAAGCCCATCCGGGTATTTAAGTCGGTTTCTTATTTTAAATAATAAAAATAAAATAAAATAGAATCACAATGTATGATAGGTCCGGGCGAAAAATCGGAAAAACCGAACCGGACTGATAACCGAACCGAAAAAGACCGAAACCGAAAAAAATTCGGGTCGGTTTCGGTTTTTAATAAAGCCGAACCGAAAAAAACCGAAAAAACCCGAAAAAACCTGAAAAATAACCGAAAAAAACCGAAACTTGACCGGAAAAAACCGGTCCGGTTTGGTCCAAAAAATAAAAAAAAACTAAACCGAAAAATATGCTCGGTTTCGGTTTTGCTAAAAACCGAACCGGACCGAACTCGGCCGTAATGTATGATTGATTATCTTAATATATATATATATATAAAGATTTTTTTAGCTAAGTAAAAAATATATTTTAAAATGAAACATGTTCAGACGGGGCTCGTAAAGCGACCTGGCTCGAGCTCGTTAATCATAACTTCTTCGATACGACTTTGGAAAATAGTTATTTATCACAATTTGTGTCAAATATATTACATTTGAACCCATTTAATAACCAAAGCCCAATTAAAGGCCAGAAAAACAAAGTCAAGCCCAATAGAAAGCCCATTTGGGTATATAAGTCGGTTCGTTATTTTAAATAATAAAAATAAAATAAAATAAAATCCTAATTAAAGTCACCAAAATTATACGCCAACCAAAACTGTATATAAATAGCCTTTCGAAAAGGTCAAAAACTGAGTCTTTTCATATTTCTTATTCAACACGGCAAAAAAAGAAAAATACAAATACAAATAAAAAAACAAGGTTAGTATTCTAATTTGCTCTTAATTCTTTTTTTTCTCAATTAAGATTATTTCATTAATTGTTTCTATTAGAATGTCATTTATTTGTATATAAGATGTTGAATTCATAGAATTGTTTGATTTTTTGTTATTTTTAATTATCTTTAACTACTTCTCTTTTTTTTTTCCTTTTTTTTTGCTTGTTTTGATTGCTTGATTGTTGTATATGTATATTTGTTTTGGTTTTGGTTTTTCTAGTTTATTAATTATTTGAATCTTATTTATTTTGTTTTTCTTTTATAAAATTATTCGTGTTATGCTCTGTTGAATTGCTTGATTGTGTGTTTATGTAATTGTTTTGGTTTTTTCAGCTTATTAATTAATCAAATATAATCGTTTTTCTTTTACGAAATTATTTGTGTATGCAGGTTTCGTGTTCTTCTATGTATGTGTATTAGTTTATGTCAAATTTTATTTGCAATTTTGTTTTGTTTTTATCCTTTATTTAGATTATGATATTTGAACTTAGGGCTGGTATGTTTTTTTCCTTAATTCTATTTAATTAAGGGTAGATATCGATATCGAGAGATAAAACTGAAAAAAAAAACTTTTTTTGTGTGTATAATATCAAGTATTCCATCAATCAAGGATACGCGTTGGTTTATGATCCTTAATTTGTGTTCGTAACTAGGTAACACGAAACTGTTATCTTTTTTACTGTAATTGTACTCGAATTAGCTCAAGTTTTCTTAATTTTTATGTATCAAAGCTCAATTATTTTGTATGAGACTGATTACGTTTTTAAATTAGTTTGTGAATACAAAAAAAAAAGTGTTGAGGTTTGATAGGTGTTTTATTTGGTGTAATGGATTTGGTATTAGCTCAGTTTATTCAACTGATTGCGTTTTTTAATTAGGTTGGTAATTAAAAAAAAACCGTGTTTTGAGGTTTGATTAGTATTTTATTTGGTGTAATGATATTGATAGTAGGCTATTAGCTCAACTTCCATGTTTTTGTGTTAAAATCGGAACACGATGTTACAAATAAAAATAATTGCTGTGGATGTTACATATATGTCCCTGTTGTTTCTTAATTCATATTATTTGCTTGTTTTCCGGCAGAATTTAAGCTAACGAGCTCTGCTTTTTGCGATGCTAGAAAAATTATTGTTAAACCACTTTAAAGCTTTTAAGCTTTTTTCGGCCAAAAAACCCAAAAAGTCTTTAGTTTGTTATCTAGTCAACCAATGCATTGCAATTTGTAAGGAAATAAACCCTGAGCTTAAAAGCAATAACCAAACAATCCTTTGTTGCCCACTTTAGGAAAACTACATGTACTGAATTTGATCGCTTTTTTGTTTGTTTATGCCAAGTTGTGAGCAGTGCTTTAAGAGCTTTTTGATAAAGCTTAGCAGAGACTAATATTAAGATTTAAGAACCCATATTTTGTCTCTTATTTCATTACTTTTTCTTTTTTTTATTCTTGTAGTACTAATTACCTCTCCATTATCTCTTCTTATACAGAATTTCAAGCGTCATATCGAAAGCATGGGTATCATGAGATTGCGTAAAGGGGATTTCGTAGAGGTACTGAGTAAAAAGGAGGCCCCAACAGGCTCTTGGCATTGTGCTGAGGTAATATCTGGGAATGGTCATACATATAAGGTAAAATACGTAAGTTTTCGTTGGACTAACGAGGAAAACGATGCTTTTACAGAGAGGGTTACTAGAAAGTCCCTCAGACCTAGCCCTCCACCAGTTGGTGAGGTGGACGATTGGGTCCCCGGAGATCACGTGGAGGTGTACCATAACATGTGTTGGAAAACAGCTACTGTGGTAAAATATTTGGATCAACATGTTTTTTTAGTTAGATTGTTAGGTGATTCAAGGGAATTTGAAGTCCATAGGTCGTATCTCAGAGTTCGACAGTCATGGGAAGATGGTAAATGGTTCCTTGTTGGCAAGGTAATTTCTCACTTGTATATATTTTGGCTTTGTTTTTCAGCTTTATTTTATCATGTGGTAATTGGTATAGATTGTTTTGTAATGCATATTTATCGTGGTGAATTATTATATGCCTTACCTCTATTGTCTGGTTGACCAGTTAAAGTTAATGTTAATCTCTGTTTTGAAATTCGCTTTTACTCGTCTACGAAAAAACGCTTTTTGGACGAAACCTAACGGGTTTTACACCTTTTCTGCTCCCCACAACATAAGAAGCTTAATCTTCAGTGATCGGCAAAATACTTTAGCTAGGTTTTTACTATTTAAAAGTAAATACATTATTGATATTAATACGCTAAAAGTCTTGAAACAGCGAAAAGCTGACGACTTTGTTATCAATAAGCATAGGGATATCATATTCATAAATATGAACTCCAAGGCTTTGTTTGGTTGTAGTTTTTGCGCTCAGACTCTTTGTCCTCTTTTGTTTATAATCTGGATTGCATTTGGTTTGAGGCTTTTAACGCCGCTTAAAGCTTTAGGCTGTTATGGTGTTTTTCGGCTTGAAAAGCTAGAACTTAAAACTGGGTGCGTCTATTTTTTTTTTTCAACCTAAAATTTTAGCTCTTTTGGACTTTTGGTTAAAAGCTACAACCAGACATTCCCTAAAAAACCTGTCTTCCATAGTTTTCCATAATTCTTCGATGGCTTGAACTCCAAAACTTTTACATTTTTACTAACTTCAAATTTTGGTTTATGCAACAGGGAACTTGTGCAACACCATCGAAAATAAATGCAAATACATTTTCGCGACAAACTTTTGGCAAGGTACTGAAGAGGGCGTCGCCTGTTTCCTTAACTGACTTAGAGAAAGATGGCAATTCTCCTCAGAAAAGTGGTGTGACAGAAACAAACAAGTCTCAAAAGAAGCTAAAACGGAGAAGTTCAGAACATCCATCTCCATTAACTGGAAAGGTAGATGGTTATATTTACCCACAAGAAACACTAGGAGAAAATTCTGTGCATGCAATGCTTGATGTTGCAAAAAATAGCTTTTCTGCTACTAATTTAGATATAGTTGAATCCAATGATTTTGATTATTCACTCACTAATAGTGTTGCATCGTCCGTGGGTAGTTGTAGCATCGATGACACTATTGATAACAAAAATAGGAATGATAAAGGAACGTTTTACTCAGAGAAAAGTGAGGAATTGTTTGAGCACAGACTAGGTTTACTTTTGTACCGTAGTGCTTTAAAGGCATTGTTTGCTTCAGGTCCTTTAAGTTGGGAAGATGAATTGAAGATGGTAGAGCTTATGGATGCATTGCATATATCAAATGAGGAACATTTGGCGGAAATAAAAGACTTGATCTCTACTGACACTAGAATTACCGCATGCTAAAAAGAATATTATCGTATACTCCTTGTAAATTTCTGATTCTTCTGGTCTTGCTTAACAGTTAGTTTGAGTAGTGATTTTATGAGTTTGTAAGAAGCATAACATTTTGTCTCAACTTATTTATTCCATATATCTTTCCTGTTTGTGAGCATGTGCTTCAACTTTGTATTATTTGTGTTTCATAAGTTTCAATATTTATGTTGAGTAGTTTTATTATATTTAGACAGTAGCTTACTTTTGCAAGTAGATAATTTGGCTTACTGAATTTCACTCTTACCCTGTCCTTGTAAGCTGGTAGTGTGGGGATAAATACTGTAAAGTGGTTTTTTGTGATTATTGAACAGTTTTTTTTATTGGAAATGCAAATTTAGGGAAATACACCTGCCTAACGAAACTGGGATTATTTGACTTGTTTCACTGTTCAACACTCATCTTCATGCTCTGATAAGTATGAGGCGGCAGTTATTAAATCTTTAAAGTGGGGGCTGGACGTCGGAAAGATCTATTGATTCTGTTGTTTTCATCTGATGTAAACTCTATAATGTGGGTTTGTCGCGCACGCCATGTGATTTTTTACTAGCCTCGTTCTGAATTTATGCTTATTATATTTCATGTCATCCGGCAGCACATGGTATTATGTTCTGTGGAATCTACAAATATTTCCTTGGAACTTCCATGGCCAAGGATTGAAGCTTTCAGATTATGCTTTTAGAGGTATGAAGTTGATCAATAATTTATTATTATGATGAGAACTTCGATATTTGTGATATTTTGTTATTATTCATGACTCGTGTTATAGTTTTTGATTTTTACGTCACACTTTTTGTTGGATTTTTATCATTTTTATCAAGGGTGAATTTCTTAAAATCTGGAAAGTTGTGTGTGCATCTTGGTTTGAATTTGTTTAAAGGATAGAAAAGCTTTAAAAATCAATTAAATTAACAAACTTTATTCTCGTGAGTATTTCGATTTGCTTAAAAAGTAATTAGCTTTGATAGAGTTCAAAGCATTTGAGTCTTGTTTTTATCTCGAGTTGTACATTATTGTTGCAGAGAGGTCTAGATATATTTCTTGTTTTGGTCAAATTTTTTTTCGATTTCTAAATGCAATCATGCAGGCTATTAAGGCGCTTTACAGCTTTATTTTAGCTGAGGTCTCGGTCGATTACTTCTATAGATAGAAGAGTTAGAAAAAGCTACATATGTTTTTTTTAACTAGTTTACCTTTATTCTTAATTATGACGGCTTGAACTTTTTATATCATTACATGATTAGTAGCCTCTAATTGTAAGCAGCCTTTAATTAAAAAAGTACTATAGAGTGTAGACCTATCTTAGCAGGACAGGGGAGAGTAATTCCTCTTAAGAAATTAGCATTTCAAGTGCTTACACTTTTAATTTTCCGACAGTAGGAAATACAGTCTTTGCACGTATTGAGGGATTAAGAATCATCACAACCGTTGGTGCGTGCCGATTGCTAGGGACAAGAAGGAATCTAAACCTTTGCAATATTATGGCAATGGTTATCCTAGTTTGGAGTTTGGCCAGGTTTTGCCGAATGCACCTGCAGGCCCCGAGCCCAAACAGAATATAAGCAAATATTTTGATTCTTTGTTGTGCACGCCTCGGGATAATTAAGACGGATTGAATTCAAATGAATCTGGACTGCACATTTTTGGTTCATGATGAAAGGCCATGATCGGGAGGAGGAGATCGGTCCTGCTTGATATCCTGTCACACGTTGACTGTCTTAGAGAGACGACTGCTAGTGGGATACCATGTCTATAACTTATTCTGTATTATGCTGAATTGCTAAGAACATATATAGTATAACATCATTAAATTTGTGTGAATTTTGTTCTTTCAGTACTTTCTTGTATACTGTTACTATTATGTTCATAACTATGAGTTTCTTTTTGTCCTATGTTAGTTATCCAACATGTACTTTATTATTCATGTAAATGAATATAAAAAAATTGTCAATTGGCATGCTACTCTCCCATCATTCTGTGTAAGAATGTCGTTAGCATTATAGTAATTATCAATGATAAGTCGAGTTAAGATACCAAAAAAACAAGTGAATTGTAAAATTACCAAAAAAAACAAGTGATAATCGGGTCGTTGCACCATGAATTTGGTTTGTTTTTTAGCTATAAAGTTCTAATTTCTAAATATGCCATATCGAGTTGGGAAAGATGAGTTAGGAATTTATTCGAACGTCAAAAATAAGTGAACAGATATTGAACTATAGCCAACAAAGGGCTTGGAAGTCGAAAGATAACGTAATATTGCCAAAAAAACATGTGAAAATCAGGTTGTTGCACCATGAATTTACCTTTTTTAGCTATAAATTCTAAATATACCAGATTGAAATTGCCTCTATTTTCAGCTATCACAATGCTGGTCAGAAATCAACATTTGAGTTAAGGATGCCGATTTCAAACAGTGTGTGCATTGACACAGTAAACAATCGTTGGCAGTTACTAACCCATACCATAACAGTGTACTAAGTCGTTAATTTTGATTAATGGATTAAATTGGAATTGAAATTTTAACTATGGAAGGAAGACGCGTAGTAATTAAGCTATTAAACATTAATGAATATTGCATTTACGTCTCATATTTGCCCAAAACTCAATCGGTATAAACTGTGATCCAAGGGTTCGATAATTTTTATGATAAGACATACCACTTCAATGAAAAAACAGCTTCAATATATCATCTCAAGTCATAAAAGATTAAAAATATAAAAACTAAATACTTTTTAATCAATAATATCATTTACAAACAAATCAATCACCTTTTGTAAGGGAAGGTGGTGTGAAAGTATTGCAACCAAAAAACTGCATTTCACTTCTACTCGAAATGTGTAAACTATCAATACACTCCTTTTGAGAAGTGCCTATGTTTGCTATGGCCAAAATTGGATCAACCTACTGTCTATGCCTATGCCTCTTTGACCTTTGTACAAAAAAAAACTGTCTAATACCTGTAGATTTTTCTTTACTGTGAAACTCGTGTAACTCAAGAATTGCCGACAAAAAACTAGCGGATATCTCAGATTTTCAAGTAATTAAATCTTCTTTATGAAGATCTTGCTCTTCACGAGGGATCTTTAACTTGCTCTGGATTTCATCTCTCTCTTTATCTTGTTGCTGTCAATAACGGATAGGAACCTCAAGTTTTAAAAGGTAGAAGTTTATAACCATAGGTAAGTGCAAATGAGCAGTTTTACTTGCCTCATACAGTGCATTCCACGACAGTGTCCATTTCTCTTGCAAAGCACACCATTCTAACGCTAGCTCATGTTCAAGGTTGTTTGGCTGAGAATAATGTGATGTTGATGCTCGCCCCTTTATGAAAAAAGAAAGGGCGTTAATAATACTTCTGTATATTGATCTATCTACTTTTAACAATTTATACACTGTATTACCAACATTACTAGTTTGAACACTAATTGGTCTTTTCAGCTGGGGTACTTCTTACTTCCATTAATTTGCACATCACTTGGCACAATGAGGGAGGAAACTTGAGTACATCTCAATTTTCATCGCCAGTTTAGACGAAAGTGACAAGGTTTTACAAACATAGAACCTATACTATTGACTTGTTTGAAATAGAGTTGAGGGTCTTGAGGCACTACTAATTTTTGCTAAAAAAATCCATCGACAGATACATCATATAATAGGCTCAAGTAAATTGACAAAGTGGAATAGTACCATATCATGATATTGCTTCTGATATCTCCTCCTGTCAATTATAAGATGGCCGGAAAATTTTGTTTTTTCTCTGAGGTTCTTTAGATATCTAGCGACAACTGGCCTATGATCACTAGAAACAGAAAGACATACAAGGTAAGAAGATCATTAGTTATTCTGACAAATTCGGGAAAAAGAAAAAGCACCGCTATCTAACTTTAAAAAGTTTGAAACACTTAAAAAAAGAGAAAAATCTACCTTCCGTCTGTGAGCACCAGGCACTTCCTGGTTAATTCGCAGATTGCAGATTCAGCTGCCTCTCTTGATTTGAATATAACAAAGGCTTTTCCTGATAAGATATGGAAAAATTAGTATCCCATCACGAGAGATCAAGTGCTTCCATTTAAGCAAAAGAATTACAAAGAAATAATAATGAATGTTATACCATTATGAGAACTTGAAGGTATGCTGCTGGAGGGTATGCTGCAGTGAATCATCTTTGCATCAACTTTCCGATGTAAGGCATTCCAAACAATGTCCTATAGGAAAAAAAGTTTGTTTAGGATTATCAGATGCGTATCTAGTTAACTTCTAGGACACAATTAAGGAGTGAAAAGTTCCAATTTATTTGGGTTACAAGATGATATTTCCATTGTACTCGATACTATTGAAAACTAAACTTGATTTGAATCAGCATGTTTTGTACTGGGCTATCACTGGCTGGTATATTGTAAATGTTATATACACTATAAAAGGTTCAACTTAGAGAGAGTTTTACAAGAAGTCATACAAAAAAGTGTAGAGTAAGGGGAAATTGATACAATGAATTGATGAAATCCACATCTAAAACCAGATACTATAAAAAAAGAAGCCTCTCATATATTATATGATACTCTAAGAGGACATTAAAAGAATTCTCATATAGGCTTGGCAAATATATTCTTAATACAAATTTAGGTACAAGTATTTTGCATTATATTAAAAGTTTTAGGTAAAATATATGCATCATAATAATTTAGCTACGATTTTTTCCATCATAAATAAGTGCTATTTTCGCACATGATACTTAAAAAGGGAGCGAGGGAGTACTTATGAAAGGTTTAAAGAACTTTTAACCTGTCAAAAAAGTAAAATACGGGTAATAAGTATGTAACTTAGGGAGCATGTTTGATTGAACTTGAAGTGCGTGTGGTGCTTTTTGTTTTGACCCAAACCTGAAGAGGTCTATTTGATTGTTACTCGTACAACCTTTATTCATTTTGCTACTTGAGTTTATGTTATTCCAAACAAGGCCCAAAAGCTGGTATTAATAACTTTAAATTGAGACTAGACAACCTCAATCTCTGATGAAGTATAAGAAGGATCCAGATTTTCCAGTAGTACAAGAGCGTCTGTTTCATGAGCCCTCTGCATCTTTATTTCCCAAGGCTGCAAACCAAAATGCACATACATATGTAAAAAGTACGTGGTAATTAATTCTTCTACACCAAACGACGGGGCAATCCCAGTTCAGAATCGTCAACTATTGGTTTCTTTTTTTAGGGTACTGAACTACAACTTTTTAGTTGATTTTCAGCACCTCCTTCAATTCTGTATCCCTGAATTTTAAACAAATTTTTATTTAATCCACTACCTACACAGTTTTCAATTCACTATTTAAGTAATTTCACCAAAAGATTGTAATCCACTACCTAGAACTGTTTTTTTGCGTTCCATGTTTCTGAATTGCTAAGGTCATAATTGCAGCAGGACAGCGCTTTCCGCAACAAATATAAACTTATAAAACTAATCTTGATTCATCGTCATTACAGGAAATCAAAGTTTTGCACTGATAGCAAAAACATCATTAAAAGATAACTTACTTGTTCCCTGAACCATTTATTTGACTCCTGCATAAAAAAAAAAATTGAGAACTAGGCAAAGCATTACTAGGCAATTTTCCATTTCATATCAGTACAAACTTTCAAATTGCACAAAAAGAAAAGGCATGTCAAGAATGGCCTTAACAACTCGAACTGATTTCAATGTATGTTGTGCAACATCAGGTTTAAACATGAGAAAGGGTAGTGGACAACATTGTTATCTTGCTCACATAAATATTTGTTTCATCAGCCTAGGGTACTTTTATAGAAAAACACAGTGAAGCGATACTACAGCACTTTGAAAAGAATGTGGGTTCAAATGTAAATAACCCCCAAGTACTACAGGATTTTTGCACATGACACTCGTATACTTCGGTTACTAACATGCCATAATTTTTCTGCAAACCAGATGACCAATATTCAAATGTCAAGATGTGTCTTGAGTTCCTGATTTGGAAATGGTTGTTTCATAGGTCTAAATTTATTATTCAAGATAGCAGTTAACAAATATATCATTTTGAGCAATTTGACGTAAAACTCCATTAAAAAAGACGAGCAGACTTTTTTTTTATATTAAATTAATGTCAGCCTTAATTATGCTGCCTCCGATGCATAAATGTCAGAGAAGTAGATGGTGAAAAAAAAATCTAGATGAACTATAATGGGTTATGCAATTTCAAAGTTTGATATGGCTATTCGCAAAACACCCAAATAATTTTTGCAGCGCAAGAAAACATATAAACTTGCCTCATCTGGTTTTCTAGTTACTGTAAATGGGTTATTGCACGTTCGGGACCCCTTTCCATGTTCCTCTGCAGCAGTATATGTGTCTGAAAACTTCTCACTCGACCAACCCTTGGATTGCTCTATTTTTTCAGCTACTGGATCTAGGTATTCAAAGATAATATAATACTAAATATGACCTCGGAAATATATACAGAGTTGAGATTGATAGTAGAAAAAGTAAAAATTAGAGAGCAGAACTTGGTAAGATTACCTAAATTAAAGTGCACCTTTCTTTTCTTCATAGGCAAAGGGTCAGTTGTGCTATCAACTCCAGAACATTGTCGTTTAAGTAGATTTCCTTCTTCAATCTTTGGTTCTACAGACCACAATATAATTTTACAGAAATTAAAGATGGGATATCAAAAAATCTTTTTCAGTAAAATTACTATTAGATTTTGATCATGTTTGAATGTCACACTTACCTTCTTTTATAGAGATTCCCACTGGTGGAACGACCCCTTGCAATCGCACAGTTAGTGGTTTCTTCTTTTCTGTTTCTGGTCTTCTAAGATTCCGATCATTTTCCTTGTTGAAATAATGCACCACTGAAATAACTACTGATTAGTATGAATTTTTACAAGTATTCAACTGGTTATTTAATATAAACCAAATCAATCATACCAAAAATGATAACTGGCATCCAGTAGATGTGACTACTAAGTACTTTGATTACATATAATAAACAATACAGCAATATAAGAAAACATGATAACAGGCCTCCAGTGGATACGTATGCCTACAGGTACTCAACCCGTATGTAAAATAAACGATAAAACAATGTTATAAACTTGATAACAACCCAACAGTATATATTAAATATACCAGGACTATGAATTTAATCCTTTAACCCAACATATAACATAACAACAACAAAATAACAAGATACGAAGTGCTAGAAATTATATTTTGTAAGATTGCATATGCTAACATATTAATGTAATGCCTGGAAACATTGCAGTTAGATCAAACAATTGAGCATATGCAAATAGTTTTCTGATCTATAGGGAGAATAAAATAATGCTGAACAAAGCCATTGACTATATGCATATCTCTTTAACCTACATAGTATACCACATTAACCAAGTTTTATGGAAAATTACGACGTGAAATAGGAAAGAAACATGAACGAGACATTGACAACTATATATCTGAGAGGCCAAAACTATTGGGAAAAAACTTTTGAACACAATGAATACTAATATACTCAGACAATAGGTTCTGACCTTCAGTATCAGCAATTTTATCTGGAAATCTTTCAGAAATTTTGCATCTTTCAACATGAAAGGTACGGTAGAAAATATGATTGGCAGATCGTAATTCTTCATTGGAAACTTGGGCATTTCTCTTATCTGAACTCATGCATATAACTTTACATTTTCCAGCAACAGCCTCCTAATACAATCATAAGTGACTAGAATAAGTAATCATAACAGAATTACTCACACACTACGCTCGATGCACTTGACTGAACATATGTGAGTGTAAAATGACTAATATGTGACTGATTAAAACCGGAAAGAAATAGATAGTTCGTAGGAAATATTATACGCGCGAGTAATAAATTTACCGGGGAACCAATTCTGGATAGCCCAGTTCCCTCTCCACAAGCTAGAAAAATCTCCTTCTCGAGTAGCTTAACATCTCCTAGGAAATTACTTATCTCACAGGGACGAAAGAACCAAACATACTTCACTTTCTTTTCGTGAGTCGGTGTCTCCCACATTTTTAAGATCTTGCCAATGGATGGTTCAGGCTCGTCCCCGCACCAAACATATACGCAATCAAATAAAGAGTATGTCACTCCATCATACTTGAAGGACTTGTAGAATTGCACATTTTTATTACTAGAATCCTTTTTCTCACCCCAACAAAATTCAACCTCCTCTTCTTTGGTTATTTCCCTAATGTCCTCTTCTTTCGCTATTCCTCCAACGGTTAACATATTCTGTAAGTTGTTATTAAAATTGGAAATCTCTTTCTGTGAGTCCCTAAAAGAAAAAGAGAAAATGCATTAACATATTGGATTTTCCAAAGCATACTAGCGTCTTGCATATGCAAAAATCAGAGAAAAAATCTATCTTGAGTCTAGAATCCAGGTATCTGACCTAAAAGACTATCATCTTGTTAAACGTGAGAATATTTACTAATGTATTCAATGAATATAGATTGGGACTATGAACTGAGCGTAATTATCAGCACTTTACAGGAAATTAAGAGTCAGATGTTAGGTTCTCTTAATATAATTTGATTTACCAAAAAAAAAAAAACAGATATAGAAACCCATGGCTTCCCAACTGCAGTGCATAATCTAGCTTTGAGTCGGTACCTGATTTATTCAATGGCTTGGCATATTAATTGAACATGTTGCTAAGTAAAATTATCATCTGTCATTCATGTATGAACCGTGTCAAGAACGTTTTAAGATAAAAATGTTTGGAGCTGAAAATTAAAACCATGTAATTTTTTTAAGATAACGATAAGATGTAATGTTTCTTCTTTAAATTCCGGCCTTGGATGTATGACGCTAAAGAAATGCCAATAAATTACCTATAAACGTTTGACAGAGACCCAAATCTGACATTGATCGAACCTTCGCTTAGCAAGTCTTTGACAACCTATAAGAGAAAGTAACATTGCAGTAACTTATAAAATATTTCCACACTGAATAACTTCTTGCATAATCAAAATTTGAAAAAAAATCTTATAAATGGAATCTCCAATCCAGATTTTTCGATTTAAAGACTATGTTCTTTTATGAGATGCAGATTTTTGGAATAAGTAATAACGTATTCCTTTAAATTTAATAGTGGCGGTATATGTCGTCTTAGGGACCAAGATTCTGTGTGGGTTATCAGTACTTTATAGGAAATAGCGAGTTAAAAACAAGCTTCAATTAGTCTATCTTAAAATGTAGTTAAACATATGCTAACAAATCATCTAACTCAGACAACCAAAAATAAGAAAACTTGTCAAGTTAAGAAAACTTTTCAGTCACAAGTCATTGTGCAAACAGGTGAAAAACGAAGTAAACAGTTGGATATAAAATACGAAATTCATTGTGAGAGATTGGAACCGCAAAAGGATGTACAAGATTCTGAACCCTTAAAATAAAAACAATATCATGACAATCAATTGAGCATAATCACTATGTTCACCTCTATCACTCTATTCATTCTCACACATTTAACAGTTTAAACGGGAAACCAAAGATAAATGATAAAGGGGGAGAATAATCGAACAGCAAATTAAGGTAAAATCCACCGTCTTGTCTTTAGTTAGTGGCTCCATCTTTCTTAATGAGATTCACGGGATGAACTAGGAGTATCCTAAAAAGGGACTATAGCACCTACCATAATTACAAAAAAGTGTACACATATATTTTAGCCCACTGCTATCCAAATCTTGGTTTCGCCGCTGATGAGAACATACGTCCTATAATACAATTTTCTACTCATTAAATCGTGGATCGTAAAAGATAAAACTAACAGTTTTTGCGTGTTACTAGTTGTTCTATAATACGAATATATAATTTTATATTATGAGAGGGGAAAAGGATCAACTAGATCATATATTGTTATGTCAAATAATTAAAACAATAAATGGAAAACATTACCATTCTAAAACAAGTGGCAATTAACTATAGATTAGCTAGGTCTAACAAAAAAAATTGTCCTACCGTACTTTAGGCACAATAAATATATGTTTTTCGTTATGGAACAATGAGAAACTTTCATTATGGAACAAGGAGCAGGCCACATTGACTTCATTAAATTATTTTCACAAGTCCTGTTACTGAGTAATTTATTAATCAGTCATTTGTATTTCTTTTTGTTATCTCCTGAACCTTGTAATTTTAATTTGTCAGGTTATACCCCACTTTGTATTTTTGCAATATTAATAAATAAAAAAGTGGGTTTTCCTTATCATTTATATATATAATAAGTAGAAAAAAGGAGCAACAACTAAGGAACAAAGGAATGTTGGAGCCACAAAAAGCATAATGCTAACTGCACAACTCATGCACTCCTACGCACACTCTTTGCGAGAGGGATTTTTGTGAGAGAAATTTACAGAACGCACGAGTTGTATGAATATTTGTTCCTTAGATTTAAAAAGGGTTTAGTTTACCCCGTTACGGGATCTAGGTACTCACACAACTACACAACTCGTGCACTCCATGTAAGATAAAAAGTTATATTTGGTCTGGACATCCTTCAACAAACACCAACCAACCAACCACAAGCTAGTTATATTTAATCTATTGTACACGGGATTCGGCAAACGTGTGGGTCGATGTTTGTAGGAGTATGCCCTCCATGAAATATGCCAGAAGGATTTAGAGGCTATTTTTGTGAAAAGATACACATCTCAAAATCCATCACAAGTTGCGTGCACATCATTATTCCTCGACTACTACAAAATTGTAATTTTGTAAACTAGACAGCAAAAAAATGATTTAGTCTGCCAAACAATGATTTACGTAAATTTAGTACAATGTCTTAAATTTTGATTTTCCTCAACTTACATGAATTTTCAATTAAATGCACTTTTTTTCCGTCCATTAGAGACAAAATAACATAAATACCCTTGAAAATCGAAAACCATGTAAGGATAAAAAAAAGTCACATTAACCATCACTAAATTGGCAGAAAATCATTGTCTGGTACACTAAATCTAATCTTTTTACTGTCTAATGTACAAAACTGAACGCCCTCATTCTTTGGTTAATTCTCCAAGGGCAATATATTACTCAAGTTTATGGCTACGTATGGAAGTTTCGGTAAGCAAGTCTTGGGCAACCTAAAAGGAAACAAGAAAATGCAGTAATTTATTGGATATATCCACACTAAAACATCTTGCATAATCAAAATTCGAAGAGAATTTTGAATTCGAGGTCTCCATAACAGGCCAACATATATAAGAATACGAGTAAAGTTAAAGGAACTAAGAAGGACTATCAAACCCAAAGTCTGGTAATAAACTTCTTGGTCCCTGATATAAATGGGAAATTTGCCTTAACAAATCTTCCTTTACAAATCTTCCTAATTGTGGGTATATAACTTGCGTAGAGACCAAATCTCTATTGTTCAACAGCTATGTCTATCAATGAAACCTCTCGTTTAGTGATACGTTCATTGGTCTTTCATCTTTTAATTGTATTCAAAACTTTTCTGATAGAAGCTTTCAAGAGCTGAAAAGTGAGACCGCACAAAAACGTATAGATTACGGACGTGAATGTATGATACTGATTACTGAAACATGCCCATTTATTACCTATACAAGTATGGCAGAGGACCCAATGTGACATGATCCAAGCTCAGTTGTAGATACACGTTTGCTGTTTCTGCAGAGGGAAAAAAACACAAATTAGTCCAAAAAAATGAATTCAAAATACAATAATCATCGCTCATAAACTGTGAAGCAAAACAAGATGCACTCGGGCTCCTCTTTATATTGTCCTTGCACATTTGGAGTTAAAAATGAATATATATCACTTTGTCTTTCTTCAATAAATTCTTCCTTGTAAGATAATGATAATTTATTACTCCAGGTTTTGTTTATACAGTAATAGTTGAGAATTATAATCCCAAATCCCAATGGTTACATAATGACTAAACAGTTTTTATGGAGAAAAAAGAACCGTAATCGATGAATGGTAAAAAGGCAACTTTAAATTCTTAAATTTCAGAGGACATATATTGCATTAACCATTCATTAACAAATAGAGTAAAACCTCCCTACAGTAATACTTCATACATAGGAATAAAAATTTACGCTCCTGACTTGAGCCAGTTATAAATAAGAATTAACTCCACATAGTCATATTCGCATTAGACACTTGTTTAGGAACGGAGGGAGTATTTTTTTACACAATAAGGATCAACTAGAAAAAGAACCATGTAGTATGAGAATCTAAGATTTTATTTCACAATTTATTATAAATACTAGTAATCGTGCCCCACGCGTTGCGTGTGCGGCGCGTAATGCAATAAAAATATAGAAAATAGGTATAGTTATAATATAAATATGTGGATAATACAAAAAAAAAACATAGTTTAAGATTTAAAAGAATGTTTGGTTGTAGAGGGATAAATAGTTTTATTAGTTTTTACTTTTTATATTTTTATGTGAGTATGGTATTATTGTAATTAATATAAAGGTGTAGGAGTATTTTTGAAAAAAAATGGCTAAATTGGGCAGCCTCATTTGACATGGGTTGTCTTATTATAATAGAAAATGATGATATATATACCACCAACTTCGATAGGCTAGCGTTACAATTAACCATTTTTAGTTTATACTCATAATTCAAGGGTGGCACAAAATTGGTGTAGGAGGTGCAATCGCATCGGGTCTCACGATTTCGGGAATAGTCTAGGGCCTCACAATGCCGACAAACAAATATATATATACATATGAATAAATATATGAAGTACAAAAAATGAAGAAGAACGCACTTAAAGACGATCGTGGTGAAGAAAAATGTTTTTTTGATATAATTCTTTCTTTTTTTATGAAATTTAATACTAGGGAATGACAACTAAAAAAGGACACCCTTTTTTTTTCTACACCGAGCCGGGGCTGAGCAAAAAGCCGGAAAAACCGAACCGAAAAAGAAAAACCGAAACTTTTTCGGGTCGGTTTCGATTTACAATAAAAGCGAACCGAAAAAAACCGAACCGAAAAATCTGCTCGGTTTCGGTTTTGCCAAAAACCGAACCGAACCGGACCCAGCCCCCTCAGAAACATCAGGGCCTCTCCTGTCATAATTTAATCACAAAAAAAAATTTAGAAACTGAAATTGTCCTTGGAAAAAAAATTTACCAGGACCTCTATGAACTACATTACTAATTTTCACCATTTACTGAATAATAAAGTAAGTCTAGTAGATGTGAAATTCACTAAAATACAAAGGAGGCTGGTAAATGCATTTTCCACTAAATAAAAACACAACAAAATTACACAATTAGATAAAAAAACTGTGAACTAACTGAATAATAAAACGAGTCTAGTAAATGTGATTTTCACCAAATAAAATATAATAATAAGTAAATCTGATTTTAATTAAATACAATACAGCACATCTGCTAAAAAATCAAATAACTACGAACCGATAAACTGTTATTTAACCAAATATAGAGTTCAGGAACAATCTATTTAATAAATACAGAGATTTATTTACCAGAGGGAAAAATATTAAAGCGTCTCGTAATCTCTTCTGTTGTGATTTTCCTAAAAATACATCATTTAATGAACAATAAACTGCTATTTAACCAAAATATATAGTAGTTCATAAGCAATCTAATAAAAGAATACAGATATTTTTCATTTAAAATATAACAGAGCTTCTCATATTCAGTAGTACAACCATTTTATTTTATTTTATTTTTAAAAAAAAAAAGCAATAACCAAACAAATAAGCAAGTAAATAAAATAGATCAACAACAGAACCAGCTTAAAAAATCCTGTTTTTTTAATTTTCAATTTTTTAGCCTAAAAAGCTAATAAATAAAAACTTAATAATCTCACTAACCAAACTCAAAACTTAACCAAAAAAGTTGGAAGCAAAATCACCTTCAAAAAACCCGATTTGTATTTATTTTTTTTAGTCTAAAAATGTGATATACAAATACTTAAAAATCTGACTGACAAAACTCATAAAAACCAAAAATCAACTTAAAAAAGTTTGTTGCCAAACAAAAACTGAAGACTGAATATGATACATTTACAAACAATTAGAAAAACAATAAATAGGTAAAAATAGATCAATATGGTAAAAGAAATAGTACTATATATACATATACTCATAATCATAAATGTACACATGTTTGTGATTTTCACTAAATAAAATATTCAAACAAAAACTGAATACTCCCTCCGTCCCCAATTAACCTTACTCTACAAAACGCGCAATTTTAACCGACTCAAAATTGTCGAAATGAAAATTTTTAAACCTAAATCATATACTTTTAATGTTTGAACTATTTAAAAATTTGACAATTTTAATACAAGTACTAAATAGGATGCATATAAAAAAAAATTAGAAAAGCAATAAAGAGGTAAATAAAACAGATCATTAAGAGAAAATAGAGTCATATATATATATACACATATAAGTGTATATGTATACATGCATTATCTCCACCTGTACCTGTAATTAATTCATTTTAGCTCCGCCTCGATTTTCGCAGAAAATCTAGAGAGAGAGTGTGTGTTTTAATTTCTAGAGGGAGAAAGTATAAGTAAATGGTACATAGGCGTATGGTTAAATTAGACATCAACTTGAACACTTTTTTATAAAAACGTTTCAAATCAAAATTTGTTTAATACAAATACTCATGGCTTCACGACGGAAACACAAATATACGTCTTGTTTTTTTTTATGAGATGTATAATGACATGTTTTCGAAATTATGGTAAAATTTAAAAATTCAAAACATGTCATTATACATCTCACCAAAAAAAAAACAAGACGTATATTTATGTTCCCGTCGTGAAACCGTGAAAATTTCCATTAATCAAATCTTGATTTGTAGCGTTTTTGAAAAAAAAATGTCCAATTAGATGTTTTTCGGGATATACATGTATACTTCTCATATATATATATATATATATATATATACACACAAATATAAATAAATGGACCAAGGCTGATCGTGTTTTATTTTGTTTTTATTTAAGAAAAATAAAATTAAAAAAAGGGTGATAGTTGTGGCTTTTTAGTGGCGGGAAACGGTGACGTGGCGTATACTGTGATTTGTCTTTTTGTGGCGCGTGTGGTGAAATTGTGTAATTTGGCGCGTGAGAGTTTGTTAATTTTGGAAGCCTGGGTGTACGTTAGAAAAGTTGGTAACAGTTTCTGTTTTGGATAATTTACAGCTAGCATCATTTTTTATTTTATTTTTTTAACTGTTTGTAATTGTAATTACTTATGATTTTACGATGTATTACGAAATTACGTGTAATTTTGATCGTCTATCAATATTGTTGAAATAATATTTTCTTTAAAATATAATCATAAAATTTAACATTTAAACTATATGATCAACTTTTTAAAATTTTCATTCCGACAATTTTGATATAAATTTTTAATCGTTTCATAATGGACAATTAAGTAGGAAGGGAGTAAGTACCGACTTTTGTTCTAATTTCTATGAGATTGTTCAAATTGGAGAAAAATACAAAAGTCTGTATACTTCTTTATTGGGGAATTTATTATATGTTTTATTAAAATTTTATGCACTAGTTTTTATACTACTTTTCACGCGCTTGTTCAAATTGGAGAAAAATACAAAAGTGTGTATTTTACTTGATTATAGGGGAATTATTATATGTTTTTCTTTACTTTTTGTAGTATTACTTTTTGTACTAGTGATTTTTATGGGCTCGTTCAAATTAGAGAAAATACAAGTGTCTGTATTTAACTTGATTATAGGGGAATTTATTATATGTTTTTTTAAAACTTTTTGTAATATTTATTGGACTACTTTTTATTATGCTCTGGTTCAAATTGGAGAATAATACAAATAGTCTGTATTTTACATTTTACTTTATTATTGGAGAATTTATTACTATATGCAGTGTTCTAAAAGGCGCGTCTAGGCGTAAATTATAAGACGATGGCTATACGGTAGGCGAAGCTTGAAATTAGGCGCTAACCGACTAATTTCCGCATAAATTTTGCATTGCGCCTTTTAGAACATTGACTATATGTAAACATATGAAATCAAGTAGAGAAATCAAAACAATTACTGAAACTATTATTCACTTTAAAAACAATCGGTTTGCGGTGTAAACGAGTTGTTATACATAATTGTTGATAGAGTCTCGACATGTTCCACTTCACGATGAACACTCACTCGATGAAATTTTTTCTCAACACCTCGTCCGAGTGCTTATCAAAACTTGCAGTATTCAAGAATCATATGACTATATCATTTGATTGGTAATCCAAATATTTTTGCTTATGTCTTAAGGCTCTAAGCCATACATTTGTTTTTGCTTTGTCTCGCTTCTAATTGATATTCTTACATAAAGCTTTTATGGATGATTTAAAATCTATGGTTGGTACTTTGTGCCTTTGTTCAAAACATATTTATATCAAGTAATCTTTGTATATTCTTAAGAAAAAAACTATGATTGAGATGTTAAAAAGAGTTGTGTAATGTTAGAGTATATAAACCACAAGCTCGATCGTTATCTAGTCGATGTATCAAGCATGTGGTTTATAATATACTCTAACAAGTAAACACACACAAGAAACAATCGATTTAATATAAAGTCATTTCTTTTGCCTTGGCTTGTTAAAAAATTAACTTTCAAATGAATGTTTCATGGCCTTCACCTCGTTTAAAAGGAAACAAAAATGTTCCCCATTCATTATTTTACTATTTTACAAGGGTAAGATGACATCATGGTTATATAAAACAATGTTTAAGAAATAGAAATAGAAAATAATAAGTTTATCAGTAATCTAATATTCTCTGCGGATAAAAAAAGTGTTAAGTATAATGTAAATGGATGTAGTTTTTTTTTTGAATTTGGAAAAAATAACGAGAAACTTAGGTGCTTGGTCTTTTGCATTTATGGGGTCAAACAAAATATTACTCGTTTTTTGGGTTAATTCGTATGTTTTGTATATCAAACTATCGGTTGTTGACAAATTTCATACACAACTACGACATTTAATAATTTACATATTAATTTAACAATAATTGATCAATCAGCTTGCTTTTGCTGACATAACATGACGTGACACAAATTAATCAAACAGATGTCAAATGACGTGGCAACGCCTTATTCTCTAAAATTCACATTGATTTTTGGTCTTTTATTTAATTTTTTTTAAAGGAATAAAAATATGATTGAGCTTTTAAAGTTGCAAATTATAATATAAAAAAACACTCTTTGATTTTTTTTTGATGTTTTTTTAAAAAAGACCAAAAAGATTAAAAAAATCAATAAAAAATAATTAAAAAAAATCAAAATACGATTCTGTAAATTCTAAAACTCATTTTCTAACTTCTCTAACCATTTTGTACTAATTTTACATTTTTTGTAATTTTTTTTAAAAAAAAGAGTAAAAAAGTCAAAAAAAATAATAAACAATAAACATTTAGAAAATTTAATTTGTAAACTTATAAAACCAAGTTTTAAACATTTACGATTTTTTTTTGAATTTTTTCATAAAATAAAAAAACTCAAATCATCAAGTGTTACCACGTCATTTGATATTTGTTTCACGTCGTGTCATGTCATCAAAAAGTATGTTGATTGATTAATTATTATTAAATTAATATATAAATTATTAAATATCGTAGTTATATATATAAATCGTTAACCGCCGATAGTTTGGTATATTTTTTTTTTAAAACAAAATACTATGGTAAACAATAATGTGAAAAAGTGATGATGAAAATTGAAATGAGTCAAAGTTTGTCGTGTTGTGAATCTTGTGATGAAGTAAATTTTTAACTATATATAGACACTTTCATTTTCATGAATTTATTAACCCGTTCTGCTTATTATGCCACTCTTAAAATTTTATTACTTTGTTCAAACTTATTAATCATTCATTTACTTTTTCCATGAAAGGATTCTACATTTGTACACGAAAATGCTCATATATAATCTATAATTGGGAAATGCAACCAAGCTAAGCATTCCAATATTACTACCATATTCCGTGTAAGTTTGAATAAATGTCCACTAAATATTTTGATCTATCAAAAAGTCTTATGCATTACTAAGCATGTTGTCATCAAAAGTTTCAAAAAAATAGAAATTGATAACATTGTGCTTTTGAAGAAATTTGATTTGGGTAGGTAGGGTTGCGCACGAGACGGATTGATCTCTAGCTTAATCCAACTCATAAAATAAATTGCGGGACGGATTGGAACGGATTATTAAAATTTAAATCTCAACCCAATACAACCCGGAAAACAAAATACGGATTGGGAAGGATTTATTCTTAAATTTTCATTTTGCTCATTTATTTTTCATAGTTTGCACATCATCTTAATTTTAAAATAAATTATATGTTTCAAAGAGAAATAAAAATTAAAATAAATTATAATACGTTTATAACATTCACAACAAGTAAGAAAACTAAAATATAATAATACCGGGAGGTTGTTATCTTTAAATGCACACAATGTATATATAAATATATGTATTTTTATTTTTTATAGATATAGCGGGTTAAAATGGGTTGTGACGGATTAACACACGGTTTGGTAACCCCAACCCTAACCCAACCCGCAAAATATATAACGGATTACCTTTTTTTGGACCGTCCCGACCCATCCCAATCCGTACGGAATGGGTTAGGGGTTGAGTTTACGGATTTTTAGTTAAGCACATTAGTAGAGAGTAGTTATTGTTTTGAGACTTTTGATGACAACATACTTTGACACCAAAGAAATGGATTCATCAAAAGTTTCGAAGTAAAAATTTACTTTTAAACTTTTGATGACAACACACTTTGACACCAGATATATGCATGAAACTTTATGATAGATCAAATATCATTCGTGGACAATAATTCAAACTTAAAATGGAATAAGGTAGTATTAAAATTCTTAGATTGGTTGCATTTCTCCATTTCTTTGAAACTTTTGATGACAAACATACTTTGACATCAAAGAAATGCATGAGACTTTCTGATAGATCATATCATTCGCGGACATTATTAATTCGTGGAATGCTTAGCAAGGTTGCATTTCCCTATTATAGATCAGAAGAAATTTGATGTAGGTAAGGATGAGTCCGTTTGCATGGGCGAGGCTCAGAGGAAGAAAGGAGTACGGCCGCAACGCCACTTTTTAGAAAAATGCTATTGATACAGACTCATCTTTTTTGCCTTAATTGAGTTAGAACTTTTATTTAATTTGGACAGCTGCAATCAAACACTAATTGAAGTCTTCTCAAAGGTTATTTTGAATGTTAAACTTTATTAGACTATAGCTGCTTTAGAGATCCAGTTGTCAATCAAGTAAAACCTCGACACCAAAATGTGAAAATACAGGAAAGGTAAGTCAATCAGCTTATAAAAATATTGGCAAATGTAAAATAATTAATCTTGTACTTAGATAAATTTCATGTATTTTTGGCATATACTATGCTTGTTAAGTGGTATACAAGGAATCAACTGTGAAGGTAATCTTCGAAACTTTCAACCAGAAAAATAGAAGGAAGAGAATAGAAAAACATAACATAAGAAGATTCAAATATACCCCAGAGATTATGGTTAAGCTTAGCCGAACTATCAGTAAAGATAAACCACGAGCCGTTAACTTCATAGCATTGGGCAAAGACTGGAAAATGCCCCCAAAACCCCCAGAAATTAATCAAGAAAAAAATAATAAACTAAATTGAAGTGGATAAGTGGAAACTGTAAATAATATCTTATAGAAAATAAACGAGTTTGGACAAAATTAGTTTTATAATTGCATGCTTTTAGAAGTAATTTTCGGCATATACATATTCGTGTTATTCCCACTCTCCTTTAAAGTGGTAAAAACACCATCTGCCGCTAGAAAACTAAAATACAAAGCTAAACGATACAAGTAAACCCAGCAGAACAAGGGTTAACCTTCCTATTAGATAGAAAAAGCCTGTAAGAAAGAGATTGAGATTTGCCTCTTCACTGTGAGCTGAATAATAACGAGGGGAGAAATAGAACTTTCAATAAGAAGAAGAAGCCCATTTTTTTTTATAAATAAATTAACAGACTTGTCTGTGCTATCGTGTTAAAATTCTGCTAATAAAAGGTGACATAGCTGCAAGCAGTGCCTTGGGGCACTCTTCATGTGGAAGATGGCCACACCCAGATATTGTTACTAGTTTCTGCAAATCAATAAACGTAACAAGGTTTATTATTTATTGCCGAAGATGACTAAGGGTCTATTTGGTTTGCACCTTCGAAAATCATTTTTCATTGCTGTTTTTCTTATATGTTGTAAATTTGGTTAGCCAGCTAAATCAACAACCAGAGCTTTTTAGATTTTCTGGCCTGAAAAATACTTTTTAACTTTATAAGCTGAATGAACCCACCCTTTTTTTCTGAAACTCAAGTAAATTGGTTGACAAACAAGTCCTGATAAGTCTAGTTTTTTCACTTAACTAGGATAAAATGGTTTCCGTTAAATGTTATTTAGATGACTATCCGTAATTCCAAAATACCTTTAGCTATCCAAAGATATTAGGTGTCTGTTTTTGTAACCATTAGACAGACACTCAAAGTCATATAGACTAAAGAATCTCCAGAACACCAAAATCAAACTGTTCTCTATCTCTAATATAATTAAAACAACTGTACCATGTGCAGTAGCCAAGCAGGGATCCCGATATGTTTATTGGATTCCCAGAAAAAAGACCTCAATTCTTCTACTTAAATATAAGTTCGAGATTAAACCCAATCAGTCATGGCCACTGTAGATAATACATTCCTCTCATTTCGTTTTTATTTCAATTTTAAGAAAAAATATTCACAGTTCTCCCTAATTTTCTCAAACATACCATCACAAAACTGCAGAATTAGAAGATAGGAAAGAAAACTTACAGAATTTACAAGCTTTGAAGCCATGACTTGAGTTGATTTTAGAGGTACAAGAGCATCTTCAGCGCCCGCAATGAACAAAACCGGCAAATCCTCGATAGTTTGCAACAATACGGTTGCACTTTGTGGTGTTTGTACGGTTTCAAAGGACAGTTTTCCTATCTCGCGAAGAGCATCATCCCAACCTTCTACACACAACGGAGCCTGACACCGTATAAAACATCGAATTAGGGAAGCATCTAACATTTTGTTGCAGTTTTAAACATTTTATTAGAGGCAATATCTAGAATTTGCTTCTGGATGGGAATTGGCTTCTCAATGGGAAAAGGGTGCAGTGACAAATAATGAATCATCCAACTAAAACTGTAATGGACACACACAACTTACTGCCACATGACCACATCTAAATTAAATTAAAGAATTTATACAAAAAAGCAGAGTTGAGATAGTCTCCAATATGTATCGGCACAGCAGTGTAATTTCAGCCAGTTGTATATTAAAAATGAAAAGATAACAGAATGAATTTTTTTGACAAAAGCCGGATAGCAAGCAAAACCAAAAGAAGGCACGGTTTCTGAGTCTAATAATTATCATAAGCTTTATGTTACAGGATCACTAAGTCACTTTTTTCTTACTTAATCTCAATTACTTCCAGAAGAGGAAACTGCCATCCAAGCTAACCCCTAATCTCAAGCTTTAGAGAAGCCAATTCTCCACATTTTAAACATATTTTCTCCAAGTGGATAAAAAATACAACACAACTTCAGTCTCTATCATCAAGAATCATCCAAGAAAACACACATAATTTTTACTCCACTGTGCTGACACTAAATTGCTTTTTCCTTAAATCCTACATAACCACCAATATCATGTCGAATAAAAACGGAGATAAAAAGGCAGCAAATCACTTTGGGTTGAGATCCTTAAAACTAGTGAAAATTGCAAAAATAAACATGCATGGTTGATAGAGTCGTAGAGAGGGTTTTGTACAAAATAGCTTAACACTGATGGTAACTAGCGCAAACAAATCCACAACAGGTAAAAAATAAAGATAATAATAGTCATGAAGAAGGATTTGAATGATCGGAAATGAAACCTTATAGATGCTCAAGACGTCCGTCGTTAACTTGGTAGCATCATACCATGCACGCCGATTAACAACTTGAGTAATTTCAGTCCGTAATAAAGGGCGCACTAAGTGTTTCTTCCCAAGCGAAGTACGCAGTAGTATTCTTGCAAAACCAGTAAGCACTTCCCGTGACAAGCTTGTGCCCAATAATACCACTCCCTTAATCTCAACCTACATGCAGAAGAAGTAATCAACATATATGAGTAAATATATTATCTACAATAAGGTGAAGTATATATCCACTAGGGATAGCCTGGTGGCAGAACTCATCCTTTCAAAATATAAGAGGTTGTGGGCTCGAATCTCATGAGGTAGGAGTGAAGTCCTTAGATCCTCTTCATAACATAGAAAGAAGTAAAAAGGTGAGATACATCAGTAGTTCCCCTATTTTGGATCAAATTTTGATTTTGATGTCCATAGTTTCAAGTATCAATTGTAACATTAATGGTTCCCCTGATTTTAGTCGAATTTATATTTTCTCCCCATAGTATGACTACATTACATTCCCTCCGTTCCACACTATTAAGTCTAATGTACTATTTTAGGCCGTTCCACTTAATAAGTCCACTTTCCATAAATAGAAAGTTTTGCTGGGCAATTTTACATTTTTGCTCTTTTAACATGAACTTTAATAAAAAAAAATGTGTGAAAAAGTAATGGGAAAGTTTGGAAAGTGTAAAAGTAGGATAATGACGATGTTCACTTATAAATTAGAAAGGAGGGAGTAATAATAGTCTCAAAATTTAATTAGGTTACAAAGGTGGTCCCCATCCATGACAATATTGGCCCCTAATGGACATAATACCGGTATAACATGCTGAAAATATGGAGACCATTGGTGTAACCTATTAAATCTATAAGGACCGATAATGCTTCAACTGAATCTATGAGAACCATTGCTTTGTTTCACCCTTTATAACATGATATGAAAGGTTAGATCTAATTTTCAAATTTTCTGGTAATCTACAGAAATTATTGAAAGTAGAGAATAATACTACAAGTCTACAAGTAAATGCCTTCTACATTAAGACTAAGGCTTTCTTCCTAGCGCGAGGCTTTGGTGCAAGAGAGTTCTCAAACTGTTGCATAATAACTTAATAGGATGCATACTTGTACAAGTATGATAATAAACTAAGGAGAGAATACATATTTTTGTTGCTGAAAACAAAGCCTTGCATACTCACATTGGCAGGACCATTTGATGCCTGGACCCTCTGTGCGGCTTTTAAGGTAAGCAGACCCCCATCATCATGTCCCACAAGAATAACCGAAGAAAATCCCATTGCAACACAGAAAGATAGAAGCAGGTCTACCTGAAAACACCAATGTCAATATATCAGACACAAATTAAGTCCATGAAAAAAAAACCCAATATATTTTGTTAACGTTTCGTGCATCCAACCAGTACGTAATTCCGATCCAGAACACCAAACTACATAAATTTTAATTCATTACACTCCAGTAACTTTTTTGGTCAATTTAATACAGTTTGTACTTTGTACCCCTAATTTAATTTGAAAAACAAAGCCTCTCATGCTCGAGAAGTATTTCTTTTTTCAATTCAAAATGAATTTCTGTCCACTATAATTTATATATAGATACGCCACTCTTCTAATGTTCTGCCTAATGCATACTCTAGAGAGTTTGTATTTCTCTATATTCCAGGGAAGAAAAATATGTGTATCCGCAAATTTTAACCGATTATAATTCGGCCAACAAAATGGAAACAAAGGTATTTTAATCCCTAACATTGTAATAAGTACCAGAAACCGACTCACACCAGCTTACTGATTCTCTCTAGTTTTACTGGTTCTCCTCATCAGGCATGACAACCTAACAAAAACTGTAACTACTACAGCAACGTGACATTGCCTCCAGCCTCTAAATACTACATAGAAAAAGTTGTTCAAAATATAGAAAGCATAATTAACTAATGTATAAAACATCTGTTTTCTTCACACAAAAAAAGAAGAAATTAGTATCCGGCTCATATTTTCTACTATTCGGTACGCTAAGTGTGCTAAATCAACGAAAACCGTATAGTTATTGTCCAACAAGTGTGCTAACTTAGCAGGTCTTGTACAAAATCAAAATGTAATGATGCCAGTGTACGAAATTGTAATGAACCCAATTGTTTTTTCAACTACTTATTTGTCAATTCTTATTAGAATACCTGGCTTTCTAGACTGTAAGGATTAGATAGTTGATTCTCTTCCCAATTCTCTCTCTTCGGTCTCGACGTCAATCCCCAACCAGGACGATCAAAACTAGCAACTGTACAACCAACCTCACAAGCAAGCACACCCATCACATGCCTCCACGAAAACACCCCTCCACCAAAACCATGTACTAGAACGATACCAACCTCACTGTTTTCTCCTAAATCTTGCTCCAATGTCGGAGAATTAAATGCGCTAGGTTCCCCAAAATTATCCAAACTCAAAACAGGTACTTCTTCAGGTGCTTCTATAAGTGGATCATATAAAGGAGAACTGTAAAATTGATTGCTATAGCTCCTCTTGAGATTATAGTGATTTTTCGGTACATTATTGAGCCTTGGTTTGTCAAAGAAAGTTTGTGATGAAAACAAGTGAGGTGGTGAACCAGGCAGGCTAAGCTTGTAGTGGAGAGTGAGTCCTTGGCAATTTATGAATAAACTGTCCACGTCAGCGAGGAAATTAACAGAAAATTCTCCTTTTTCACGAGCTAACCCATTATTATATTTGTGCCTCATTTCGGTTTCGCTTTTTGGTGTTTTGCTTATAGAGGGAGTGGGAGAACGTGGGACCTTCTGTAAGCTCGAGAAAACAATCTTACAGGATAGTACCTGTCAGTTTAAAACAGATATTAACAGATGACAGAGAGAAAAATATTACTTTATCTACTTGGGTGAAACAAATGTCAATCTCAAGGACAACTTGTACCCAGTTGTTTCGTACACCAACCTATCAAGTTTAACAATCTGTACAATGTAGGACAAATATTCATAATTTGATTAGTAATCTACGTGTTGTTCTTTCAATGGAGATACTTCTTCTATCAGTTATTTCCAACGCCTGCTAGTAGTCTGAACTAGTAAGGGTAAATCTATAATTTTATACATCAAACTATCCGTTTTTTACCATACCTACAGCATCATAAACAATTAAGAGTAAAACCATATTTTCCATTTCATCTCCAATCTAGACAGAAGTGGCTCAACTGTGATAAAGCACGTAGATCAATTATCAAATCAGCAATATTAGGAGTCCGGATCCTCTGTCCCCTATTCCCTGTCTCCTTTCGTGCCCCCTTACCTTTTTAACTCAAAAAATTTGTTAAAAAAAATTGAAAAAAATTCTACAATTACGATTATACTTATATTGATACACTCCAACAATTTTCTTTTAAAAGAAAAGCCACACACAATTTAATTTGGAATAAATGGAAAAACTAGTACAATTTAATTAGTGAAATTAAAATTTAGAGCAATGTTATGTCCAAATATTATAAAGTTTGCATAGAATATATTATAAAAGTCGATAAAAGTGCGAAAAAAGTTGGAAAATTTTAAATTTTGGGCGAAAATAAGCAGGGGAGCACGAAAGGGGACATGGAATAGGGGACAGAGGATACAGACTCCAATATTAGTAGGCAGTGTCAAATTCTGTAAATCTGATAGGTTGGGGTACAAAAGTAACTTTCACAACGTTTCAAAAATATTACCACAAACAAAATTTTAGGCACAATTCATATTACAAGGATCGAAGTAATCTCAAACAGTCTTTCTTGTCATGGGAAAGAAAGGGCACGGAGAGAGAGAGAGAGAGAGTCTTACAGCTTCTGGATCACGGTGAAAGTGGAGCTTTCGCCGGGCTCTACAGCTTGCTCTATAAGCGACTACAATGTGCCCAAGGGCAAATACAACAGATGATAGAAACAATACGGGCATTCCCCATGACTTCTTCAAATGAAGTCTCTGTCTTGAGGGGGAATTTGAAGCTTCTTCGATTTGAGAATTAACAGAAAAGACACAAGCCTTAACTGAAAGGAGAATAATTGAACTGAAAGAACAAAGCATTACTGTCCCAAGGTACGGCCCATGTGACATTGCAGGTCCATCGCACATTGAATAAACACCTAATTATTGGGAAAAAAGATTAAAATTTTAGCAAAGTACAAACACGGGATAGAACCTCCGAACGAAGTACACGCATTTCACAAATGAGATTTAATAATTAATAACAAAACATACAACTCTTAACAACAAACACGCAATCATAAAAATTAACTAACTAACAAAACAGGAACATACACATGGGAATAACAAAACCCAATTCACAAAGGATAGTGTAAGTACCCAAAAAAAACATAAAAAAAAAAACAATAACCTAGTTCACAAAAGTTACTTAAAGTAGCTTAAAAAGGGAACATGCAATAATAGCAACAACAAATACCCAATTCACAAAAGCTAACTAGAGTACCATAAAAATATAACAACAAATACCCAATTCAAAAAAAAAAGGAAGAAAAACATACATATAATAAGGAGGGATCTAACCACCGAAACAAACGGTATATCCATCAAAGACCCCTTAGAAGTGTATCTATCCAAATGCTCCTTAAATCTATAGCAACGAGAGCAACTGAAATTGGTCACTAAAACAGATGGCACCAAATATCCGTCAAAGCCACTGTTAAGGGAGTGGATAACACCGCTAGCAACGCAATCATCACCACCAGGAAGTACACCCAATTCACAAATGAGATTTAATAACAAAAATTAGATAACATACAGCTCTTAACAACAAACACCCAATCATACAAGTTAACTAAAGTAACAAAACAGGAACATACACATGGTAATAACAAAAACCCAATTCACAAAGGATAGCGTAAATAGCAAAAAAAGGAACATACAAATAAGAACAACAATGACCCAATTCACAAAAGGCACTTAAAACAGCATAAAAAAGGAACATACATATTATAGCAACAACAAATCCCCAATTAACAAATCAATACTCCCTCCGTTCCTATTTAATTGTCCACTACGAAACTACGTGCAATTTTGACCGGTCAAGAACTTGTATCAAATTGTCTGAATGAAAATTTTCAAAAGCTGATCATATAGTTCAAATGTTAAATTTTATGATTACATTTAAAGAAAAATCATTTCGACAATTTTGATACAAGTTATAAGCCGGTCAAAATTGCACGTAGTTTCATAGTGGACAATTAAATGAGAACGGAAGGAGTAACACTTAACAACAACAACAACAACAAAAATGAAACTTAATAACAAAAAAAAAGGTAACATAGAGCTCTTAAAAACAAACACCCAATCATAAAAGTTAACTAAAGTAACAAAACAGAAACATACACATGGTAATAACTATTAACAATAACCCAATTCACAAAAATTACTTAAAGCAGCATAAAAAAAGGAATATGCATAAAATCGCAAGTGGCAACAACAAATACCCAAATCACAAAATAAATAAAAAAACTTAACAACAAAAACGAAGAAAAACATACATATAATAACGAGGGATCTAACGACCGAAACAAACGGTATGTCCAACAAAGACCCCTTAAAAGTGTATCTACCCAAATGCTCCTTGATACTATAGCAACGAAAGCAACTAAAATTGGTCACTAAAACAGACGGCACCAAAATATCCGCCAAAGCTACCGCTAACGGAGCGGATAACACCATTAGCGATGCAATCATCGCCACTATGAAATAAACAGTCCGTAAACACCGACGGAGCTTCTCTATCCACCCCCTTTCCACCGCCATTGTTATTTTTTTAATATCTTTATGTTAAAAAAAATGGGTTTTATTTGTTTTTTTTAGGGTGGGTCTGTCATGGTTGGGACGACGGCGTACGGTGGCGCCGCCGTGGTGGATTGAAAGTGGGTTTTTGTTATTGGGTCTTTTGGTTTTTGGTTTTTTGAAATTGGGTTTTTAAAACTAAATACTTGGGTTTTTATGAAAGTGGGTTTTTGAAATTGGGATTATCTCTCTCTCTATATATATATATATATAATTTATTTATATATATATATATAATATGTGTGTATGTACGTACTGTATTTTTCCACTGCAATTTATGTGTTTTAGGAACCGTAAGTCATATTCACGGTTTTGACCGTGAAATTACCAAATTGTCCATGCGTCGAAATCTGAAAATTTTACAAAACTCGATCGATCGTATTTCACAGCCGATTGATCGGTCAACGCCTCTGGAAAATTAATTGTCCATGCGTCGAAATCTGAAAATTTTACAAAACTCGATCGATCGTATTTCACAGCCGATTGATCGGTCAACGCCTCTGGAAAATTTTCCAGAGAGCTTGACCGATCGATCGGACTTCACAGCCGATCGATCGGTCAATGGGCAAATGGACAATTTTACATTACTCAGCTGATCGATCGGAGTTTATTAACGATCGATCTGCCAAGCTCTCTGAAAAATTTTCCAAAGGCGTTGACTAATCGATCGGCTGTGAAGTCCGATCGACTTCACAGAAGCCGATTATTTTGAATTTGATAACTTTTTTATAAAAAAAAATACATATTTTGTGAACTTATTGACAAATAGATACATATGTCATTAAAAAATCCAAAAAAGGCAAAAAAAAAATTAAAGAATTAAAAACCAAAATATTAAAAAATACATTTTTTATACAAAAAATATGTGTTATCATGTCTAATCTTGTTCAGTCATGTATGTCTAATCATGTTTGATCATGTGTAATTCTGTACAATCATGTCCAATATTTGATGTCTAATCCTGTTTAATCATATCTAATCATGTCAAATCATGTCTAATCTTGTATGATACTATGTATAATTTTTTTGATTTTTTTTGATTTTTTTTTTTTTGTATATTTTGTTATTTTTTATGACATATGTACATAATCGTAAACAAGTACACAAATGAGTTTTTTGTAATTAACTTGATTGATATATATCTATTTGTAATTTTTTTTTTTAACTTATAATTTACTATACTATAAGACTTGTATCAAAAGGTAATTAGTATTTTAGTGTACTGCTAAACATTAATTTTTTTTATGCACTAAAAAGTAACTACCCATACTAATTACGTAGCTCGAGAAAGGTTAAAATTTTCGATGTCCTAAAGCAATGATCAATAATTCACCCCATTTATTGTTTAAATTAGTGTTTATGATCATGCGTAACGATTATTCTAATTTGCAAATCATATATAACTATTGTAATATTCACCAATGTTATCTTTAAAATCGGTACATGTCATAAAGATTATACTTTGAATGGTATTTGTCCTTGACTTAAAAATCTTGAATGTCTTGAATTTTTCAAGACAAGCAAAACCAATCCCTTCCGGTTTGTCGTTATAAATTTCAGTAAAAATTTATGAAGCAAACCGCCTTGATATGAAGTAATATTTTGAGTTTTCACGGATACAATGATTTTATCATAATATACATAAATTTGACCCGTTCCATCTTGTCTCATTTTGTAAACGATGTGTTGATGGCATTATAATATATATCGAATTATGTACAACAAAGAAATTTGCTCCTTGTATGCCTTATGACCTCGTTTGGTTGTGAGATTACTAATACCGGTAGTAACAATCCGGTAATATTATGAATGAGATTTGAAAACAATGCTGGATAAGTAATACATTCAGAATTGGACTACTCCTAATACCACCCCCTATGGTATTAGAAATGCACATTTTTGTCATCATTTTTAGTCCGGACCGGATAACTGGTCTGGAGTCTAATGTTTTGCCAAACATATCATTTGTGGGATTCACTGGATTAGTAGTCCAATCCCGATATACGTACTAATGATACAACCAAACGAGGCCTATATTGTTTATAGCAATTGTAAAATAATATTTTTTTCAACCGATTTTTGATCTTATACACTCTCCAACGGGTCTAGGCGAAAAACCGGAAAAACCGAACCGGACCGATAACCGAACCGAAAAATACAGAAACTGAAAAGGACCGAAAAAGCCCGAAAAATAACCGAAAAACCGAAAAAAACCGGTCAGGTTCGGTCCAAAAAATAAAAAGACCGAAACCGAAAAAAAGCGAACCGGACCGAACCCGGTCCTACTCTCCAACACCATCATGATTCACTGTGGAAGAGCGGGGTCAAGGCTTAGGCTATGTAACGTTTGATTTTCGAGAGAAAGTTAAAAAGTTTTTGTGATAAATCGTCTTTTACAATTTATAAATAATTGAAAGCTAGACATTTTTACTTTGTCCGTATTGTAACTGAAACCTTTGCAGGAGATGATGAGCAGTGAAAAGAAAGCTTTTCCTCGTAAAAATGGGAATCAACGGTCACGCTATATGAGTGGTTCATAACCTGTTTGTATAAAAAAAATGTCAAATTGATAAAAAAAAATTAAATTTTGATTAATATTTTAAGTTTAGGGTAGGCCCCCCTTAGTGTTCTATATTTTTATTTGGATTTTTAGTGTATTGTACAATTTGTTTTTAATTTATTAAATTTTAATTTGTTGAAAAAAAAATAGTTATTAAAAAATATTATATAACTTAGTTAAGATCAATGTTTCAAATATACACTAGTAATTTACAGTGTAAAAGGAAACATGTAGTATATGATAAAAATGATTTATGTGTAATAAATAATTAGTAAAAAGATTCCAAATATTTTGAATAGCCTGTTCATATGCAAATGTGGCCCGTCAATTCTTAAATTAAAACATCATCATCTTCTCATTATATTCCTTTGAAAGTCAAAAGAAACTAAAATTATTGATCACTAATTGGCAGACAAAAGGGTTATGCAGGTGACATGGTTTGAGATATTAAAGTGTTAAAAGACAACTCAAAATGAATCAATTTTGTGTCACCTTATCACTTCAAATTTTCAAATAAAATTGCTGATTCATAAATGACCCTCCCATGTTAGCTGCCTAAAAATGCACAATTATATATCAATATGTGCCGAAATCTTTTTTTTCTTTTAAATTCTTTACCGAGTTTTCTCTTGTTTTTTGATTTTTCACTATTTAAACTTGCAATGGTGTGGTGGCGAGGGACTCAAATGAGTGAATACGTATACAAGTTATTTTTAAGAAAATGATAATACTGGAGTAAATAATTTCACAAAAATAGATAAATATGCAGCTACATCTTACTAACACGGATATACAACAATCTCATTTCGCTGCGGCCTGTCGGATCAGTAGTCCCGATACTACTAATCCGGTCCGGATTATGAGCAGAATTTAGTCCGGTTTGGTCCATATTAATAGTCCGTTGCACTTTACCCAACCAAATATATCATTTGTGATCCGACAGAATTTGTAGTACAATCTCCACCATCATTTGTCGCCGTGATTAAATTTATCTGATTGTAACTTTTCACTTTATCTACCAACTTTTGGTACAACCTGTGACAACTAAACTTTCTCAAAATTCTTTAACTTTGGCATATAGTATAGTTTATTTATTTTAATTTTTTATGATTATGTAGCAAAAGTAAATCTCCAGCCTTAAAAGTGGTCATGAGATTGGCCTATGAGCTCAGTTATTAATGTAAATGCGCCGTTTGGATATTAAGCTACTCCTTGCGCTCCAATTGGTTGGTAACCGAGTATACCATTCTCACCATCAGAGTTCGAGTCTGGTGCCTACAAATCAGAATTACCTCCAAAGGAGGGTCTCTGATTATAAAAAAAAAATTACACTAATTTATTGTATCTTACCAAATTAACTACAATTTAGATCGGTCTATAACATGTATCAAAATTGTTAAAATGAAAATTTTAAAAACTAAATTACTTCAGCCAACACAATTTAATTACATCTATTATTTGTCTTACAAATAAATACTTTCCCAGGAACATTTTGGCTGTCAGTTTTGGAACCAGATATTTTGTAATTGTACTTACAGATGATACAAAAGTAAAATACTTTTACTTTTACTTCTGCATTAGTTTGTTTGGCTGTCAATTTTTAAGTTTACTTTTAAAAAGTAAACCATTAAGTATACTTTTCGCTTTACTTTTACTTTTACTTATATTAGTTTGTTTGGATGTCATCTCATAAGTATACTTTTGGTGAAAAGTAAATGTCTATAAGTAGACTTTTTAAAAGTAAGTTTGATGATACTTTTTAAAAGTAAGTTTGATTATACTTTTACTTTTGATGATACTTTTAAGTAGGTTTTAATCTGAATGTGTTTTTAAAGTACAGTTCAAAACCTAGTTCCTATCATCATTATATTTTCCTAATTTTGTATTTTTTAATCTTTAAATAATAAAATCTTTAATCACAAAAAATATAAAAAAAAAACAAAAAATCACAAACTTTTAAAAAAAATTTAAAAATATATATATAATTTTTTTTGTCAATATAACATTTTATACCGAAAAATCAAAAAAAAAATATAAAATGACAAAAACTTATAAAAAATCACAAAAAATTAAAAAAAAAAATTGTAATTTTGTAATTTTTTTAAAATTTTTTTAAAATTTTGTGATTTTTTGTGATTTTTTCATTTTTTATAATTTTTTTTGTGATTTTTTATAATTTTTTTATAATTTTTTTTTCATTTTTGTGATTTTTTTTCATTTTTTATAATTTTTTCATTTTTTTTTTTAATATTTTGTGATTTTTGTGATTTTTTATAATTTTTTTTATTTTTTTTGTGATTTTTTTTATTTTATATAATTTTATGTGTTTTTTTTTTCATTTTTTATGAAATATGTATATGGCATTTTGGTAAATAAAGTAAATAATTAAAAAGTAATAGCTATAGGAAATATGAACTTATGGAGGTACATGTAAGTTCAAAAGTGGTACCTATTGTGCATTATTTGAATAAACAATTCATTTTCACTCAAAAAGTAAAAGTAAACATATTTTACCAAACAACATTTTTAATGAAAAGTATACTTTTACGGTGTTCACCAAACAGCATTTACTTACTAAAAAGTAAACAGAAAAGTATACTTTTCAACTCACTTACAAAAAGTATACTTTTGAACATAAAAGACACGACCAAACGAGCCCAATATAAATGCATTTCATCTGGAGATCCTGAACTTTAGGCCTTTATTGGTCGTTTTCTTTCTTTTTAAGAAAAAAAACTTGCAGCTAGAAAGTTGGATTGATTTCATCATAATCTAAATGTTATTTTCCAGTTAAGAAAACCAATTGCTCATTGCTGGTTTGTCAACCAAATTACGGCATTTAGAACAAATTGAACAAATTATTCAGCTTGAAAGCTACTACCAAGCAGTCCAAGCATATTTAAAAAAAAAAAACAGTCCAAGCACCCTCAAATTTGGCAAGTGCACACAACCTATTAGTTTTTTTTGTAAATATCCTCAATGAATATAAAAACAGGTAGAACTATATATGCTTTTTGTTTATAAAAAAACGTACTCCTTATAAAATAGGCAAGGATTAAGGATGCTAGTGGCGGAGCCAGAATCAGTATATGGAGGGTGTATTTTAAAAAATCAATATGAGCGGGCTAAATCGCTATTTTCGTTAAAAATATAATTTTTTGAAGTGTAAAAAATTGTTGTTGTTTTTTTTGGGGGGGGGCTAGATTTTAAAAATTTACGGATGTCTTCTAAAAATCTGATTTTTAGGTTGAAAAAACAAAAAAAAAATCATATTTTTAAATTTGAACTTTTCAGTATATTATTAAAACAGATTTTTTAATTTTTATTTTAAAAAATATATATGTTACCGAACAGACTTATAGTCGGCGTCATCGCCAGCTAGCTAATGACAGCTAAGACTGGCGGTGTTCGCGGTTCGACTCGGTTTTTAAGTAAAATACGAAACAAACCAATAAAAAACAATCGGATCGGTTTGGCTCGGCTCGGTTTTGACACAAAAAATTATCAGAACCGAACCAAACCAGTTATAATCGGTTTGGTTATGTCGGTTTGAACTTTAACCAATAAAAAACACAATATTCAAAATTATACTAGTTTCGTAAAATTTCCGCTTATATTTCATTTCAAAATTTGAACCAAAAGTCAAATAAAAAGTAAATTTACAAATGATCTAACAAAATATATTATTGATAACTACAAATAACAAGTAAAACATCATATACCAACTTATTGAAGTATATATATAAATAATTATATATTTTTTATATATGAATAAAAATAACCGGTTCGGTTTGAAAACCACTAAAATCGCAAACCGAACCGATTAAATTGGTTTATCAAATTTCAAACCGAACCAAACCAATTACTAATCGGGTTGGTTCGGTTTTTGATCGATTCGGATTGGTTCGATCGGTTTCATCGGTTTATGTACACTCACTACAAAATAATGTTTGATTTAGTGAGAGTCAAAAACTGTCACTAATTTAAAAAGTTCTCACAAATTGACTAAACTGTCATAAATCCGTCATAAAAACCGTCGTTAATAAGCTCGTAAAAAAAAATAGCGTCATTAATCTCATCGTTATTCGAGTATTTTTTTATACTGACCCTGGCTAAGACTACCGGTGAATAGTAGGAGTCAAGTCATTTAAAAAAAAAAAAGTAATATAGTAACCATGCTTGACTATTTGGCAGGGGTAACATATTGTTATTAGTCAGACATGAATTCATTGATAAAATGTATGGATAGGTTTTGTTAGTTACTACAATTTTCCTTATTTTTGAACCAATTTTCTTTTCTCGGACCCAGTGTTAGATAAAAAGTCACAAAAAATAGTCTCACCAAATGGAGAAAGTATTTTTTTCATTGTTAGGATTGAATAATTAATTCATACGGATACTGCCATTACTTTGCGATTTCTTGGTGTAAACTCCGGAATCCGTATATCATTTTCGGAGCAATTTGGAATTTTCGATTCTGTATGGAACTTTGTACTTAATAAACCGAAAGGCTAACTCACAAAAAGAAAAAAACGACAGACCCGTCATTGTTAAAATCACCAATTCGAAACTCAATCTTCAAAGAGCCAAAAACAACTGTACATCATAAAAAAATAGGCTTCATTTTAAGGGTAAAAATATATACCGGACAACCAAAGTTAAGAAATTGGAGAAAGTTTTCCGTCTCGGTTGAATGAGACATGAGTTGTGACCAGGGGCTCCCCTGGTGCAAGTCGATCAAGGCTGGAGCCTTGGGCAAAACATGTTGACAATGTTTTGAGGGTAATCTCAGCCACTCATATAATTTTTATTATTATTAATTTTTATTAAATAATAAATCACAAGTAGTTGTGTAGTTCAATGTTTAGTGTTACTTGTAATTAGTTTCTTATTTAATATGCCCATGTTCGAATCTCGTATTATAAAAATTTAAGTATTGAACAAGTCACAATGACGGACCGCTTCTGGTTGTGACATAACGTCATCCTCTAAAAATTAGGACGATGTGGGAAAATATTTACATACTAACGTAATACGTTCATTCTGACACAAACTTGTTATGATAATATTCAAACAATATAATAACTATAGTGATACTTGAATTGTATATGTCAATATTCTTTTAATTACATAAGAATAAATTTTTCTATTTGGTGTTTTCCGACCAGGCCGAATTCACCCAGATCATTTTTATTTGCCCAATGGGTTACATATATACTACAATGTGTTATGTTACAATATCGATGAAAGATAAGTCACGTTCAATTCTCCTATTTGTGTTCGACGGTGGTTATTATTTTCATGGCGGCTAACCGATACACATATTAAAATTATAAAGATTTATACTTTTCATCAAGCGAGAAAAATAACATTGAATATACACATATTAAAATTATAAAGATTTATACTTTTCATCAAGCGAGAAAAATAACATTGAATGCGCGTTTGTTTCTATAGATTGGTCTAAATCTGCTAAATAGTGTAAATACTACAACTTAAGATGGCCCAACATCAATTATTCCTTGTTGAGTGTTACTGTTTAGCACTCCGCAGTTGTATTGTAAAAGATAATGTGAATGTTTGCTAAAGTCACATGTATTGTATTGTAGAAGATCACGTTCTGGTGAACAGATAGTAATTGAAGATGAAATACGCGATTTCTGGTGAACAGATAGTAATCGAAGATGAAATATGCGATTAAAATATGTTGATCGTCATATATATAAGTAAGTATAGAGAAACAGTGAAAAGAGATTTTATTAAAAATGAATTAATTAATTATAGATAATCCCGGTTCCTTATATAGTCCCGGATAGTTTCAAAAGTATTACAAATCAGTCATTTGATTACAAAAAGTGACAAATATAAATTGTCCAAAATGTATTAACAAAACAAGTATTGCTGTTTATTCAATTGAGTCCATATGTACCTGCAAGTGACAAATTAGTCCAAAATAACAAATAAACCATACATATTCAATATGTATGTCTTTCCGTCCATAATGGATTCCATAAGACTCTAATCCATAATCGTCATAGCATCTGCAAATATGTTTTTTTTGGCTACAAGTAGATTCGGGTATTAAGTAGAAGCGACATTGCACGTCGATGGTTTTATGAGATACAAAGTAGCGTCAACGCATCTCGGCATTCATTTGACGGGCGTTTGCGAGAATTGCAAACTTGTACCTTTCTTAAAAACTTTTTATTTTATTTTTTCAATTATAAACTTATTGTACCTATGAACCAGACATTTCCTTTTGTGCATTCCCAGGATATATCCAATAGTCCAAAGATAAAAAAAAACTTCTGCTAACTACATACGCTCTCTGCTTGATGCAGACGGCGGGTGTATTAGCGGTGTGAGATATAAATCACGCCACGTAATAAAAACTCAATCTATTAAAAATTAAAAAAATTAAATTAAATTAATATTTAAATTTATGATAGATTCAAACTAGTGTTCCAATATATTTATTTGAAATACGTCTGCATGAAGTGTAAGCCTAAAAAAAAAATTCACTAATAAACCATATGTTAGCCAACCACCTCAAGGTTTAGTGGTGGACCCTATATATCATTGGCCCATTCCACCCACCTAATCTTCTATCAAAACAACTATGAAGTTGGTGAAACACCACTTTTTTCTCACAAAAATCAACATCATACATAATTTGACTTTGTTTTTACATAATGGTTCTTAGAGTTTCCAAATAGTTTCTTTTAAACCATTGGAAAAGTTGCAATCATATTCTTTTTAAAGGTTTACATAACAAGTCTTATATTTTGATCCCAAACCAAAACTAATGATGAAACTCACGTAGACACACTTGTAATAGATTTTCATGCCTTAAGAAATGGATCGTTATACTCTAAGATCATTAATTGAACCAAGTGATCTATGTCTTTTTAACGCAACATTTATAATTCAGAAATGATATGTTCACAAACTTTCCAACATATTAAAATACAGATATTAGTTTTTTAGAGGATTCTATACAAGTGAACAATCAAGAAGCCGAGATTATTCTTTAAATTCCCGCAAGTTTATGCACTTTATTTGTTTTCAGTTTCCGTCCAGGTTATAAGTTAGATCTGAGTTTCAGTTAACCATGTTTAATAGTCATTCGATATAGTTTGATGAGTTCATAAATGAGTAAAATTGTCCACCACCATAACTTGAAGCTTATTTCATTTATTCTATAAAAATGTTAGATAATTAGACATCATAAAAACAATTGTACTATATATCTTGAAACTCTCTCACTATTTAGGTACTAAAAATGTTCCAGTATAACTATAAAAACAACTATATTTTCATAAAAATTAAGTGTATCAATTTATCTATACTATTAGTTTATGTGAAGAAGACTTACGAGATCTTGAAACAAATATTTATAAAAATACCCAACTAATTACAGAATTTACAAAAAAAAACCAAACCTGTTTTTTTTCCATTTAAAACATGTAACTGCCCATGAATTAACCGTTTCTACACTATCATCCAATTAAATTCGTTTATCTCATTACTCATCATATGGTTTAGTCTGTTCTTTTCCTTCTCTCTCCTTCTCAACAAATTACAAAGTAGAAAAACATTGAAAATATGAAACAATTTTTTTACCATGATCAACCGTGGCAGCATAGGTTAATATAATTTCTTTCAATTTCGTTGCATTTTTTTTTATATGATTAATGTTTGAAAATTTTAAAAAAATATATCGGTTACACCACATAACGCGTGAGCACGTTCGCTAGTATATGTATACAGACAGTACTAGCAGGGAATACTCATTCCTATTTGTGTAATTTGCATTACATTGTTATTCTCGTATCGTACTCTTTAAGTTACGACGAAACTTGTCTTTAACATTTGGTTACTCAGTTACAATGAAATCATCAATTTCCATCATACTTTTACAAGTTGAAGTACTAAAAAGCATTACGACCAAAAACTATAAGCATCAAAATAGTCAAAAACTTTCAATCCCCCACCTCACCTACCGCCAAAAACATACATTACAAAAACATACAAAAAGATACATAAAATAAAACACAAATATATAGATAGATAGAAGATAATTGCATAAAATAAAAAAGTACTAGTATAAAACTATAAAAACCAAGAAGTAATAATCATCTTCTTCATAAATACCTTCAAAAGCAAGCCATGGACACGTCATCACCACAAGCTAATTTCTGGGGAAATATTTCTGAAGAAGAATACTATGCTTCACAAGGATTAACCAACTCCAAATCCATTTTCATCACGCCACGTGGCACAAAGATTTTCACCCAATCTTTTCTCCCCATTTCTCTACCCATCAAAGGTATTAATTTTTATTTTTTTTTAAGATTAAACGAACCGTGTATTGATAAGCGAAGAGGTACAATTCTCGAACAAAATGATTACAAGAAATTACATTACTAGATTTTATTGTACAGTTTTACTCTCTCCGTTCCTATTTAATCGTTAACTAGGTGCAATTTTGGCCGGCTAAAATCTTGTATCAAAATTATCGGAATGCAAATTTTTAAAAGTTGGTCAGATAGTTCAAATGTTAAATTTTATGATTAGATTTAAAAAAAAAATTGATTTCGACAATTTTGATACAAGTTATAAGCCGGTCAAAATTGCACGTAGTTTCGTAGTGGACAATTAAATGGGAACGGAGGGAGTAGTTGATAGAGTGGAATGTTTTATGTTGTGGACTTATGGTACTTTAGGGTCCGTCTCGTATTTTTTTAGCTGAGTGTTTGGACGGTAAGATTATTTAGCTATTAAAAAAAAGCAGATGGATTTTTGAGCTAGAAAAGCTAGAAATTAAAAATCTGGATTATGATTGGATTTTTTAAACATATTTTTAAGGCTGATTTTGGAACGAAAAATCTGTTTCCAAATCTAATTATTTTTTTCCTTTACAGGTCTTGTTTTGCATAAGTATTAAATACCAATGTTTTATGAGGATCTGAAATAAAACAGGATCCGTTTGGCAGAAGCTTATTTTGTCCAAAAGCTTCTTAAAAAACGCAGTGAGAGCAAAGCTTGTTTTAGAAAAGTTATGAGTGTAGTGTTTGGCACTGTCGTAGCTTTTTTAGTTATAAGCTAGTTAGAACATAATTTTACTTTTTTTTTATATATATTAATGGTAGGGAAAACCCCACATTTTTTATGTTACCGTTTCTAACCTATACGTGAGTTATGATTATACAAACAAACTTTATTAGAAAACGTGTATGTTTGTTAAGTTCTTATGGCAAAAAGCTAAAATTAAGGAATCAAATTTATAGCTTTTCTGCTTTTGAGCATTTTAGTGTTAGCTTTTCAAAAGAAAAATAAGTTAGCAAATCAAAAAGCCATAGTTTTTTTTTTAGCAAAAAGCTACGGAAAGTTCATTTGCCAAAAAAGCCATAAAGTGTTTTTCCAATTGCTCCGATGAAAGTGTAAAAAGCATAAGCTTTTTCCTTGTAAATAGTTGGAAACCGAGTTTTTTGTGCTTTTAAGATTTGAACCGAGCTGTGTATTGAGTATTTGAAAGCAGTGCTAATTATAGCCTTTACCACCTAGCTTTTATGTTTTGAGCTTTTTTGACTAAAAAGCTAGCTTTTTAAAAGCTAGAATAGCGAGACAGCTAATCACTAAAAAAGCTAAGAAAAAGGCAGTTGCTAAAAAAAGCACTTAGCGTTTTTGCAATAGCTTCACTCAAAGCGTAAAAAAAAAGCTTTATCAGTGTAAATAATGGGAAAGCAAGCTTTTTCCTGCTTTTTTAATCTTTTAAGCCAGTTTTTTTAGAACAATGACAAATATAGCTTGTACCACATTGCTTTAATTCCTGTATTTATAAAAAACCCTTCAATTATCTTAACAAAAGGCACGGTCTACACCACACACGGGTACGGGTCCGACACGGGTTGGCTTTTCCAAAAAATATGTATCCATTTCGCCAGCTGGGGATACGCCGTATTTGCCGCTGATCTTATAGGACATGGCCGCTCCGAAGGAATAAGAGGATATGTTGGAGACCTTAACTTGGCCGCAAGTGAGAGTTTATCGTATTTTGTGTCCGTGAGAAAGAGCAAAGAGTATGAGAAAATGCCAGCTTTTTTGTTTGGGGAGTCGATGGGTGGGCTTGCTACATTGCTGATGTGGTTCCAATCAGAGCCTGACACGTGGACAGGTTTGATGTTCTCGGCCCCGCTCTTTGTCATACCTGAACCCATGAAGCCTTCTCAGGTACTCGATACCTTTTTTTCTTCTTCTGTATTGGATTTCTAAACAAAATGTGACATTAGATTCTGAAGTGCTAGTTCTATAGTCAGTCCAATCAGAGGCTGACACGTGGACAGGGTTGATTACAGTTTTTAATCTATTGAGAACTTTGCATCATAAAGATATCTTTTTCTTTGTTAACTGATAGAGAATCCAGCATTTGATGCGGTCAATTCACAAGAAGATAATAACCAAAGAATTGTAGTGTTACAGATTTACTTTTACAACAGAACTTGATTTTTTGTTGAATCAGCGAAATCAAGTACTCTCATGCTCTATAGACTTAGTATTAGCTTGTGAAGAACTTAAAAAACTGATTATATAGATTGTCTGCTGATTTGATTTACCTAGGGCCTAAGATTGGTGCATCAGTAGAGGTTGTTAAGAAAAGGAGTGTTTCAGTTCTTACACATTAGTCCCTTAGTCTATTAGATTTACCACGAGATCAATAGAAGGCATATTGTTACAAAACAAGTAGGTACCTCTATGGTCAACATGTTGTTATCTTGACTCTTGAGTTTACAAGTTGCCATGTGATTACAAAGTATGATTCTTTTGATAATCCTGTAAAATTTCACTTTCCATGCTAAATCCCCATCTTTTAGATTTTTTCCTACTACTGCCATGTTACACGGAGGTTTTCTCGATAGTTGTCACGTATACAATTTTTGTTCCTATCAGCTTTAAGATCTTGGACATTAACGTGTCCCTCATTTATTGTTTAATCAGGTGAGGCTATTTATGTACGGCCTCCTCTTTGGCTTAGCAGACTCATGGGCCTCAATGCCTGATAACAAAATGGTCGGAAAAGCCATAAAAGACCCTGAAAAGCTCAAGATCATAGCTAGCAACCCAAGGAGATACACAGGCAGACCGAGGGTGGGCACAATGAGAGAGATTTCGAGAATGTGCGAATACGTACAAAACAATTTCCAAAAAGTTACCGCCCCTTTTTTTACTGCTCATGGAACAGCTGATGGGTTGGCATGTCCCACAGGGTCACAAATGTTGTATGATAAAGCTTCGAGTTCAGATAAGACTTTGAAGATATACGAGGGTATGTATCACTCGCTTATACAGGGTGAGCCGGACGAGTGTTGTGACTTGGTGTTGGGAGATATGAGAGCTTGGATTGATGGGAGAGTCGAGAGGTATGGCGGTGTTGAGAATTCCAATTGAGGGGATAATCATCAATCAAGAAGGTTATCAAGATGCTTATTTTGTTATTTCTACTATAACACAAAATTCGTTTGAGGGAAGTACATCCCATGTATCATTACTTCTTGTGTCATTGACAGTTGCATATTATATGTTGTTATGTGTGTTAGTTTTTTTGTATGGTATGGAGCATGCTATATCCTATTATTTCCTAAAGTAAACAAGTTGAGGGATTATAAGATGTCTTCTAAATAATGGCATGAAAATAACTAGCATGACTAAGTTCCTGGTTGTGAAACCAAAATCGTATTCTCAACTGTGCCACGTCAGCATAATGCTGGGTATTTTAACCATCAGGTAAATGCTGATGGGGATGATGCTCACGGCTCATCGCTAGGATTGTGCTCAGTTGGGCAAATGAGAGGGGCTCTTGTTGCTACTATATTCGGAAGTTCTGTTTGAGGGAATTACAGTGTCTTGTAACATTACCTTCATGTGTCATTGACGGAGTCATAATATATATTGTTGTTGTGTTAGTTTCTTGTATGGCATGAACCATTGTATCTTGGTGGTACTAGAAAGTGAATGACGAGTTGGGGAATTTCATCTTTGGTTCTGAACAAAGGCATACAAATAGAAGCAGTGTTGCGTTCTTGTATGTGAAACCAAACAGGTATTGTCAATTGTTTCACATCAGCATAACGGTGTGTCTGTGTTTGCATCAGCAGTGTTATCAAATAACAATATTTTCCTTTTGGGTATGTTCCACTCACTGGTGTTGTTGATGAGAAGGATTATCGATGCTTATTGCTTACCTTTGGGAAATTTGTTTTTTGCTAATATATTTTTAAGTTCAAATTGAAAGCATTAGTCTCCTGTGTCACTAGCTTCTTAATTTATTGACATTTACTTAAAAGCTTGTTCTTAAGTTTGCCTATGTAAACCAAACGCGTAATTTCAATTGTGCCACATTAGTGTAATAGTCGACTAAGTGTTTATACCAACATAGTGTTTGCAAATGACACTCGTTTCCTTTTGGGTATATGAAACACCACCATTCTGCTCTTTTCTGAAACCATTTATCTCTCAAGTTTACATCTCTTCCACATGATTTGTGAGCCATTTTTGGTTTGACAAAAGAAATCTCCTAACAAGCTTAAGAGCTTCTGACTGTAACTACTGTTTTGAAACTTCACAGTTAAGAATCTGTTTTTTTTTTCTTTTATAAATTGTCTGCAATGTACTATAATTTTTGATACACAGCCTGTTCGTGGTTGAGTTGGAAATGAAAGCTGCTTTTCTGAGTTTGTCCCGTTTGTTGGTTCTTTTGTGGGCATTTGGGCTCAGTTTTTTACCTCGAGTTATTATTTTACCCGAATACTTTTTTCTGGTAAATTTCAGCAGTGTGAGAGCCTTATAATTGAAACAAGGCTGAGCTTTGTTTGTTCTGTTTTATGGATGAGTAGTTTGGCCATATCATTGATGTTTTGGGTATTTTCAGATCAGGTAACTTTTTCTTGTTTTTCGTTTTTGTTATTCAGTATTTGATTCCTTTATCTTGATCACGGGATTTACTTTTCACCTTCATATTAGTATGTTTGGTTCATTACATTGCAGGTATAAAAAAAGCATATTATAAACGGATAACCTGCTTAGTGATTCTTGAACCCTTTTTCTTTGGAATAGATTCATGATAACAATTGTTTACTACCTATGATCAATACTCATGCTTCGTTGGGGTTTTTTTTGAGGTCATTTTATCAAACAAGCTGAGGCAAAAATCTGAACTAGCCTTAAATGTGAACGATATTTTTTCAGATTAAAACATACGAGGAGGCCGAAAGAATCTACTCACTTTTCCCATTATCAATTATCTTCCATCTCGGAGGAAAAATAAAAAAGTAACTTCTTCATCCTCCTTTTGTCACTATGGTAAGTTGGTTTGGTTTAGTTTGTTTTCAATTGTTTCGGAGCAGAATCAAGAAATCTTTTCTATTTTTGATCTTTGTTCATGAATCTGAAACAATTCTGCTGGTCAGTGGCGGAGCCAGAGTTTCATATGAGGGGGGTCAAAATTCATTTCGGAAAACATATAAATTGACCAACTTGTGATATAGTTAGAATTTTGTACTATAAATCCTAATGACTTTTGTTTATATCAATATTTACTTGAACACATTTATAGACCTTAATTGTTAATTACTTAAACCTTACTGATTACAGTTTATTACACTCAAAGTTGAAATTTTGTATTAACCAAGCTATATGTAATTTATTTGTTGTTCTTATTTATCCTTCTTCTATTCGTAGTAATTACAAAACAAACAATAACAATGTTTGCACATATTAGTGAACGAGAAGAGTATAACTGCCAAAACTTGGGGGCCACGCGACCCCTCTAAACCTTCGTTAGCTCCGCCACTGCTGGTGGTGTAGTGGATAGAATCGGTCTCGAAGATATTTCTACATAGATTTTTTTTGTTGATATTTGTTTCTATTTAGTCCTTACACTGCCCGAGGAGCAATTTTAATTGCATATACTAGAATACAAGGGAATTTTTGTGAGTGAGGACACAAACTCTGTTATGGAACAAATGATATTAATTGCATATTCCATACCACTGACAAATCATAATTATTCTCTAGTTTAAAACAAAATATTTACAACAGTATGCAGTATCATGAAAAGGACTCCAAATGTACACATTCCTAATCTCTCTCACCTATCTACTTTCTCATCCATTTACGTGGTTCAAAACATTTTCACACATGGCTTATAGTACTATATTTTATTTCACAAGAAACAAATTGTCTTAGTTTAAATCTGGTAACGTCCTTCAAGTGAACAGGCAAACCAACACTTGCATATCATGTTTTACGGGAGGAAAAATAGTTTTTTTCGGGTTACACGTCTTGTTTTTCCAAGTCCATTTTGTTTATAGATTTTTAAAGATATATTAATAAAACTGAACGGAGTAAAATTATTACAAATAAGTTTGAGATAAACGGGTAACAAACTGCGCCGCTAGTCCTTTTTGAATAGCAAATCCTATAGATTTATAGATTTGTTTTTTTAAACGTAGAAATGAAGCAGCTCCCTTCCCCGACGGAATTCTCCGGTGACGAATCATCAATTGTCAACATGAACTACTTCGTAAGAACCCTCTCAGACATCCGTACCAAAGGTGTTCGCCCCGACCTCATTGGCTCCGTGATTACCCATTATGCCTCCATGTGGCTCCCCGACCTCTCACTCACCACTCAACCATGTGAAGAACTAGGTAAATGTAACATCTTACACAAATTTTAGAGTCTCCCTTGAGAATCATTTTCAGGTTTCTAGCTTGCTTAAGGTAAAAATGAGCATTGTATATTCACATTCACCCATAAAACTTCCCCAAAAGCCTTACCTATTGGCTATTGCATAATGGTTTTCAAAAACAATCATTCTTGGTTAATATATGTTGCCATGTCAGCAGCGTAGTAGGTAAGTTTGGATGGAAACTTGGATGGGAAAACATTTTGCTGATAGTCAGTATAATCATTCTATTAATACCAACACTTACACTTCACATACAAATTTCAGAATCTATTTCTAAAGATAACCGGTTGCGCCCCTGCGCTGAGCACGATTCACCTGTGAGCTCCTCTGCCAGATGGACGAGGAAGAGGATGTGCATTGAGGCTCTCGTGGGGGTGTTGCCACCAGAGAGGGGGTCAGTCACGTGCGACTTTCTCCTCAAGCTCCTTCGCATGGGCAACATGGTAGGGGCGGATTCGTCTTGCATAGCCGAGCTGGAGATGAGGGTGTCGTGGCAGCTCGAACAAGCTTCACTTAAAGAGCTCTTGATACCTTCGTTTAGCCACACGTGTGGGACCCTCTTGGATGTCGAGCTTGTCTTGAGGTTTAATACTTGTTTAAAGCTAGTAAATAAATATATATCCCGACTCCATATAATTTAATCGAGAAGGATTCAGTTCGTAATTTCTAGAACTGCATGACATTTTTTTTCCTGAAAATCGCAAAGATGCTGTTTTTGGCTTACATTTATGCATAAATATTGTTTGGGTAGGAAGTATTTTCTATAGTTCAAGAGAAATAAAAGAAGAATAAATGTAAACTTATGAATATAACTCTTAACTGTGCTAGAGTTTGTGCCAAAGTATTAGTTGACATTATGTTTTTTTTCAAAACACTTAGATTTCTATAGAGGCTGGTTTATCCCGTAAAATTGGCACATAGTTGATCATTTTCATGGCAATTTTCTAAATTGAAAGTGTACAGTGTGGTTAGGAAATGTAGTTAAACATATTTGGTTACATGATTAATTTGTATAGTATTGAAGAGATTGATTATCTATTGTTCTTTTATTGATATTATATTAATCAAGGATAGGCAAACAAATCAGAACATTAAAATATGAAATAAGTTAGAATAAGTCTTATTTTAACCCAAAAAAGTAAATATATCCAAAATCTCATGTCCAGATAGCCTGATAGCCATGAGATTCAAAGATGGAAAAAAGTTGGTCCAAACTGCAGACTCTAGAGCATATATGTTTCATAAACTACTGATTCAGTTGAGATAATTTTCTTTCTGTAACAAGGTTGGTCAAGGGGTTTATGAACTTGGACAAAACCTTTCCTTTCAGAAGCGGAGTTGCGCTAGCCAAGGTGGTGAAAGATCATTTTGCATGACACCAATCTTCATTTATACAAATTATATGGCATATTGGCATTTCATTTATGTTCAATTACCCTCATATAGGTGGCTAAGCTCGTTGATTGCTACCTTGCTGAAGCTGCCATGGACTCAAATTTAAGGTCGTCGGAGATTTTGGCACTCGCAAGTGCTCTCCCAGATTATGCTCGTTCCACCAATGATGACTTGTACAGAGCAATTGACACTTATTTTAAAGTAAGCAGTACTAAATTTCTAACACTGTTTAAGAATTAGTATTTTTTAATTGTATCCCATTACATGAAAATAAATATCAAACCAGATAAATAATATTTGGACTGATTTTGTACTACCTTAGATAATTATAATTATGTAAATGTTATTTTACATATGGTTTGGCTGGTGGACATTTTCGGATTTTTTGTACTTCAAAGAATTATTAAATATAAACATTGTTCGGAACTTGCGTAGTAGCAAACAGTAATATTTTATTAAAGTTTTAATTTCCAAAGTATAGGCATTAATTAAGTCTAATTTACATTAGTCTAATTTATATATTTTTGTATTTTCTATCAGACACACCAAAGTCTCATATAAGCTGTAAAAGAAGTAGAATCTTTAAAATATTTTTTTATTTATAATAATTACCCTCACATCGGAGGTAGGTCGGATTGAAACCTGATCACGAGCAGGTTATACTAAGACGGTAAGTCCATAACTGTAACGACCCGATCATCCGACCAGACCACCACCATCTGCTTACTACCGCCAATACTGTTCGCTTTGGTCCGATTTCGTCCTCGCTTTTCGGGCCGCACGGCTTTAAAAGACATTGGTGATAGTAAAGATGATACTTCTATCTTATATACCATATATGTACTACATATCTAGGCGATGTGGGATAGCTCAATTCTCTTTACCACGGTATTTTCCTACGAAAATCCGGGTTTTTACACTCTTCCCCCCTTCAGGCATGACGTCCTCACTCTTCCCCCCTTCAGGCATGACGTCCTCGTCGGACACGCCGTACTTCCGGGGTTGTCAGTGCCCACATCGTTTAGATAGCGGCTCTGATACCAATTGTAACGACCCGGTCCTCCAACCAGACGGCAACCATCTGCTTATTACCACCAATACTGTCCGCTTTGGCCCGATTTCGTCATCGTTTCTCGGGCCGTACGACTTTAAAAGCACTTGGTGATAGTAAGAAGGATACTTCTACCTTATATACCATATAAATACTACATATCTAGGCGATATGAGATAACTCACTTCTCTTTACCACGGTATTTTTCTACAAAAATCGATTTTTACAATAACCACTCAAACAACCCACATTGTTCAATCTTTATGAGATTGTAACTTAACTTTTACCAAAATACTGGGTACATGACCCCATTTTTAACCATGGTCTGCATTTAGTAAATGTAACATTAACACCCACCTAATACCAAAATGTATATAACGCAGGCACATCCAGGGTTGTCAAAGCAAGAAAGAAAGTCCTTATGCCGGATAATCGACTCACGCAAACTCTCTCACGAGGCACGTCTTCATGCCATCCAGAACGACCGGTTACCTGTTCGCGCCATTATCCGTATCATATTTTCAGAACAAACCAAGCTTCATCATCGCCTGGATTGGAGCGGCTCATTAAGCGCCAGTCAGGGTGCAAGCTACCTGGACCCTGAGCAGACTGCCAGGTGTCAGTCCAAGCGCGAAATCATGCAACAGGTTATTAAGGAAGGATTACAAATTGAGATAGTCAAATCTAATATTCTTATACCATATAAGGTCAGGGACTCAGGATCACCAGAAAATCAATTAGTGTTCGTCTGACAACCTTGAAATAAGTTTTATTTATATTTAGTATTTAAGTCTTATTACTTCATTGTAAGCACTATCTTGAGGCTATGTTTCACAACAAACTAAAAGCCTAAAAATATGCTTTTTAAAAGCTAAATAATCTGAATGTGTAAACACGCACAACTTAAAAAAAAAATCAAAAATCTGGTAAAAAATACTATGTTACTAAAAGGACCCTATATTGAGGAATTGTGTAGAAGATGGTGACCACTGGATAATATTATATCATTCTGTTTTTTTATTTAACACAGGTCGAGATGAAGAAGCTAAAAGAGGACGTGGTTAGGCTTGAGACTCGATGTGCGACTATGCAGGGGCAGATAGAGAGGATATTGGAGAAGAACAGGCCTTCTAAGTGGAAGAAGTTAGGGTTGGCGGCGCTTAGGAGTGTCGGTGGCGGTGGAGAGAGGAGTGAAGTGGAGGGAGAGAGGACTCCGGTTGTTTTCATGAAGTCGAAGTCGATAAAAGGGAAAACTATGAATAAATGGAGACGATCGGTTTCTTAAGAACGATAAATTCCATACTCGTCTCGTTATAGTTTCAAGTTTTAAACCAATGTCTTGAAATGTGAAGATAAATCATGTTTGAAAAAGTTTATTCGCTTTTAAGATTCAAAGTCAAGGGCGCATTTTGTTTTTGTTTTTTCAAGATCGTTAAGGTTTAAACCGAGCTTTTTTAAGCGAAATTTTAAGACACAAGGTCGTGCATTGTGAGTTCTAACTTGTTTTATGCTTTCTTTCAAACTAATATGAATAATGACCTACTACATTTGAACATATAAGTATATAACTAGTTCTGTTAAGACTAATCTGTTGGTTCTTTGAGAAGTAAACCTCAAAATCTTGGTAATTAGCCTAACTGGTTCAATTGGCATTAGTAGAACATCATATTCTCAAGTCAACTGAATCGTTACTCTTAGTCCGAATATTAAACTAATACTAATACTTAAATAAAATTGAGTAAAATAATAATCCTATGATCTTGAAAACTAGGATGGGAAGCTTGTAGACTTGTAGTTGGACAATACAAATTAACAGATTATGGAAAGAGTCGTAAACCATTTGTTAGTCCCTCCGTATCACTTTATATGTCTTATACGAAATCACGTGCACCTTTGATCGGTTTTTAACATATAACTAAATTGCCGAAATAATTTTAAGAAAAATTCTATCATATAGTTTAACATTTAAACCATGTAAAAGAAATTAAAATTTTTCGTTTCGGTAATTTAGTTACATGTTCAAAGCTGGTTAAAGTTACGCGTAGTTTCGTATATGACATATAAATCGATACGAAGGGAGTATCATTTTGAACAACTTTTTTTAGAACTACATAAATGTTTTAAGTTACCAAAATTTTCAGTCAATACTACAAATATATATTTTCAACGTATAACTTCACTGGGTGAATAATATATACATCATCCCCTACTTAACAAAGGTAAAATTATTTCTTTGTTTACCATTCCAAAAAAGAAAAAGGAAAAGACATTTATTTGTTTAATAAGTACTAAGTAGTAAATATTGTAAATAGTCTCCATATAGTTGGGTTGAGTTGACATTTAAATTTTACTAACCCGTGAAAGTCTATATACAGTATACATTGTATATGCCTATATCAAAATTCTAATATCTATGTACTCGAAATTTGGATGGCTACTGAAATATCCTAATCAGATTCAAATACATATTTAGAAGTGAAGTTTTGCGTGGCTTCCTCGTCGGTTCATTTTTGCATTCAGAAGCGATGTCTGTTTCAACGCTTCACGCATAGGTGATATTAACATCGACTAATTTGTTGACAGGAGGAAATTTTTCTCCTATATGTAAATGGGGATTTTTTAAATTTAAATCGACTAATCATGTAGTCGATAAGTAACCGAGTCTCTGAGTAATCATTCATTATGTTATCGCCTGATATAACCGTGGTAATTATTTGGAAAGTGACTTACTGGCCTATATGAAAGGAACAAAATCAATCATACACTACAAATTTGGAAACATTTGTCTATTCTTTAGTAAGATAGGGACTACTAGTTTCAAATGAAACTCTAAAGACCGAATAAAATTGTATTCCAAACTATGAGTAGCAACATTTGGGGTTAATTTCACTTTTATGACATGAGTTTACCTAAAATTTTGTTTTTGTGAGATGAATTTTCAAATTTTTGGTTTTGTGCCCTGAGTTTTCAATTTTTTTTTGATTTTGTGCCCTCACGTTAGTCAGACTGACGGGAAACTGTAAATCAAAATAGTTGACTGTATAACTATAAACTGTAAATTACCATAATACCCTTTGTATTTAACGATGTGAAATGTTTCCGTCGGTTTAACTAACGTTAGGTCATAAAATCAAATTTTTTTGAAAACTCGGAACACAAAACCGAAATTTTACAAACTAAGTTCACAAAATCGAAATTATATGTAAACTCAAATCGAAATTATGTGTGATAGTACAAATACCACTTAGATCATCTTATTCGATTCTGCAAGACAATATTCTCCCCTGCACGGTACTAAAAGTTTCCAAATTTTACTTAGCTCGTACTGAAATTCACATTTGTTTAGCAAGATTCCCCGCTACTAGATTAATCATCCAATGGGTCATTTTACTCGCTTCAATTTTTATTCCAATATATGCTACTGCAGGGACTAATTTGCCCCGGTGGAGGGGTAAGGCGAACATAATAGATTTCAATTTTCAGTATTTCAAACTTATCATCAACTTTGCAATTTTATAAAAGTTTTGTCCCAGCACTAACAGTCTTATAGTAGAACTAGTACAAGCATAGCGAACGTAGTAGTCAAAGTTCTTTCCCCTCTGTCAGTGGCAATTATGTCTAGATAGTAAGACAGAAAATTTGTATATTTGTACTAATTCTAAATTAATCTTGTAACTGAAATGTACAAAAGCAGCAGCTACTAATTCAAGTCTTAACTTTTAATCAATAATGTCATAGAATTCTTGGTCTTGGCCATTCAGAAAGGATTCTAGAGAGTATGTAATTGGTACTATCATTAATATCCTTAGTTGAATGAAAATTGAAGTGTCTGTAATATGTTACTGCCTTTTTTACTTATTCAAACCACTGAGTACATCGGACAGCAAATCTAACAATTTTGTATCAGGTATTATAGTCACGCGAACATTCTCATAAACGTACCATTCAAGAGGATGACCCTTGAATATTTCCAAAATAATCATAAAAACAATGAACATTTGATAGAGGAATACGTGTCGAGGACAGTGAATCGTGGAAGCTACTTTTGGTCATTGGGATTGCGAGCGTTTTACTTCTCTTTCCCCCTCTTTCTGTGGATTTTTGGGCCGATTCCCATGTTTGTTTGTTGTCCTATTTTGGTGTATTTGCTCTATTATTTAGACGTGACATTAGATTTCGGGTGGATTACTGATGCTATTGAGGATGAGAAGACTTGCCCAGCCATAGTATGATAAATTACCCAATTTGTTGATCAGTTTTGGTCATATTAAGTATTTCAAGATGTTATAAGCTTTAGACATGTGAGTTAACTTATACGAGTTAATCGAGCAACAACTATGCGGTTCAACTTAAGTTGAACGTCTTTAGTAAATTGTCTACTATTGAATGTGGTTTAATTCCGTTAGAAGCTACAAGTGTCAAATACTCGATCTGTCGGTTAGCCTTCTTTTGGGGAAGTTGAATGTTGTTTGATTTGATGTTATGAAAGTGGTATTATTTGTATTATTTTGCTTACTTTTCTAAAAAAAAGTGCACCTAAATGGGCTTTCTTCTTGTATTTCGAATAACCATCAATATAAACATGTCCTTGACAAACTAATGACGTACTGCAACTATGGGAGTACCATCAACGGCAGAAGTTTCATTCCACACCATAATATATAGCACTCGTAGAACCAATTTATAAATAAACGAATGTCGAAGAAAAGTGTGCTAGCAGTACAAACATTGAGAAACAGCATAATGGCATTGATACTTTGGCATCATCCCCGGTCATTCCCCGAATCCCAGTTCTCTCATTGTAGTACTCATGTCCAAAGGCACATGATCTGCATTTTCCGTCATTTTTTTCTCAAAAAGTGCTGATACACGTATATAGAGGCCACAAATTCTCTCCACAAATTTCAAATGTGATTAACGTAATTGTGAAAAGTGAAAACAACAATATGAATTTTCTTACTCGCTAAAAACTAAAAACAGAAGAGAAAGTTCGTAGAACTATGCTGAGTTTGTAATGCTAATAATATTCGTGAAGACCGACGTGTTTGTTGGATGATCTTGCTAAATGGTGGGAAAGTAAATCGTAAGTATCACTTGTATCATCTGATTATTTCCTGCAAAACAATAAGGAGTATCATTCCGACCATGGTATTGGATTCCCAAGCAGCCCAACTTTAGATTTTATAGCAAAAAACATTTTACTTTTTTCCCTGCTGAAAAATAGACAATCAAACGTCATAACAAAAGCCATGTTAAGTTCATAATTTTGAAACTACAAAATGAACCGAGCAATATGGTTGCCATAAATATCGATAATTTCAAACATGTAATTGGTGTGAACTGTGAAGTTTAAGGTTTTGTGTAAACATAACTTTATCCCTACAGTAAAATACACATACAATTAAAATAATAATTAAGCCATCAACAAAATCAATGATATTGAATATTGATCTTAACGGAGTACAAGTCTAAAAATCCGTTGCACCAAATCTTTACTCAATCCCCTGAAATTATTTAAACAAAATCCATGAAAAAATTACTTATCATGTTTAGTCATAATCACCAAGAAATTAGTTTCGGTTTATTTCAGATTTGTATTTGTGTTCTCTTGGATCAAGAGTAATATTTGTTTTTTGTGGTGTTTTTCCTACGCATTTTTATTTTTCCATATATATAAATAAAAATGTGTGTTTTCCCCACCATTCATAAAAAAAAAAATTCCGTTTTAAAGTAGGTCAAACACATATTAGTATATTACTACCATAGTAAAAACTGACTTATGTTTAGACTAGATTTTAACTCAAATAAGTTTTACTCCCGGTATATCCAAAGAAAAAGAAAAAGAAATCCGGAAACTCGAAAGGAAAAGAACATATTAGTAGTAAAAATTACTCCATACGTACAAATTTATAATTCCACTATGAAAAATCAATTATTTAATGATACGCTTTTACATCTGATTTCGAAATTTGACAATCATTTTTTTACACATACTCCGATATTTCACTAAAGTTGATGAGATAAGAACAACTTTATAAAACAAACTGAATTTTTTTATTTATATTTATAGAAAATAGATAATTAAAATGTAACAACCACAGTGCAAACACGTATCTATATTTGGAACCATAACACAAATCTGTTACACCTAATACTACAGTACTTTATTAAAGTTGATGACATAAAACAAATATGGAAAATTTTAAAAAAATGAAAAAAAAAATGAAAAAAATGAAAAAAATGATAAAAAATGAAAAAAAAAATTATAAAAAATGAAAAAAATCACAAGAAATTATAAAAAAAATGAAAAAAATGAAAAAAATGAAAAAATTATAAAAAAAAAAATGAAAAAAATCACACAAAAAATCATTAAAAAAAATCATTTTTTATTGAACTTTATGCACTTTCGACTGTAGTAGATGCACTTTCAGCTGAACTATATGCACTTTTAGCTGAACCAGATGCACTTTCAGCTGAACCATATGCACTTTTATTGAACCAGATACACTTTCAGCTGAACCATATGCACTTTTATTGAACTAGATGCACTTTCAGCTGAACCATATGCACTTTCAGCTGAACCAGATACACTTTTAGCTGAACCAGATGCACTTTCAGCTGAACCAGATGCACTTTTATTGAACTAGATGCACTTTTAGCTGAACCATATGCACTTTCAGCTGAACCAGATACACTTTTAGCTGAACCATATGCATTTTCAGCTGAACCAGATGCACTTTCAGCTGAACCATATGCACTTTCAGCTGAACCATATGCACTTTCAGCTAAACCATATGCACTTTTAGGTGAACCAGCTGCAGGTTTTACAGAACGATATGCACTTTTATTGAACTAGATGCACTTTTGTCTGAACCATATGCACTTTTAGCTGAACCAGATACATTTTTAGCTGAACCATATGCACTTTCAGTTGTACCAGATGCACTTTTAGTTGAATCAGATGCATTTTTAACAGAACTATATGCATTTTCGACTGTACTATATTCATTTTCGACTACACTATATGCATTTTTGACTTAACTATATGTACTTTCCACTAAATTAGATGCACTTTAAACTGAACCAGATGCACTTTCAGCAGAACCAGATGCACTTTTAGCTGAACTATATGCATACTCACTTTTATTGAACTATATTTACTTTCGACTGAATTGTATGCACTTTCAACGGAACTAGATGTACTTTCAGCTGAATTGAATGCAATTTCGACTCAATTTTATTCATTTTTGACTAACTATATACACTTTCGACTGAACTATATGCACTTTTATTGAACTATATACGCTTTTGACAGAATTATATGTATTTTTGACTGAACTAGATGCACTTTCAGCTCATTTAGATTAAAAAAGGCACATTTATCATGGAAAACCCATTTTTTTGTATAAAAAAATCACTTTTCGGTATAAAAAGTGTTATATTGACAAAAAAAATATTTTTTGTAATTTTTTAAAAAGTTTATGATTTTTTAATTTTTTTGTAATTTTTGTGATTTTTTATAATTTTTATAATTTTTTGTGATTTTTGTTATTTTTTTATAATGTTCTGTGATTTTTTGTGAATTTTGTGATTTTTTGTGATTTGTTGTGATTTGTTTGTGATTTTTTGTTATTTTTTTTTGTGATTTTTTGTAATTTTTTTGTGATTTTTTATGATTTTTTGTAATTTTGTAAGTTTTTTGTAATTTTTATAATTTTTTTTGTGATTTTTGTGATTTTTGTATTTTTAATAATTTTTTGTGATTTTTTGTGATTTTTTGTAATTTTTTGTGATTTTTTGTAATTTTTTATGATTTTTTGTAATTTTGTAATTTTTTTGTAATTTTTATAATTTTTATAATTTTTTTGTGATTTTTGTAATAATTTTTATAATTTTTTGTGATTTTTTTCATTTTTTAAAAAAATCAATTACTAATAAAACTCATATAGTATAAAAAGTGTTATTTATGAAAAATGTGAAATTATTACAAGGGGATTTAGGAGTAATATAATTTGGCAAAAGGTACGGAATTGCCCCTATATATTAAAATAAATCTATATCGATATCTGTATCTGTATCTATATCTAAATATAAACACAATGTCGGCCGACGAGGAATCACTACCGGGACGGGAATCGGAACCGGAACCGGAACCGAACCACCGGCCGTCCAAACTCCGGTATAACTCTCCGTTAACCCAAATAATATTAATCGCTTTCGTATGTTTCTGCTGCCCGGGCATGTTCAACGCCCTCTCCGGAATGGGCGGTGGCGGACAGGTTGTTATAATTATACAGTCATTATATGTATTCTTGTTTTTACATCGCAACTACACCCGCCTTTATGGCTCCGTTTGGTATCACATTTTTTTTATTCTTTATTTTATAAATCGGTTGGTGTTTGGACAGTCATATTATTTAGCTTGTAAAAAGCTGATTTCTAGGCTAAAAAAGCTTTAAAATTCCAGAATTTTAAAATCTAGGTTTTTAGTGGAATTTTTGATTTTCTTTTTTAAAATATGATACTATTAGACCAAAAAATATGTTGCCAAACATAGCCTATATAGGCAATCAGTGGCGGAACTAGGATTTGGATATGGGTGGGGCTGAATTATATTTTATATATATATATATATATTATATTTTGTACTTATGGGGTGCAAAAATGTTATAATCGTCAACTTTTCAGTAAAATACATGGAAAACTTCGTGTTTTTCATAATATGGGGTGCGTAAGAAATTAATGAGTTGACAACAAGTAAACCATTTTTACATATGGTAATCATTTTTTTTATTTATTAAAAAAAATTCATGGATGTTTGGTATGTCAGCTTCTTTAGCTTTTAAAATGCTGCTAGATTTTTAGTCAAAGAAACTAAAATAGCTAAAAAGCAGAGAAGTTAGAAATTTGAGGTCTTTCAGGTTTTTCATGGTAATCATTTAATCAAATCAAGTCATATATTCTGTAATATATATTTCTTCTAATACAGGTGGACCCCACCGCGGCGAATAACGCCAACACCGCCCTCTACGCCTCCTTCTCCTTCTTCGGCGTAGCGGAAGGGGGGATATACAACGTCCTTGGGCCCCGCGTGACGCTTGTAGTGGGGTGTGGGAGTTATGTTCTGTACGCGGGGTCGTTTTTGTATTATAATAATTTTAAGAGTGAGGTGTTTGTGGTGGTGGCGGGGGCAGTGCTGGGTGTGGGTGCGGGGTTGTTGTGGGCAGGGCAAGGGGCGATCATGACCGCTTATCCACCGTCTAACCGTAAAGGTAGGAAAATGTTGCTCTTAGTTACGTCGCATAATAACAGTTAGTCCAGTTTGGTCTTTTACTTTTTACCATAATAATAGTCTTGTTTGCTTTTTATGCTTTGTTATTACATTTGCTAATAAAACCAGGAACTTTAAAGAGAAGGGACATAAACCCTGCTTTTTTGTAAATAGGAGGCTGGAACGCTAATTTTTGAAAATATTAATCAAAATACATAAATATTTTTTACTTTTATATCAATTTTTATCGCAACCGGTTCTGTTTATTAGGTTTGTCATGACGCATTTGTCAAAAATTGTCGACTAGCCACACTATCATTCTGTCTACTAGCTTTATACTACCCCAATCCTATTACAATAGTCGACTTAAGTTTTTCGTATGGTTTAAGAAATTAAGTTAATGGACGGTGGTGGACATGTGGACCCCACCGCCTCTAAGAATGCCAACATCACCTTTACGCCGCCTTCTCCGTCATTGGTATCGCTGGTGGTGGGATTTACAATGTGTTGGGTCGCCTTAGACTTTTCATATAGTTTAAGAAATTTCGTTAATGGAGTACTACCTTTGTTCTTAAATAATAGTCGACTTAGACTTATTGTATAGTTTAAGAAATTTCGTTAACGGGCGGTGGTTGTCAAGGGGAGTTTATGTTATCCACCGCCCTAACCGGATAGGTACATGTTATGTGTATGGAAATGATAGTGGGATTGTTTGGTATTTATGGAATGGGGTCAACCAGCTTAAAGCTTTTAGTTAATCAGGCCAAAAAAAGGAAAGAAAGCACAGGGTATATTTTGGCCAATGAATCAAAATCTAACTTTTAAGTGGAAAAGGTCTGACCAGACAAGGACAATGTGTCAATTGCCCTTGATATAACCGGGATATTGGGAACCAACTGCTATAACCGGAAGATGTAAAATGTACAGGCAGTTTTTTTTTTAACCTTTTTAATCATTTTTTGGTAAAATATGACCATTGGGTAACATATGTAAACAGAAAAGCTGGGTTCATCCTGCTTATAGCTTCTGAAATTTTAAGACTGGCATAGGTTTTAAGCTGGTCAACTAAGTAAGGTCCACCTTTTAAGCAAATATAAAAAATTAAAACTTAAATTTTGTATGCTGGGGTATGCTATGCGTTAGGAATTAGCATAATCGGGAAGGTAAATTCTAAATTTACATGCCAGAAGTAATGGGCTTACAAGGCAGTAGTTTTTTTTAGCAAAATAAGCTGTATGGGTTTAATGCTTCTAGCTTTTTCAAACTGAAAAAACCAGAGAAGCACAGGGTTTGAGCTAGGGAAGCAAATAAAGTCTAGCTTTTAAGCAAAAAAACTAAAGGCTGGGGTTAAAAGCTGAGACCAAACTCGGGTAAAGTGTCAACAGTTGGTACCAGAGCGGGTTTAGATTAAATCTTAACTTGGTGTCTAACTATTTAAGTGCTAGAACTGTAAGTTTTGAATATTACCCAGTATAGGGCTATTGCCATTAAATAATATAGGGCAATAACTATAAGATTTTAAATAATACAGCGTATAAATTTGACCTTTTTTGTCATATAGGGCTATTGACTATATAGTTCCTCCCTTGTCAGTAATGTTATTAGGTATTTTATGTTTTTTAGAGGTAAAATATGGATTGTTTGCTCTACAGGTGTTGATTTTGATTTACATAGATGATTATGATAGACGGAAATGGGAATTTTGAGTATAAGCAGAAAGAAATTCACCCCATGTTGTGTTCACACAATAGTCTGGGTATGGATATGGTTCCTGAGTGTCAAAAAATAGCATGACAAAAGTTGGGGCTAAAAGGGTCCGCCATTAGTGGGATTAACGGGGGTTTGGATTTTAATTAATAGTTCAATTTTATTACGTGTATTTTTCACCTATTTGATGTGTCAGTTTATTGTATCTCTGTCAAAATAAATTTCTGGTTTGCTTTGTTTATTTAGAATTATAACGCCGGTCGTTGCCTATATATAGTTGTTGCTTCTCAAAACGGAGACGGGTATTGTTTGGAGAAGAAAAGGGGAAGTTTGATCGATATTATGTTGGCGATTTGTAATCGGAAAGTAGTAGATTATGTAAAGAACCCAATATTAGTTACAGATATAATAATGTACCTCGTTTATAAAATTAGGAATTCTTGAAACAGTATAGTATTATTTGACTTGTGAAATTCCTATCCGTTGTTCTAGTTGCAGTTTTGCAGTTAGGTTCCAAGTGAGGTTGCAACCACCAGTTGGAACCAAGTGTATTAAATGGACAGAACTGTAAAATGTTAAATGTTCTCAAAGTGAACACAAGCACATTTAACAACGGAGTTCACCTAACTAGGCTACGTCTCCGGGGCACTTACCCAGATTATGATATTATAAAAAGCTTACAATATAGGACTCAAGTCTTAATGAGAAACTCTCAGAATCCCTCTAGGTTTTTCTGCCTATCTCTATATTGCTCCTACTCTATAACTATCACGTATAAATCAATGACATCCCACCATTGTTTTCTTTATAAAAGCTCACGTGTATTCTCTCAAGAATGGGTTCTTTATAGTTTAGAACACACACCTTTTTACAAGCTAAGTTATTAACTATTTATAAGTAAAAACAATCTTCTTGCTTCAAGATCTTTTATGATTGCTTTTGACTTCTTTTGATTGGCTTCAATCTCTCCATATTGCACGTCTGCCTTTTGTAGGATTGACATCAATCTTCATAAGTTAATACCTGTTTAATAACAAGCTTGAAAGTAGGAGTTAGTCTTTTCCTATAACTAGGAAACATATAAAGATAATATCTTTTAGAGATAATATCTTTCCATATATATATGAAACACCTAACTCCATATTACATTCAATCTTTAAACGAATTATACTGAATATAGATAAGGAACAAAAGATTGAAACAAGTGATAAGGACAAGCATAAGAATAGAGATACATATTACAAAGGAAACATAACCTTATAAACTAATCTCTTTATATGTTTTTAGAAAACATCTTTCCTTAACACTTTGATATTCTCAATTTACGCATATTAAACCTTTAAGATCATATGAGAATATATCCTGCATACTGTAGAACAAATATTAATCAATAAAGAACAGTTATGCAGTTTTACAGAACTAAACAGAATACTGCTGAACAGCAGGTTGGAACTGTGGTTGCAACTGAGGTTGCAACTGCTACTTGAAACCACCAATGTTGTCTAATCAGGTTGTAACAGAGGTTGCAACTGGTACTTGAAACCTAATACTACTATCTTAGAAGGTTGTAACTGAGGTTACAACATTGCTTGAAACCTGTCAACACTGTCTTAGTTCTTAACAACAGTTAGGATTTATTTAGTAAAAACCAATAGACAATAAACAATATTTAGACCAGAAATCTGGTCCTAACAATCTCCCCCTTTGTCATTGGTTTTGACAAATCAATTAAGTTTATAAATCATCCCAACCACCTGCAAATTCAATATCAGCACAGTCTTTAAATAGTATATTAACAATACTAAAGAGTCATCTGTTTAAGCTCCCCCTGTATGTTAGAATTGCAGGCACTAAATAAGCACAGAATGTATCCATTCATAAATTCAATTTTAAAGACATCAAAATGGAATTTGCAGAAATTTAAAGGCCAAAAACATGGCGCAACAATGTCTTAGTACAGCAATTAAAATAGTAATTAAAAACAGCAGCATTGAGTCTTGAAATTGAAATACAAAAAAAACATGAACTTCAACATAAACTTCACTCCCCCTATTTGTCAGCAACCATTGTAATCAGTCACGAGGTATATCAGAATGTGGAGCTCTTTCTCTGAGAGGATGGTCTCTAACCACCTCTTCATCTTTTTCTTCACTGCTTATGGAGAAACAGTCATCACTATCACCATCATCCTCACTCTCAATAATATCCACCAGCAGCTTATTGATTTGATAATCATCAGCATCCAATTCAGCTCTCTTTTCTTGATTATAAGCCAGCTTCTGGAGTAAGTACCACTTTACTCATTTCTTCTTGTCTGAGGGAGCAGTAGAAGTCTTCTTCTTTTTCTTTGCCTTTCTCACCAGAAATGTCATTAACATGCCCTTCTTTTAACAACTTGGCAGAAATGTACAAGGCAGGTGGACATTCAGTGAAGGGTTCAACCAAGATATTAATAGGAGAATCTCTGTTCAAAGAATTAGTTTGGCCTAGAATGATATTAGAAATTAGGCAGGGGAAAGGAAGCAGAATGGAAGTAGAATCTGTGTCACTGAAATCTCTTATGAGATTGAAGACATGTTGTCCAAAGTTGATAGGCCTGGAAGACATGATTTTATAGAGAAAAGTGGCCATATCTTTGCTTACTTTGGAAGGCTGTTTGGTTGGAGTCCAGTTAAACCTGGCTATTTTATGCAAAACAGCTGCACAAAGAGAGAGAGGAAGTTTTGATGGAATTTCCATCAAATCTATTGTTCTTTCCAGTTAGAACCAAAGCAATAACCTCCATGTCATAATTAACATCTTCAACAGAAGAATTAGGTGTATCTAGGAAGTCATTGATAAGTTTAGGGGTAAAATCCAAAATATGACCTCTCAGAAAAACTCTCCCATAAGCAGGATTGCCCTCTTCAAACACAATGCTACTTAGATTAGCATAGAATTCTTTAACAACAGCAGGGAGAAAGGAATCAGCATAAGTAATTGTTTTTCCTAAACCAACAGCTTGCAACAGTTTTTCAACATACACTTGAATGTGTGGATAACTTACCAAATTAAGCTTTCTTTCACAGTGTATTTCTTTACTAGAATAGGCCCTAAATCTCCTATACGTTCTTCTACTCCAAAACTTAGGATCAACTGCATTGAATTTTTGAACATACTCAAACTTAGCAATAATGGGATCATTAACACTATTTCTCCTAGCACGCTTTTTAGTCCTATGTGTCTTAGGAGAAGAAGACTCACTTACCTTAGCCTTAGAGCTATGACTGGTGGGGGATTTGGATATGAAATCCCTTAGAGTACAATCATCATCAGAACTGGGGTTATTAGACATGGTTGCAACTTGGGGTTGTAACCGTACTTAGAACCTTGCACTGGGTTTTTACAGAGAGCCTAGGGTTTTACAGATGAGAGAGAGAGAGATATTCTGTAGAAAGTAATTGATTTTGGATAGTAAAAAGAAGTTTGTATAAATAGCAATAAAGACCATATCTTTTTGAAATTGGAAATAGATACATGCAAATCAATTAAGAAACAGATTTTGGCTTAAAAATAGGAAATAACTTATCAACAGATTTTAAAAACACAGCAAGATCACGAAGGAAAGATAAAATTCCGCCAATTAAACAGCTAAACATTCCTTTTGCAAAGCAGATTCATCCAAAATTTGAAAATTCAAAAGTTGAATCTTATTAAGGAAATTTGACTTGATTCAAGATAAAGAACAATTAAACAGATATCTAATTTTTAGGAGAACAAAAATCTAGCAATTTACTCAAGAAAATATGTTTATCAAAGAATAACTCTAATAAAGATTAAATTTTAGGAGCTTAAATTGAGCAAATTCGTTTTTATCTCTACACAAAAACTAGTTTGATGACCTCAGCAAGGAAAGAGTATAAGTGATGTCAAAAATAACAAGACTTTGTCTTGGTAGTTATAGAATAGACTGAGGTTTCAACTGATGTTGCAACTGAGCTTGCAACCTGTATTTTTAACACGAGGTTTCAACTGAAGTTGTAACTGAACTTCTAACCAGTTATTGAGAGAATGAGGTTTCAACTGAGGTTGCAACTGAACTTGCAACCAGCTTACAAAAGTGCACTTTGTGCTTGCAACTCTATTACCAGAGAGGTTTTCAAGGACAAGTTACCTCACATATGTTTTTGAGACACCAAAAAGCGGCTTTTTCAAAACAAAAACATCATAGCTCAATTAAGACTTAACCTTAGAAATAAAAATTATTGAAGGTACTCAATACAGACATATTTAGCAAGAATATTCAATTAGATTGATAATGACATACCCCTATGTCACTTCTTAATGATTCAAACTTGTTTGTATCAAGGGGCTTTGTGAAAATATCTGCTAATTGTCTTTCAGTTGAAACATGTTCTAAAATTAAGCTCTTTTCTTCAACTAGTTCTCTAATAAAATGATGCCTTAGATCAATATGTTTAGTTCTGGAATGTTGAACTGGATTTTTAGCTAAATCTATAGCACTTTTGTTATCACAGAACAAGGTTAAAATTTCTTGTTTAACATTATAACCAGTTAACATCTGTTTCATCCAAATAAGTTGAGTGCATCCACTTCCAGCTGCAACATATTCTGCCTCAGCAGTAGATAAAGATATGCAATTTTGCTTTTTACTGAACCAAGAAACAAGGTTGTTTCCAAAATAAAAACACCCACCAGAAGTACTCTTTCTATCATCTATATTTCCTGCCCAATCAGCATCACAGTAGCCACTTAGAAAATGGTTTGTATCTTTAGAATACCATAGCCCTAGGTGAAGTGTTCCTTTTACATATCTTAGAATTCTCTTGACAGCTAGAAGATGAGGTTCTAAAGGATTTGCTTGATATCTGGCACAAACTCCTACACTTAAGCAAAGGTCTGGTCTACTAGCAGTTAAATACAGCAAACTTCCAATCATGGATCTATAAAGACTTGGACAAACACTTTTTCCCTTATCATTTTTTGATAGTTTAAGAGTGGTACTCATAGGGGTTCTCTTCTCTTTACTCTCATTCAGACCAAACTTCTTAACAAGATTGTCTGCATACTTACTTTGGCATAAAAAAATGCATTTCTCATTCTGTTTAACTTGCAATCCTAGAAAGTAAGTTAATTCACCTCCACCACTCATTTCAAATTCATTCTTCATATCAGAAATGAATTCTTCTATTCTTTTAGTAGAAGTAGAGCCAAAAACAATGTCATCAACATAGATTTGAGCAATTATTATGTCCTTTTTGGTTTTCTTAGTGAACAGAGTTTTATCAACTCCCCCTCTGTTAAAACCTTTTTCAATCAAGTACTTGGTTAATCTATCATACCAAGCTCTAGGAGCTTGTTTTAGACCATACAAAGCCTTTTTCAACAAATAGACATATTCAGGAAAATTAGGATCTTCAAATCCTTTAGGTTGACAGACATAGACTTCTTCATTGATCACACCATTTAGAAAAGCACTCTTTATGTCAAGTTGAAACAATTTAAAATCATACAGACATGCAAGAGAAAGTAGCATTCTAATGGATTCAATTCTAGATACAGGAGCAAAAGTTTTATCAAAGTCAATTCTCTCAATTTTTGTATAACCCTGCGCTACCAATCTAGCTTTATTCCTGATAATCACTCCATCCTCATCACTTTTATTTCTGAAAATCCATTTAGTCCCTATAACATTTTTATTAGAAGGTCTGGGTACTAAAGTCCATACATCATTTCTCTCAAATTGATGCAACTCATCTTGCATAGCTATAATCCATTCACTATCTTCTAAAGCTTCTTTTATATTCTTAGGTTCTAACTGAGAAATATAACAAGCAAAGTGAACAACATTATTTCTTTTACCTCTGGTTTTCATACCTGAAGCAACTTCTCCTATGACATTGTCAAGAGAGTGATTTTTCTGAGTCCTTACATAGCGTGGCTTGCTTGTTGTTGGCATAGCAGATCCTTCTTCTTCTGATTCTGTTGAGTTCTGAGTTTCAACCTCGGTTCCAAACTCAGTTCCAATCTCGGTTGTAACTTCAGTTGCAACTGGACTTCCAACCACTATGGGACTCCCAGTTTACTGAGTTTCTTCTTTCTCTTTTTCTGCAATCTCAGGCTGTTCATTATCACCTGTAATCTCATCAACAGTTTTTAGGTCATCAAATAACACATTATAGGATTCCATAACACAGTTGGTTCTTTGATTGAAGACTCTAAATGCTCTACTATTTTGAGCATAACCAAGAAAGATCCCTTTATCACTTTTAGAGTCAAATTTACCAAGATGCTCTCTATCTCTGAGAATGTAACAGACACACCCAAAGACTTGAAAATACTTAACATTGGGTTTTCTACCTTTCCATATTTCATAAGCTGTCATGGAAGTGCCTTTAGTAATATAAACTCTATTAACTATATGACAGGCAGTATTAACAGCTTCAGCCCAAAATCTGTTGGCAAGTTTCTTAGAGTTAAGCATGACTCTAGCCATTTCCTGAATGGTTCTATTTTTCCTTTCAACTATGCCATTTTGCTGTGGAGTCTTAGGAGCAGAGAACTCATGACTTATACCTAAGGAGTTGCAGAATTCTCTAAACTTACTGTTCTCAAATTCTGTTCCATGATCACTTCTAACCCTAGCAATATTACCACTGGTTGCACCTTTTTCAAGTTGAAGTTTTAAGCACAGTTTTGAACAGTTCAAAAGTTTCAGTCTTATCCTTTAAGAACACTACCCAAGAGTATCTAGAGAAGTCATCTACAACTACCAGAATGTACTTCTTACCACCTATACTAGCAGTTTGCATAGGCCCCATCAAGTCAATATGAAGAAGTTCTAGGACTCTCTTAGTGTAGATTTGACTTATACTTTTGTGAATACTTTTGGTTTGTTTACCTATAGCACAGTCACCACAGACACTTTGAGTTTTAGCACTTAGTTTAGGAATTCCTCTTATCAATTCATTTTTAACAAGCTTATCTAAAGTTTTGTAATTCACATGCCCAAGCCTTTTATGCCAAATATCCACATTATTAGTAATGGCTTGATTACACCTACTTTGAGGCAATTCTTTTTCAGCTTTTTCAAACACATAGCAGCTGTTGGTTGACCTAACTCCAGTCATGATTAAATCATTGTTAAGATTAGTAATTAGACACCTTTCTTTGTCAAATTTAACAATCATTTTGTTATCACAGAGTTGACTGATACTAATAAGATTAGCTTTTAGACCATCTACAAGAAAAACATCCTCAATAACAGGCATTCCAGGTTTGTTTAAGGTACCTTTACCAACAATTTTACCTGTATCTCCACCTCCAAACACAACAGTGTTTCCAGTAAGAATGGTGACATTTTTTAATAGACTTGCAGTACCTGTCATGTGCTTAGAGCAACCACTATCAAAATACCAATCATTAGAGGTAACAGCATTCAAGGAGTTAATGACAGCTTTGTTGTTAGCAATTAAGGTAGCTTTTTCTTTAACTTTCCAGACCCAGTTCAAATTTTTATTGACAGAAGCCAACCAAGTTTTCTGAGAAATATACTTTATGTTTCTTTTTAAATAACACTGGATTTCAGAATGACCAGGTTTTTTGCAGAAATTACACAGCTTCAACCTAAAGTTATTTTTATCCCTAAAGCTATTCAGTTTATTCATGGTTGCAACTTTGGTTATACCTGAGCTTCTAACCTTCTCTACAAAAACCTGAGTTTTGTTCCTGGTTGCAAATCTGGTTGCAACTGAGCTTCTAACCTTATTTTCAAAATCATGAGTTTTAGCTCTAGCAACAGCTTCAATAAAAGTAGTTTTTCCTGTACTTTTACCACCATAGTAACCTAGACCACTGATATCTTTAGATTCTCTAGAATATGACAGCATGTCATCTAATTTTTCTGAAGCAGAAACATTCATCAGTTTTATTTTCTTTTTAGTTTCAGTAAGTTCAGCCAGTTGTAAGTTCAGCTTCTCAGTAAGACTTTTAACCTCATCCTTTAGATTAACATTAAGTTTGCTTATGATCAAGGATTGTTTACTCAGACATTTATACTTTTCATAAAGAACAAGGTATTGCTGGGAAATGTCTTCATCAGAAGGTTCTTCCTCATCACTGCTGTAGGTTTCAAGAGTGGTTGTAACTATGGTTGAAACATGTTCACAGTCACTTTCATAAGTAGGTTCTTTTTCAGTGATTATTCCCATAAAATTAACAAAATTAGAATCATCCTCTTCATCACTGTTGCTCTCAGAATCACTATCACTATGAGTGGTTATATAGGCATTTTTGTTCCTTTTTAAAGTATTAGCACACTTAGCCTGAATATGACCAAAGCCTCTACATTCTCTACACTGAATCTCTTTAGGCTTATAATCTTTGTTATCCTTCTCTTTAGAATTCCACTTTCCTGTAGAGTTATTATTGAACCTGGATTCTGTCTTAAATTGGTTATCCCTTTTTCTGAAAGTTTTTAGAAGAACCAGTATCATCCTCTTTTCTCTTGTAAAACTTTTTGAAAACCTTTTTAGCAAAGAAAGCTAGCTTCTTCATCACTTATTTTATCACAGACATTAGGTTCAGATTTCTTAGCCTGAAATGCTATTCCCTTTTCTGGTCTTTTATGTTTAAAAAATTTCAGCTCATGAGTGCTTAGATTTCCTATAAGTTCTTCAAGTTTAAGATTATCTAAGTCTGTTGATTCTTCAATAGCTGTAACTTTTATTTCAAACCTTTCTGGAAGTGACCTAAGAGTTTTCTTAACAAGTTTAGCATCACTGTATTTTTCACCTAAGGTTCCAGCTTGATGAGCAATGTGGCAGATTCTACCATTAAATTGTTCAATGTTTTCATCTTCCTCCATTCTTAGGTTTTCAAATTGAGTAGTTAACTGTTGAAGTTTGAAAGCTTTTACTTTGGTAGTTCCTTCAAAAGTAACTTGCAAAATATCCCATGCCTCTTTGGCAGTTTCACAGTGAGAGATATACCTGAATACACTGAGAGTTACACCAGCAAAAATCAAGTTTATGGCTGTTGAGTTGGCACTTGATTTTCTGTCTTCATCAGCAGACCATCTGTCTTCAGGTATAAAAACCAGTTCTCCTTCACTATCAATGCTAGTTGGAGCCTCCCATCCGTACATCACAGTTTTCCATGCATGTTCATTCTGCTGTTTGATGAAAGACCTCATTCTGATCTTCCATACTCCATAGTTTACTCCTCCTTCAAGCAATGGAGGTTTGTTGAAAGCGTTTCCTTCCCTCATTAAGTCCATTTTTACTAGAACACAGGATCCACACTAAGTAAGGTCTAGTGTGAAGCTCTGATACCAATTGAAATTCCTATCCGTTGTTCTAGTTGCAGTTTTGCAGTTAGGTTCCAAGTGAGGTTGCAACCACCAGTTGGAACCAAGTGTATTAAATGGACAGAACTGTAAAATGTTAAATGTACTCAAAGTGAACACAAGCACATTTAACAACGGAGTTCACCTAACTAGGCTACGTCTCCGGGGCAATTACCCAGATTATGATATTATAAAAAGCTTACAATATAGGACTCAAGTCTTAATGAGAAACTCTCAGAATCCCTCTAGGTTTTTCTGTCTATCTCTATATTGCTCCTACTCTATAACTATCACGTATAAATCAATGACATCCCACCATTGTTTTCTTTATAAAAGCTCACGTGTATTCTCTCAAGAATGGGTTCTTTATAGTTTAGAACACACACCTTTTTACAAGCTAAGTTATTAACTATTTATAAGTAAAAACAATCTTCTTGCTTCAAGATCTTTTATGATTGTTTTTGACTTCTTTTGATTGGCTTCAATCTCTCCATATTGCACGTCTGCCTTTTGTAGGATTGACATCAATCTTCATAAGTTAATACCTGTTTAATAACAAGCTTGAAAGTAGGAGTTAGTCTTTTCCTATAACTAGGAAACATATAAAGATAATATTTTTAGAGATAATATCTTTCCATATATATATGAAACACCTAACTCCATATTACATTCAATCTTTAAACGAATTATACTGAATATAGATAAGGAACAAAAGATTGAAACAAGTGATAAGGACAAGCATAAGAATAGAGATACAGATTACAAAGGAAACATAATCTTATAAACTAATCTCTTTATATGTTTTTAGAAAACATCTTTCCTTAACACTTTGATATTCTCAATTTACGCATATTAAACCTTTAAGATCATATGAGAATATATCCTGCATACTGTAGAACAAATATTAATCAATAAAGAACAGTTATGCAGTTTTACAGAACTAAACAGAATACTGCTCAACAGCAGGTTGGAACTGTGGTTGCAACTGAGGTTGCAACTGCTACTTGAAACCACCAATGTTGTCTAATCAGGTTGTAACAGAGGTTGCAACTGGTACTTGAAACCTAATACTACTATCTTAGAAGGTTGTAACTGAGGTTACAACATTGCTTGAAACCTGTCAACACTGTCTTAGTTCTTAACAACAGTTAGGATTTATTTAGTAAAAACCAATAGACAATAAACAATATTTAGACCAGAAATCTGGTCCTAACAACTTGGCACACAACGCTTTGGGCGGGTCAGGGAATTTTTTTGCAGAGAATCCTAGGTCTGCAAAATGTTGTAAATCAAATGCCAGACGCATTTAATGACCTAGCGGATGTCACGAGATCACATATACCTGCTGCAAATGTGCCAGCAAGGATAGACGTCCCAGTGAGACGCCGTGTTCCGGTTGAACACGTTGCTCCGGTTGTACCCACTGAGCAAAGGACGCTGCCGTCGGCCGTTCAGTCCGCCGCCCTTCCGAAAAAAAAGGAAGGTCGTCCGGTTCCAAGGATGTTCTGCCTCGAAAGAGGAGAAATCCTGTCGCATCTGTTTTGCCACACGAGATCATTAAGGATCACGGTGATGTATTAGAGGAGCGTGTTCCAGATGAAACACCAGTTCCTAATCATCCCGATAACCTCGAAATATCTGTCGATTATACTAGTTTAGACGATATTTTGAATCGAAACGAGACTGTCATCGATGATGTGTTCATATACGCAGTGGCCACTGACATTATGAACAATGATATGGAACCTCGTACCGTTGCTGAGTGTCAGCGAAGAACGGACTGGCCTCAATGGAAAGAAGCAATCCAGGTTGAATTGGATTCCTTAACGAAACGAAGGGTGTTTGGACCTGTCGCTCCAACACCGCCCAATGTTAGACCAGTTGGTCATAAATGGGTTTTCGTAAGGAAGCGTGATGAGAATAATGAGATTGTTAGATACAAAGCTCGTCTTGTGGCGCAAGGTTTCTCTCAACGCCCTGGAATTGATTACGATGAGACGTATTCTCCCGTAATGGACGTTATAATGTTCCGCTACTTAATCGGTTTAGTAGTTTCTGAAAAACTGAATATGCAGCTCATGGATGTGGTCACAGCGTATCTCTACGGGGATCTGGACACAGAGATTTACATGAGAGTCCCTGATGGACTTAAGTTGCCTGAATCAAGAAGTTTCCGTCCATGGAACACGTTCTCGATTAGACTGAGACGATTACTATATGGATTGAAACAATCCGGACAGATGTGGTATAACCGTCTAAGTGAATACTTGATCGGCTTGTGATATGTTAATAATGAACTATGCCCATGCGTGTTCATAAAGAAATCCACTTCAAGATATGCGATTATCGCAGTCTATGTATGATATGAATCTCATAGGAACCTCGAAAGAGTTGTTCGAAACTGCTGAAATCCTGAAGAAGGAATTCGAGATGAAAGATCTTGGAAAGACACGGTATTGCCTCGGCCTGCAGATCGAGCACCGTAAAGATGGAGTTTTAGTCCATCAAGAAAGTTACACCCAAAAGGTGTTGAGGCGCTTTAGTCATAGTGATGTTAAGCCGTCCTCTACTCCCATGGTCGTCCGCTCTCTAGACATTAATAAGGACCCCTTCCGTCCAAAGGAGGATGATGAAGAGATATTGAGCCCTGAGTGTTCATATCTGGGTGCAATAGGCGCACTATTGTACTTGGCCCAATGTACTAGACCGGACATCTAGTTTGCTGTGAATTGTCTAGCTCGACACAGCACCGCGCCAACACGCCGCCACTAGACTGGCATAAAAGACATTTTCCGTTACCTTAGAGGTACTACGGACATGGGCTTATTCTATCCCTTTGCGTCGAGTGGATCTAGCTCCATTGATCCTCGAAACAACGCAACCCTTGTCGGCTATGCCGATGCTGGTTTCTTATCAGACTCGCACAAGGGACGTTCCCAATCTGGTTATGTCTTTACCATTGGGAACACGGCGATATCCTGGAGGTCTCGTAAACAGACTCTAGTGGCCACTTCGACTAACCACTCTAAGCTACTCGCGCTCTATGAGGCGACTAGAGTGTGTCTGGCTTCGAGCAGTTATTGGCCATATTTGAAGCACCTGTGATCTAGCTTACGATCATGATGAACCAGTTGTTATTTATGAGGACAACACCGCTGTGATTGATCAAGCGAAGCATGGTTACATCAAAGGTGATGCCACTAAGCATATCTCGCCAAAGTTGTTGTTTACACATGAACAACAAACGCTTCAAAAGATTGAAGTGAAGCATATTGGTTCAGAGAATAACCACGCTGACTTGTTCACCAAGTCACTGCCAAAGCATTCTTTTCAGAAGCATGTACGGGCGATTGGCCTACGTAGGCTATCTGAGCTACCTTAGAGCGACATTTTATGTCGGAGTCGAAATCCTCGCACTCTGTCGTGTGCAAGTGAGGGGGAGCATCCTGTTGTATGCATGTGTACTCTTTTTGTCCTTAGTACAAGGTTTTTCCCACTGGGTTTTCCTTGACAAGGTTTTTAGCGAGACACTTTCCCTGTTATACCTCACTATGGATTGCCGAAATCAGGGGGAGTATCCTGTCGTATACTTCTTACCACTGTGTACTCTTCTGTCCTTCGACCAGAGTTTTTTCCCACTGGGTTTACTCTGGCAAGGTTTTGATGAGTCACCTGTTTTGTGGTTGATCCCCTACTACTAGCACTGTTGCACTTTTTTTCCTTCGATCAGAGATTTTCCCATTGGGTTTGCTCTGGCAAGGTTTTGATGAGGCACACTGTTTTGTGGTTAGTTACTTACATAGTATTTTGGCATATATCATTCGGCTACACAATTTCTCTTAGATACCGGTTTTGTCCCACACCGCGTTTTCCGGCCCTAAGGTTTTTATGTGTTTAGCACTGCGAATGAACTCGACTCAGATCGACTGCATGAAGACGAAGAATTCAAGACATCCAAAGGGGGAGTGTTGTAAGATTATTGGACTCTTGGGCTTTTACTGATTGGGCCCAAGTGGGCTTGTAACCCTACCCCTCTATCTATATAAAGAGGGCTAGGGGTCTTGTGTTTGATCATCCATTCATATTCATTCATAATAAAAGACTATACTGTTCCCCCCTCTCTCTACTTCTGTCTCCCTAAATACATAGCTAATAGTTGTATTAGAACACATAGATTTTATTTAGAAGAATGATACATTATGAATTATATAATCTTACTGTGAGTAGTGAAAATACAGGATTTCCCCATTAACCTTTTTTTCTTATTGTTACTTATTAGGAACATACATCTCTATCTTCTGGAGCATCTTCAATTTAGGTGGAGTAATCGGTGGATTAATCCCTTTCATACTAAATTACAATCGCGGTGAAAACGCTGCCTCTGTAAACGACGGTACATACATATCATTCATGGTATTCATGGCAATCGGAACCCTGATAGCCCTAACAATTTTACACCCTAGTCGTGTAATTCGCAATGACGGCTCTAAATGCACCAACATCAAATACTCGAGCGTATCAGTTGAAGCAATCGAAATTTTAAAATTATTTTTCAACTGGAAAATGTTATTGATTTTCCCGGCCGCTTGGGCTAGTAACTTTTTTTACACCTACCAGTTCAATAACGTGAACGGGGTTTTATTTAATTTACGGACGAGGGGGCTGAATAACGTGTTTTATTGGGGGGCACAGATGATTGGTTCGTGGGCTATTGGGTATGTGATGGATTTTAGTTTTAAGAGTAGAAAAACAAGAGGGCTTTTTGGGATTGGGCTTGTGGCTTTACTCGGGACTGGGGTTTGGGCCGGTGGGCTTGTGAATCAATTGAGATATAGCCGAGGTAATCTACCAAAAAAGTTGGATTTTAAGGACTCTGGTTCGGATTTTGCAGGGCCGTTTGTGTTGTATTTCTTTTTCGGATTATTAGATGCCATATTTCAGAGTATGGTTTATTGGGTTATTGGTGCCTTGGCTGATGATTCCGAGACCCTTAGCAGGTATTTCTTTTGCTCTCTATTTACCTGTTTACAAATCCGTGAATGTACATTTGGTCACAGTTGGATTTTGTTTTTAAAAAGATTTCGATATCCATTCTCGTAGTTATATTACCACTAATATCGACACTTTAGGGACTGTCAGAAAAATTAAACTTTTTTAAAACTTTACATAATTGCCTACATTCTCCTTTTGTTTCTTAATTTAGAGGTGTTTTTAGAAGCATTTTCGAAATATATTTTGAAATCATCATGCCAAACTTGACTCTCGTCTTTTCGCTTAAAAAAATATCCTAATTTTCTAAAGCATGATAAGCAGCCTCGTATGTTTTGCAAGGAAAGGGTTGACCCACTGTTTTGTTAACCTTTTTGTTTTTTCTACTTTAATCAGTATTACAAAAAAAAAAAAAAAACTGATGAATTTCTCTAAAGATTTGTTTTCTATATCCTTTTAAGCTTCAAATGCTCTTTCATCGGTTTTCCGTATGCTCTTATGCTGATTTTTCGGTTTCTGATGCTTGTACTTTTCTGCTATGATGGAATATCCACCCCAGCTTCCCTACTATTTTCCTTCAATATGTGGTAAACAAACATCAGATTTCGCATCAATTTTTTTATCTTTTATATATATATTTTCCCTTCTCAGTAATTCCTAATTATAAATTTGTGGTTCCACACAATCATCTTGTGTTTATTAGGCAACATAATATGGAGTATACTTTTAACTTTATGGAACTACTTTGGTACCTTTTATTTCATTATAACCTACAGAGAACCTAATATTGATTTTTTTTTTGTCCAAGTTCCTTTATTGTGGTCTATGAGGCTTTAAAAGCAGTTGTAATTGGTGCTCTAATGATTTTGTTTGGGTATAGATATGAAGTTTTATGTTTGTTGTATGTATTGCAGATATACTGGATTCTATAAGGGAGTCCATAGTGCCGGAGCTGCTGTTGCTTGGCAAATTGACACACATAAAGTCTCATTCTTGTCCCAATTAATTACAAATTGGTCATTGACTACGATCAGCTATCCTCTCTTGGCGGTATTGATTTTACTGGCTGTGAAAGATGATAATCATGATCGGACTGGAGAAATTCGGTCCAGGGAGGCTGTTTCCCTAGTTGAAGTGAAGTAACAGATCTGTATAGTTAAACTATTGCTTTATCATATGATAGAATTTGCAGTGGTGAACAGTTTTAACTTCAGTAGTAAATATGGATATATTGGAAAGGGTTAATTTTGGATTGACGACATATGTTGTGTGTTTATTTGAGGATCGGTAACCCAACTTTTAACAATTCCGTTTTAGTGATCTAAATTTATAGTTTTGTTTGTTTTAGTGACCTGCGGTTACACTTTTTGGATGAAACCGTTTTGTAGTTTCAATTTGGTCCGTATAGTTTAAAATTTTACGATAACGCTTAAAAATTGTACAAATTACACACTTATATGAACTTATAAAACTATTAATTGGAAGTTACATTTCCATATGTAAATTGAAAAAAAGTAGTTTTATAAATGCAAATTTAAAAATGATATAAAATTATCAAACAACGTGCTATAAACTATTTAATATAAGCTAAATCGTTTTTTTTTTCCTATGTAAATTCATTATTAAACTTATTAAAGAGGTATGAATATTTTTATTGATTAGTCTTATGCTAAAATAAAATAAAGTCTAATTAGATTCTAACCCATACAAAATTGGGTTTATTAGATCCAAAATTATTTATGTAGGATGATATTAACAAGTTTTGATATTATTCTATATATTTAATTATGCGTGAAGAAATAAAATTGAATTGTTAGAGCATCTACAATAGTTGTGTTAATTTTAACAATATTAACTTACACATCATCATTTAATTGCATGTTAAATGACACATATGTAAGTTAAATTTAATCTTCACATTAGTGTATTAAGTTAACAAAATTATCTAATTTTAATTAAAATTAATTACTAATTGAAATCTCATTAATTAGTCATTTTGTAAACCACACTAATATAATAACTAAAATAGAAGTATTTGAAATATAGTTCACGTTTTAATTAATTGTATTTTGCCACGTCATCCATTAACAACACTAAAAACATTATTATATTTAACAACTTTTTTAACATTTATAAAGATAACACGTGATTTAACATAACTAATGGAGACAAAAAAATGCATTGACTTTCAATTTATTAGCTTAAAGATATATGTTAGGGGTGTCAAAAAGACCTAAAATCTGAAAACTGCACCGTAAATACCCAAAAACCGCAAGAACTGATTCGTCATGAGACCGTTTTTGGGTCTGCTCAACCCGACCTCGTTGGTTCTTGGGACGGGTATGGTTCTCAACTTTATACTGCGGACCCGACCCATAGAACCGACCCGTATATCTGAATCGTAGAACATCAATATATATACATATTATTACTATATTAGTTTGCAATGTTTAAGTGATTGTGTATTGTTTACGTGATTCGGTAATCAACCAAACATATTATTGATCAATAAGCAACAAAATTGATATTACCTCGTTACTTTGTTTATTTTTTACAAGTAAGTTAATAAATAACTTGAAAAAAGAAATTCATTATCAATATGTGAACATATATAAAAAAATAGAATAAATTTTACGAAACTTTGCTAAATTTAACTCTTGTCACGTATGAAAAAAAAAAAACATTTCGTCAAATGTGAAGTAGTACGTAGTAAGTAGTTTACTAATTAATTCAACGCGTGACATGTGAAGCGGACCACCTCGCTTACTCCCTATAATAATACACCCTCTCTCTTTTCTATTCTCTTTTTTAGTGAGAGAAAAAAAACTGCAGATCCCCTTTTTGTTCTCTGGTCAGCTCTCTCTCTCTCTCTATCTCTTTTATTTAATTCGCTTATGTATCTATATATTTATAATCTCCTATTTAGTTATATTTATCTAATGTGTAATCTTTGCTCTAGTTATTTGGGTTGTAGTTTTATCAGGTTGACTTTTTAGGTCACTGTTTCCATTTTGCTCTAAATTAGGGGTTTTATTTCATTTCTATCTATTTACTCAATTCATATTACCACCGTGTTAGTTTTGCATCTAATTACTCCTTCCGTCACAAAATATTCGGTTCAATGGCAAGAAAATGCTAAAATCTTTCCCCAACAGGGTTAACTTCTTTGATGCCTAGATAATTGGGGTTATTTACTTTCAAAACTTGCAGCCAAACGAACTCCAAGTGAGGTAGGGTTTGAGGCCACAGGATGCGGTCAAAATATATTTAATAATAGGGAAAAAATACATTTACTACACCAAACTATAGTGCTGTTAACGATTTGGGTACCCACCTTTCAAATTTTCCAATTTGGGTACCACACTATAATAAATTTCCAATTTAGGTATCACCATCTAAATAAATCACAGAATCATGTCACGTAACATTTGACAAACATTAATTTGAGAGGCTAATTTGACAATTTTGCACAAAAATATGTCATATTAGAAAAAAAAATTCCCCCAATTTCACACAAAAAAAATTAGCATATAATCTAAATTTTTGTTATGTGTGAAATTGGGGGAAACGTTTTCATAGGATGACATATTTTTGTATAAAATTGTCAAATTAGCCTCTCAAATTAATGTTTGTCAAATGTCACGTGACATATTTTGTGATTTATTTAGACGGTGGTACCTAAATTGAAAAGTTATTATAGTGTGGTTTCTAAATTGGAAAATTTGAAATGTGGGTACCCAAATCGTTAAAAACAGATAGTTTGGTGTATTAAACCTATAAAACCCATTTAATAATAATAATAGTAGGGATAAAATATAATTAATTCTTACACTACTTTGTAACTTGGCAGTATACATTCAAGAATATTTTTGTTACATATACCCAAACACAGAAGGAGATATTACTTGTTAGGAACTAATCAAATCAAACATACCAAAATGATATGTAGGTATTGTTTTTGAAACAAATAATTGTACATAATTAGTTTGCTAAAAACAGAAAGAAAGAGAGAAGTAGTACCTAAAAGGGAGAAGAGAGTTTGCTAAAAACAGAAAGAAAGAGAGAAGTAGTACCTAAAAGGGAGAAGAGAGAGGGAGATAAAATAAGGTTGGAGAGCTAAAAGTGCAAGCGTGGATTCAGTTTTTAATGAATCAATTTCAGTTAAATTAAAAAAAAAATTAGTGTACAAAAAAATTAACGGAGACTAAACTTGAGGGTAGTAAAAGGAAGAGTTTATACTTCAGGCTAGTTAACGAAAACACTACCATACTTCAGGGTAGTCAAGTATAATAAAACTCAGGTCGGACATGTTTTTTAGTCTTGCTTATATTCTATTACTACATCTGTCACTTTTAAAGAATAACACAATGAACAACCCTGATTTTGAAGATGATCCATAAGGTGGCTGATAGTATTGGAATCCCTATAATGAGCGTGATATAGTATGATCACAACCATTAGGACCAACTACATGGCTCGCTTTGATACTTGATCAATACAATTGTTTGGGCAAGTCTAAAGATGAAAACCATATTAGTAAAGTAATTCTATTTTGTATAAATGGACATCGAGTATATTTCTAGTTGTCTTTATAAATTAAGGATGATGACATTAATGTGTGTTAAAAAATCTTTACTTATTGTACACCACTCCTAAATTAAATACTACTTATATCATTAGTACATAGTACTGACACTTTAAATTTCGTGATTTTAAGTTTGGTCATTGGTGACGATTTAATAACTTTAAGGACCCTAAAACAATAAGAAATAGTTTGGAAGTGGGGTACCTAACTCAGAGTCATGGTGACTCGAACTCTTTATATACATTATATAAAGTCAAAATAATCCAATCGTTCATTTAAAACTCAACTAATAAAAAATAAACATATAGAATTTTCAAAATAAATAAATAAACAAAGCGGTAGATGAAGTATATTGATGTATATAAAGATTTATTTTGAAAATTATGTATATGAAGATTTTTTTTTGAAAATTATATTTATAAAGATGTATATATATGTATAATGAGTATGAATAGTTTTTCCCTACTTTATGTTTTTATTTAGTTGAGTTTTAAATGAACGATTGGATTATATACGAATGGAAAGAAAAATAAATTAGTGTTTGGTGTAATTCGAAAACTAATTGCTTTTTAGCGGTACAACACATAATACTTCTTTCGTATCGAAATAAGTGTCATGCTTTTCATTTTGGGACGTACCAAAATAAGTGTATATTTTCCTTTTTTTAAGTAAATTTTCTTAATTTAATTTTTTGAAATATTGCGTTTTGATTTGATAGTTAAATCAGACCAAGTTAACGGCAATATCTGAATTGTGAATAATCCAACTAAATTAACGACAATACCTAAATTGTGAATATTATGATAGTTTATTACGTCAATTGTAAACTTTTGTAGTCTTATATCTAAATCATTCAAATAAAATTACACTAAATTTTTTTTTAATTTAACTGAAATAAAAACTGAATCTACGCTTGCACTTTTAGCTCTCCAACTTTATTTTATCTCTCTCTCTTCTCCCTTTTAGGTACTACTTCTCTCTTTCTTTCTCTTTTTAGCAAACTAATTATGTACAATTATTTGTTTCAAAAACAATACCTACATATCATTTTGTTATGTTTGATTTGATTAGTTCCTAACAAATAATCTCCTTCTGTGTTTGGGTAAATGTAACAAAAATATTCTGCTAAGTTACAAAGTAGTGTAAGAATTAATTATATTTTGTCCCTACTATTATTATTATTATTAAATATATTTTGACTGCATCCTGTGGCCTCAAACCCTACCTCACTTGGGTTCGTTTGGCTGCAAGTTTTGAAAGTAAATAACCCCAATTATCTAGGCATCAAAGAAGTTAACCTGTTGGGGAAAGATTTTAGCTTTTTCTTGCCATTGAACCGAATATTTTAGCTTTAAAGATGAGAAACTACAGGGTTTCAATTAAACCAAAAAGCTAAAAAACGGAGCTAAACGTTGAAAGTAAATTATCCCTTTATTTCAAATAAGTTGTTTGTTAGGTACAACTACAGTTTTTATTTTTAATACTTTTTCTTCGACTTTGTGAAGCACTTCACTTTTAGTGCGTTACAATTAGAATGAAGAGTAAATATTTGCATTGCGGTTTAACTAAATCGTGATGACATAGAAAACATATCCCAATAGATCTATAGCCAAATTTGTGCTTTTTTTTTTTGCATCTAGCAATAAATTTGTAGATGCTTTGGATTTTGGAGGTATATACAATTTAAGTATATTTATTCGAGCTTAGAATAGCTTTGAAGTTAGTTATAGTTATATTTTCTCCTCCAAAAAGCGTAGATCGAGAGAACGTAGTCCTTAAAAAAGGGTTCTCATTAAAATTAGAATACGTATATCTTTTTTCTTACAGCACTAAACCTACTTTTGTTTTGTTTTAGAAGTAATAAATACCAAAAATAGTATACTTATTTGGTTCAACATCACCCCAAACTAACGCTGGAAGCCCAATGCATTAATTTCTCAATATTTTAAGATCACGCTCTGTACTTGAGTGCTCTTATCATCTAACCTCTACAACTATTAGTCTAAAGTCATGCGGGAAAAGCACTCAATTGTGCTCAATTTATCCTCAGAATAATTAACCATTTTTCATTACAGGATCTACATTGCTATTTCATACTTCATCCTTTTAATAAATTTATCATCAAAATTTGGTGTTTTTAAGAAGTAGAGTTCTGCACTCTATACCAGTGCTCCTTTTATATTCTGATGATGGACTCTTTCATCAGAAGCTACTTTGAAATGTTAATTCCTGAGAGAAGTTTGATAGCGAATAAACTATTTTTCAGCTTGTCTAAAATTTGAAGCATATATGGGCTTGTTTGGTTGCAGCTTTTGCACAAATAAGCTTGATCTTTGTGGTTCTAAAGTGCTAGGTTTGCCAAACTTAAAGCTTCTAGCTTATTCAGGCCAGAAACCAAAAAATCAAAAGAACAAAAAAGCTGAAGATATAAGCTGCAATTGCCTATAATGTTCTTGTTGATAGTTCTTACATCTTTTTCAAAATGCACAATGTGATTCTCAAATTTAGTGTCACTTCATTTGTTTCACATGTAACCTGGTATACAGTTTATTGACTGGAAGTGAAGGAGCATGGTGGGGTTTAAAAATAGATATACGGTAATGGAGGTCTTTCTCGACCCAAATAGAGATTTTACACAAACTGATCCAATTATAGTTACTCAATCAAATCTATACAAAGCAATAAAAGACAGCCTTCGTGAAAATTTTGGCGAGTGTGGTCAAGCTTCAGCTCTTGGATCCCTCCAAGGTGAGTTGATGTTTTGAATCCCCGAAAACCTATGTAATTTGTATGTTAATACTTTTCAAGATAGTATTATCATTCAGAAAAAAACTTGAGATTTTGGTTTTATTTTTGTGGGATATTTTGTAGTTAAGTATGTGAATCCCATTACAAAAGTTTGCATCATCAGAGCTTCGAGGGAGGAGTACCAAAAAGTGTGGTCTGCAATGACATTGGTTAAGAGTATAGGAAATTGCCCGGTGATTTTCAACTTGTTGGATCTTAGCAGTAAGTGAAGCTTCTAAATGACTTAATACTTATGCTAAGTGCATGTATACTTCGCGAACCGTGCTTATTAGAACCTGGGAGCAGTAATTTTTAGAATGATAATATTATGGGAAAACTTGATTGAGGCTTTAAACATCCCTCAGTCGTATAAATGTAGTGATGGATGCAGAATTATGTTCATTTTTTGTATTAATATAATACAAATGTTCTTTTAATATAATACAAATCTTCTTTACTGATTTTGGTTTTCAAATACTTGATCTGATGATAGATGGATATAATAGAAAGCTTTTAACATGTTTGTTACAAAGTTACGATAACCCAAATTCTTGGGATTAAGGCTCAGGTTGATGATGATGTTAGAATGTTTTATTAACTTTTAAGGCTCAGTTTGATGATGATGTTACAATGTTCCAATCCCTTTTATAAACTTTCTATTTAACCATCAGTTTAATTGGTTCACTTTTTTTTTTTGAGGAGATCTATTTTTCTTTAAAACAAATTGTGTTACACTGGTTGTTGTTAGCTCTTTGAAAATGGTTATTTGCTTTCAGCCTTAAAGCACGAGACAGAAAAGAGAGTATCTTTGTGAATAGCTTACAAGACTTTTGTCAAGTATGAAGTAGATTAGTTGTAAAATACCTCCTGAAGTACTTTCTTATAGCATGAAAAAGGAATGCTATATGCCAATTACTTCTTTGCTATGTTTGCTGTTGTTTATCTAATGATAGCCCTGTACATGAATAATTGACTTCCTGTTTCTGTTTTCAGGAAGTATAAGGGCCTGTAGAAACGCAGCTCTCAAGTGTGACGAATTGAAATTTGAGCAATACAAACTTATGGTCGGAGCTAATCTCACAGGGGCAGTTAGCCAGCAGATGCAAAATTGCCTTGAGAAGATCAAAACAATAGAACGCTGAATGGTGAAATTAAGTTAAGAACAAGTGGCTTGTTTTTATAAACTCGTTATGCTTCGAATCATCCCACCGTGATCACGTTTTTAATGCAACTCTAGTGGAAAAGAACGCGGTATTGCGGTTATTATAGAGTAGCTTAAAGATGCGAGTTTTAGTCTTGTATTTGGCTCAGTAGTCGGTAGAACTGCAGTAGTTATTTTATATACAAATTATAGTTCCACATCCCGATCTTTTGGTGCCAAGAAAAGGAGATTATGCAACAGTTACACTAATAGTCCATGATTCCATGCTATTTGAGTGATATCTTCGTTTACTTTACAAAAAATCACTAGCTTCGAATGTAAACATTTTATTTGCCGCTGTGGATGCATACATGTCACAAATACATATTGATAACATGACTTCAATTGATATCTACCACGTGTATTCTTTAAATAGTCATGTGCCTTTATAGTCGTTGTACGTAGTGCCAAACATAAAGCCGCAGAATAGCAGATTAAGTGCTATCATGGTCACTAATCACCATCTTCATAATTTCAACTAATGCCAGCTTCTTTTCACTCGTGTTTTATGACCTTTTACTCTGTCAAGGTAGGTAAAACAAAGCACATTTAATTATAAGTCTGTTATATATACAATGAGCCAGCGATTACACTTTTGTAATATCCAATAGTAGTATTGTCTTACGACATTTTCGTGGGTATACGGAGAGTGGATTGTTTACCGTACAAACTTTAAGTATGTTTGCGTATTAAAGAAATATGGTGTGACATGTGATTTTCACGCTTTTTCCCTTGTTCCTTGGGTTTGTGTTTATAAAACGACAACAATCAATTGTACTTTCCTCTAACGTGGAAAAAATTGGTATACGTAAACTAGAAAAATATTAAAGATCTGAAGCATTTTAATAACGTGACAAAAGTTTTTTTTCCCTTTTTCCCCTCATTTTCGTGAATCACCTTTAATTTACTTAATGATCGCAACTCATAACCACTATAAATGCATACAGATCCGTTATCATTTTATCCAGGCTGTTCTAGAAGATGGAATCTTCGCGCTAGAAAAGATTGAGTGCGCTAAGAATCCCGCCGACATGCTAACGAAGACTGTTACAATCGACAAATTGAGGCTATGTGCGACCTCAGTAGGACTCCGAGTTTGAGACTCAGGGTCGCCGCTACACTGGAAGTATGGGTAACTCGCCGACAATGGAAGAGTACTAATTACTATACAAGGATACCGATGAGAGCATTCTGCTCGGGAGAGCACAGTGAGTTCGGTGGTCGGGAATAATCAGAGTTCTTTTGAAGCACTCGACATTTGACTCCAAGTGGAAGATTGTTGAGTTGTGGAGGCAAATGTGTTTTGGTCATATTCACTAATTATCCCACATCACTAAAAATTGTAATAAAACTTATTATGAGTTCTATATATGTCCCACCTATGTTGTATATTAATTATCACATATTTGAGAGAGAGAATATTATAGCAAGAGAGTTCTAGTTGTGAGAGAACCATAAATTTGTGATCAAGCTACATTACGTTTGTAATCCTCCTTATAATATATATATATATATATATATATATATATATATATATAAGTGTCACGTGTAGCGAATCCTCCTTATAATATATATATATATATATATATATATATATATATATATATATATATATATATATATATATATATATATATATAAAAGTGTCACGTGTAGCGGTCCGGAGACGTAGCCATTGTTGGGTGAACTCCGTTATCAAATTGTGTGTGCGACTTATATTCTTGTCTTTTTTCAAGTACGCCTGATTTCCTAACAGGTTATACTAAGACGGTAAGTCCATAACCACTCAAACAACCCACATCGTTCAATCTTTATGAGATTGTAACTTAACTTTTACCAAAATATTGGGTGCATGATCCCATTTTTAACCATGGTCTGCATTTGGTAAATGTAACATTAACATCCACCTAATACCAAAATGCATATAACGCAGGCACATCCAGGGTTGTCAAAGCAAGAAAGAAAGTCCTTATGCCGGATAATCGACTCACGCAAACTCTCTCACGAGGCACGTCTTCATGCCATCCAGAACGACCGGTTACCTGTTCGCGCCATTATCCGTATCATATTTTCAGAACAAACCAAGCTTCATCATCGCCTGGATTGGAGCGGCTCATTAAGCGCCAGTCAGGGTGCAAGCTACCTGGACCCTGAGCAGACTGCCAGGTGTCAGTCCAAGCGCGAAATCATGCAACAGGTTATTAAGGAATGTGATTGACTACTAAAGATTACAAATTGAGATAGTCAAATCTAATATTCTTATACCATATAAGGTCAGGGACTCAGGATCACCAGAAAATCAATTAGTGTTCGTCTGACAACCTTGAAATAAGTTTTATTTATATTTAGGATTTAAGTCTTATTACTTCATTGTAAGCACTATCTTGAGGCTATGTTTCACAACAAACTAAAAGCCTAAAAATATGCTTTTTAAAAGCTAAATAATCTGAATGTGTAAACACACACAATTTTTTTTAAAAAATCAAAAATCTGGTAAAAAATACTATGTTACTAAACGGACCCTATATTGAGGAATTGTGTAGAAGATGGTGACCACTGGATAACAGTATATCATTCTGTTTTTTTAATTTACACAGGTCGAGATGAAGAAGCTAAAAGAGGACGTGGTTAGGCTTGAGACTCGATGTGCGACTATGCAGGGGCAGATAGAGAGGATGTTGGAGAAGAACAGGCCTTCTAAGTGGAAGAAGTTAGGGTTGGCGGCGCTTAGGAGTGTCGGTGGCGGTGGAGAGAGGAGTGAAGTGGAGGGAGAGAGGCCTCCGGTTGTTGTCATGCAGTCGAAGTCGATAAAAGGGAAAACTATGAATAAATGGAGACGATCGGTTTCTTAAAAATGATAAATTCCATACTCGTTTCCTTATAGTTTCAAGTTTTAAACCAATGTCTTGAAATGTGAAGATAAAATGATAAATCATGTTTGAAAAAGTTTATTCGCTTTTAAGATTCAAAGTCAAGGGCGCATTTTGTTGTTGTTGGTATTCAAGATCGTGAAGATTTAAATCGAGCTTTTTTAAGCGAAATTTTAAGACAAAAGGTTGTGCATTGCGAGTTCTAACTTGTTTTATACTCTTTTTATGTTTTCTTTCAAACTAACATTTGAACATATAAGTATATAACTAGTTCTGTTAAGACTAATCTGTTGGTCCTTTGAGAAGTAAACCTCAAAATCTTGGTAATTAGCCTAGCTGGTTCAATTGGCATTATTAGAACATCATATTCTCAAGTCTACTGATCATCGTTACTCTTAGTCCGAATAACCGAATATTGAACTAATACAGTAATACTTAAGAAAATTGAGTAAAATACAAATTAACAGATTATGGAAATAGTCGTAAACTATTTGTTACTCCGTGCGTACCACTTTATACGTCTTATATGAAACCACTTGCAACTTTGAATGGTTTTGAATATGTAACTAAATTGTCGAAATAATTTTTAAAAAAATTCTATCATATAGTTTAACATTTAAACTAGGTAAAAAAAAAAATTCAAATTTTTGTTTCGGCAATTTAGTTACATGTTCAAAGCTGTTTAAAGTTGCGCGTGATTTCGTATAGAACATATAAATTGATACGGAGAGAGTATCATTTTGAACATTAAATTTTTTTAGAACTACAGAAATGATTTAAGTTACCAAAATTTTCAATCAGTACTACAAAATACAAATATATATTTTCAATGTAGACTTCACTGGGTGAATAATATATACATCATCCCTTACTTAACAAAAGGTAAAATCATTTCCTTGTTTACCATTCCAAAAAAGAAAAAGGAAAAGACATTTATTTGTTTAATAAGTACTAAGTAGTAAATATTGTAAATAGTCTCCATATAGTTGGGTTGAGTTGACATTTAAATTTTACTAACCCGTGAAAGTCTATATACAGTATACATTGTATATGCCTATATCGAAATTCTAATATCTATGTACTCAAATTTGGATGGCTACTGAAATATCCTAATCAGATTCAAATACATATTTAGAAGTGAAGTTTTGCGTGGCTTCCTCGTCGGTTCATTTTTGCATTCAGAAGCGAGGCCTGTTTCAACGCTTCACGCATAGGTGATATTAGCATCGACTAATTTGTTGACAGGAGGAAATTTTTCTCCTATATGTAAATGGGGATTTTTTAAATTTAAATCGACTAATCATGTAGTCGATAAGTAACCGAGTCTCTGAGTAATCATTCATTATGTTATCGCCTGATATAACAGTGGTAATTATTTGGAAAGTGTTAGAAAATTAGGGTATGATAATCCTGGATAACTTCGAAGAATCGTGTTCGTACACTTTCCGAACAAAGTATTTCGACCCTATTATTGCCTGGGTTCACGAAATCTTTGTGGGGATAATTCTTGAAGAACAATCTGTTTCTGGCAAGGAGAATAGATTAGGAATGTAGAGAGAATTTTCTTATATGTTTTTGTGTCTGAAACCGAGGCCAAATGACTTCTTATATAGGAGATCAATAACCGAAACCAAAGGAAGCAACTGTTCGGAACAAAGGAAGCAACTGTTCGGAACAAAGGAAGCAACTGTTCGGAACAAAGGAAGCAACTGTTCGGAACAAAAGAAGCAACTGTTCGGAACAAAAGAAGCAACTGTTCGGAACAAAGGAAGCAACTGTTCGGAACAAAGGAAGCAACTATTCGGAACAAAGGAAGCAACTGTTCGGAACAGCCAGGGGCTCTCGCCCCTTGGACCCCGCCAGGGGCTCTGCCCCTAGGACCCCGCCAGGGGCTCTGCCCCTTGGAACCCCGCTTCAATTATTCATATTCAATTATACGTTGGCTCGACGAGCGTGCACTCCGCACTTCCCTAACTCGTTTCCGAGTTTAACGCATTATTGCATCGGCCTATAATAAATCACATTACTACTAAAATATATTGATGATACTAAAATCACCAACAAATCCCCCCCATTTTAGTGTAATCCTTGATTTACTCAGTATATACAATAATATATACAAGGGTATAACACACAGGTATAACAATCAAACAAATGCATAGATAAAAATGTCTTACGATTGAATTTTCATCTTAGTACAAATACACATTCCAAATACTCGAAAATCTGGGTGTCACAACGATTGAACCCGTCAATCCATTTGAATATCTGAAGATATAGTACACATATGTTTCTTACAATACTCTACTATTCATACTTGACACTTTACAAGCCATGTGTCCTTATCCATTAATAAGCATATAGGAAGCCAAGTCCAAGCTTCTTGAAGCGGCAAAACTTCATGCTCACATAGGTGATCCTTTTAATCTTGCACCTGCATTTGCAATTTTCCAAAAGAACCATTAAGAAGATTTACTTCAACCTAGCCATCACTTGCAGGTCTGAGCACATACCTTGGGAAGATAAACACAATTGCTCCAATCTCTAACTATGATCTTTCCACATTGAATTCTGCTTCTAACGTTGTATTCGAAGGGAATTGGGTATACCACAGCTAATAGATTTAAATGGACTTTAATCCCATCCCAATTACCGACTTATTCACTAAGTCTCTAGCTAACCCCTTCGTCAAGTGGTCAGCTAAGTTTTGTTGCGACCGAACAAAATCAATAGATATCACCCCATTCATGATTAATTCCCTAATCATACTATGTCTAACACCCAAATGTCTAGACTTTCCATTGTATATTTGACTATAAGCTTTAGCCAGTGTGGCAGTACTATCACAACGGATAGAAATTGGTGATATCGGTTTAGGCCATATCGGAATCTCATATACCAAGTTCCTGAGCCATTCCGCTTCTTTACCAGCAACTGCTAATGCTACAAACTCAGATTCCATTATGGAACCAGTTATACATGTTTGCTTCTTGGAAGCCCATGAGATGGCACCTCCCCCAAGCAAGAACACCCATCCACTTGTAGAGGATGAGTCTTCAGCATTATTTATCCAACTAGCATCCGAATAACCCTCTAACACCAAAGGAAATCCCATATATGCCAATCCATAATTCATAGTACCCTTCAAGTACTTGAATACCCTAGTTATCGCATGCCAATGATGTCTACTAGGATTACTAGTAAATCTGCTCAACTTTCCAACCGCATAAGCAATATCCGGTCTAGTGCTAATCATAGCATACATCAAAGAGCCTATAGCTCTTGAGTATTCAAGTTGATCCACAGGTTTACCTGTATTTGGCATAAGCTTTTCTCCCGGATCCATGGGAGTACTTACTGGAGAACAACTTTCATAATTGAACTTCTTGAGTATTTTCTCAATGTAATGAGATTGCGTAATTACAATCCCCTTATTCTCCCGTTTAATCTTAATACCAAGAATAACGTCCGCTTCTCCCATATCTTTCATGGAGAACTTTGATGACAAGAAATTCTTCGTTTTATCAACTTGATTTTGGTCGGTGCCAAAGATCAACATGTCATCAACATATAGACAAATGAAAACTCCTTTACCGGATGTATTAAATTTGCTATATACACATTTGTCTGCTTGGTTTAGAATGAAACCATTAGACAAAACAAATTCATCAAACTTTTGATGCCACTGCTTCGGAGCTTGTTTCAGCCCATACAGCGACTTAACTAGCTTACACACTTTATGCTCATTACCAGGCATTACAAATCCTTCAGGTTGCTTCATATACACTTCTTCTTCCAAATCACCATTCAGAAATGTTGTTTTGACATCCATTTGATGAATCACTAGATTATGAATAGCCGCCAAGGCAATCAACAATCTAATAGTAGTGATACGGGCAACTGGAGCATAGGTATCGAAATAATCAATCCCTTCCTTTTGTCTGAAGCCTTGGATAACTAATCTAGCTTTAAACTTGTCAATTGTACCATCGACTTTCATCTTCCTTTTGAAGATCCATTTGCAACCCAATGGTTTGCAACCTGGTGGTAAATCAGATAATACCCAAGTATTATTTTCCATGATAGAACCAATCTCTTCATCAATTGCTTCTTTCCAAAAAACAGAATCTCGAGATTTCACAGCTTCATCATACGTTCTTGGATCCTCCTCTATACTATAACAATAATAGTATTGAGTACCAATCTGATCTCTTGATCCCTCAACTAAATATAGTTGAAAATCAGATCCATAAGATCTAGATTTTCTAGCTCTTTTGCTCCTACGGGGTTCAAGTGTCTCACTTGACACATCAATTGAATGATCATTCCTTAGAGATTCATCTGAATTAGGTATAGAGTCCTTTGGTCTAGGTATAGAGGAGAAACAATTCTCATCAAATATGGCATCTCTCGATTCTATAATCGTGTTAATAGAAATCGAGTCATTAGGTTCTATAACATAAAACCTATAGGCCTTGGAGTGCTCAGCATATCCAACAAAGATGCAAACTATACCCTTTTCACCCAAAGTTTTCCTTTTTGGGTCCGGGAGTCTAACCACGGCCCTACAACCCCAAACACGTAAAAATGTTAAGTTTGGTCGTTTCTTATACCAAAGTTCATATGGGGTAGTCTTGTTCCTTTTATTAGGAACCCTATTTAACAAATAGCAAGCCGTTAACATAGCTTCTCCCCAAAACCCTTCACTTAAACCAGAGTAAGATAACATGGCATTCACCATTTCTTTAAGAACTCTATTTTTCCTTTCAGCCACACCATTTTGTTGAGGTGTATAAGGTGCCGTAGTCTCATGAATGATTCCTACGGATTGGAAAAATACAGGATCATAATATTCACCACCTCTATCTGTACGCAATGTTTTAATCAACACATTCTGTTGCACTTCAACTTCAGTTTTATAAATTTTGAATTTATCTAAGGCTTCGTCCTTAGCGTGCAACAAATAGACATAGCAGAATCTAGATGCATCATCTATGAAAGTGATAAAATATTTTTTATGCCCTAATGATGGAGTAGCATGCAAATCACATAAATCACTATGTATTAATTCAAGAATGACAGATTTCCTTGTTATACTTTTAAAAGGTTGCCTAGTGATCTTTGTTAACATGCAAGTTTTACATTTTTCTACATTTTCATTAAAAACAGGAATTAAATCATCTTTAGACATTTCATGCATTCTTTTATAATGTACATGTCCTAGACGAGCATGCCATAACGAGAAGTTGATAACATTCGAAGAAGACATAAATACAGAACCAGAATCATTAGGAACTCCATTCAAATTCATCATAAACATACCATTATTATAATATCCAAATCCTACAAACACACCAGACTTCGATAGAACATATTTATCGGATTCACACACTTGCTTGTATCCAAGCTTATTTAATACAGGACCAGAAATTAAATTCTTACGTAATTTAGGAACATACAAAACATTAAACAAAGTAATAGTCTTTCCAGAACTGAATTCTAACACCACGTTTCCTTTGCCTTCAACGGGAGCGAAGTGATCATCTCCCATGTAGAGGACAGAACCATCTTCCACTGGAACAAAACTCTTGAACCAGAAACGATCCTTGCAAACATGTGTTGTGGCGCCTGAATCAATCCACCACGCGATAGCATCATCATGCACATAAAATGCTTCAGAATTTAGTGAAACCGAATGTTTAATCAAACTATTCAAATCACGAATTGATTTCTGACCTTGGTTTTCGGATTGGTCCTTAGACCCTTTTCCTGAACCACTTGCATTCGCGTTGTCGTGCTTTTTGCCGAAACGGCAATCCCTCTTGAAGTGGCCTTTTTGCCACACTTCCAGCATTCTAGTTTCGGTTTCTTGTTAGCACCGAAACTGCCCTTATTGTTCTTGAAAGCACGCTTCTTTCCTTTGTTTTTGTTGTTATCGTTCTTACCACCCCCTTCAACCATATTAACCGAGGGTCCAGCAATTTGTTTGCCCTTTCCTTTGTCATCCTCCTGCGCTCTTAGAGATTCTTCTATGCGCAAGTGACTTCCAAGTTGGATCAAAGACAGTTCGTCTTTTCCATGTTTCAGATTGTGTTTGAAATCCCTCCACGAAGGAGGCAACTTGTCTATGATGCTTGAGACAGATATTGTTTCATCCATCTTCAATCCGTGTTGTGTGAATTGTCCAAGGATTCGGAGGAGTTCATTGAATTGTTCCATGACAGACCTCGATTCAACCATTTTGTAATTGTTGAAATCGGTTACCAGGAACTTTTTACTGGATGAGTCCTCTGCCATGTACTTGGATTCGAGACAATCCCACAATTCCTTTGCAGATTCCACGTTTTGGTAAATATCAAATAAGGGATCAGACATACCGTTAAGAATGTGCCCTCTGCAAATGTAGTCGTCGTTCTCCCACTTTGATCTGCGTCTTAGATTTTCAACCGTGTCATCCTCTACAAATTCTGGAATCGGTGTAGACAGGACGTGCACCACCTTTAACGTTGTCAACATGAAATGCATCTTCTTCTGCCAACGCCTGAAGTCTTGTCCTTGAAACTTGTCCAATTTTCCGAAATTTGTAGTCATCTCCTTGACGGTGCTTCCTCCAGCCATGATTATCAGAAAATACTTTGTTCGTTTGTTAGAAAATTAGGGTATGATAATCCTGGATAACTTCGAAGAATCGTGTTCGTACACTTTCCGAACAAAGTATTTCGACCCTATTATTGCCTGGGTTCACGAAATCTTTGTGGGGATAATTCTTGAAGAACAATCTGTTTCTGGCAAGGAGAATAGATTAGGAATGTAGAGAGAATTTTCTTATATGTTTTTGTGTCTGAAACCGAGGCCAAATGACTTCTTATATAGGAGATCAATAACCGAAACCAAAGGAAGCAACTGTTCGGAACAAATGAAGCAACTGTTCGGAACAAAGGAAGCAACTGTTCGGAACAAAGGAAGCAACTGTTCGGAACAAAAGAAGCAACTGTTCGGAACAAAGGACGCAACTGTTCGGAACAAAGGAAGCAACTATTCGGAACAAAGGAAGCAACTATTCGGAACAAAGGAAGCAACTGTTCGGACAGCCAGGGCCTCTCGCCCCTTGGACCCCGCCAGGGGCTCTGCCCCTAGGACCCCGCCAGGGGCTCTGCCCCTTGGACCCCGCCAGGGGCTCTGCCCCTTGGAACCCCGCTTCAATTATTCATATTTGTTGAACGATGTTCTTCAATTCGATTATTTTAATGATAACAAAAATTGTAAAACATGATAAAAGCTCGTTTTGTGTACTAATCTTTTATCGAGTGTATTAAAGGTTCAAAATGATATATTGCGTAATTACAAAGCCAATGGTTCAAGCGTAATCTAAATCGGATTTGAAACGAACTAGTTACGGGATTTCAAAGTTTGTCGAAAAAACCGAAAACAAGCCCAGAACAAAAACGACTGCTTAAACGATCGATCATTTCAGAGAAATTTTCTTCCAGTGAGCTCAACGCAAAAACGACCGATCGCAGGCTTAAAACGACCGATCGTTTTAAGTATGTTTTCTTCCAGTGAGCAAAGAACAAAAACGACCGATCGTCAGAATCAACGACCGATCGTTTCAGTGCTATTTTCTTCCAGTGAGCCAAGATGAAAGTCGACCGATCGTTTTACAGAAACGACCGATCGTTTCTGTAAAATTTCAAAATCCAGCTTTTAAGCCATTCCTGAAAATGGGGCGAACCACTGCATTAACCAGCATTCAATTCAGCCAACAACTGTAACGGTCTGAAATTAATTGCTGCATCTTTTCACCCTACAAAAGAGGTCCAAAACCTTCAAGGAAGATTATCCAAGCATCCAAAACTTTATTAAGCAAATACTTCTAAGAAATCCTTCAAGCTTATACTTCCAACTTCTCACTTATTATTCATAAATTATTCTCGATTATATTCTCATTGTAATCTTATAAATATCGAGATAATATTTGTTAGTGAGTGATTCGAAATCAAACTTGTAAAAGAGTATTTTATAAACTCATTAGTGAGCGAGTGAATTGGGTAGAGGCTTTTAAGCAAGTGTAGCTTAAAAGCTCTAGGTCATTTATTCGGGATACTCATATAGTGAGGGGGAGCGTAATCGGTTGATTAAGCTCGTTAAGGTGTAACCTTGAAACGAAGATTTTTAGTGAAACACTCGGTAGTGAAAATACCGAGGAGAGGACGTAGGCGCGGTTTGCCGAACCTCTATAAATCTTGCGTTATTTCTTTTCCTAAACTTTTACTTTACGTATTTATTTATCTCTTATATTTATTGCTTGTTTATATTATTTAGCGTTAATTTGGTAACGAAAAAGTTTAGGTTATAAAATCTACTAATTAACTTAGTTAAATACCCATAGATTTAATTCCGCGAAAAACGTACGAAAACCTTATTCACCCCCCCTCTAAGGTTTAGACTCCTACGGACCAACAATTGATATCAGAGCTTAGCTATTTTATTCACAAAAATCTAACGATTTTATAGTTTAAAGATCCGCTATGTCTTCATACGCCGACTCTAAATCCATAACTAGGCCCCCATTCTTTGACGGCACTAACTATCCCTACTGGAGAGACCTTATGAAAAATTTCCTTTGTGGGTTTGAAATAGACCAATGGATAAGTATTAGCAAAGGCTATAGAATGCCTAGGAGAAATGGCGAAGATAAACTTGTAGAGGAACTAGATTCCGATGAACGCCTTGCGTTTTCCCTAAATTGTAGGGCTATGACTTCCATCACTTGTGCGCTCTCGCCTAGTGAATACGATAAGATTTCCGGTTGTGACACCGCTAAGCAAATGTGGGATAAGCTAGCTATTATGCACGAAGGAACTAGTCAAGTTAAGGACTCTAAAATTAGCATGCTTATTCATGATTATGAATTATTTAAAGTCGATGATGACGAGTCTATTGCTTCTATGTTCACTCGTTTTACTAAGATTACTAATGATCTTAAAAGACTTGAAAAGGTATACTCGAGCAAGGAGATGGTGACGAAAATCCTTCGAAGTCTTCCAAGGAAGTGGGAATCTAAAGTGACGGCCATACAAGAGGCCAAGGACATGAACACTCTCTCTCTCGATAACCTCATTGGATCCCTAAGCACTCATGAACTCGACATGACGACTCGAAAGCATGAGGATGACTCGAAAAAGAAGAAAGGCATTGCTTTCAAATGCACAACAAATGACGATAGCGAAAATGATTCATCTAGTGAGGATGATGAGATGGCATTCTTCGCCAAACGCTACAACAAATTCCTAAGTTGGAAAAAGAAGGGTGGACAACGATTCCGGAAAAAGGAGTATAAAGGAGAGCCTTCCGACAAATCGAACAAGAAGGACGAAATCATTTGCTACAAATGTCACAAACCCGGCCATATGCAAAACGAATGTTCTTTGAAGAAAAAGGATAAGTTCGGAAAGAAAAAGGAATACAAGAAGGCATTTTTGGCCGCATGGGGGAGCGATGATGATAGCTCCGATAGCGACAATGAAGAAGTCGCAAACCTATGTCTCATGGCTAGAGACAACGATACCGAGGATGTAAGCTTTCACTCCTCTAACTCTTCTATTTCTAGTGATGATGAAATTGATATAAATGATATGTTAGAATCCTTAGAAAAAGCTAGAGGTAAAAACAAATCCTTTAGAAAATTGTTAATTACTTTACAAGACGAACTAGAGAACTTAGCTATAACAAATGACTCACTCACGTCTAAAAATGCCGAACTTACCTTAGAAAATGATAAGTTAGTTAAAGACCTAAGTTCTTGTAAAGAAAAGGCGGATAGAGCCGAACTCACTCTCTCTAAGTTCACTAAAGGTAGTAAAATGCTAAGCACTATATTAGCTTCTCAACAAGGCGCGTATGATAAAACCGGTGTAGGATACAACCCTCTCTTAGCGTCTAAGCATAAAAATCTATTCACCAAACAAGTGGAGAAAAGTGAAAATAGAACCCCAAGTTACTCCCGTAAGAACAATTCATATAAAAGGAACCTAGTTTATAATCGTTTTGTTAAACCTATCTCGCATATAAAATGTATTACTTGCAACCGTAGTGACCACTATGAGGATTATATATATTGCCCTAATAGGTATAAAGTAAGTAGAAATGATTTGGTTTGGATTCCAAAGGGTCGAGACTCTAACCCTCAAGGACCCAAAAATGGATTAGGGTACCAATGATCGTTTTGTCTTGTAGGTATGCTTGAGATCAAAAATCAACGAGGACAAGTGGTTCCTAGATAGTGGATGCTCAAGACATATGACGGGAGACAAAACAAAATTCACCACTCTTGCACCTAAAGACGGAGGCTTTGTGACCTTCGGGGATAATAGCAAGGGCAAAATCATCGGTATTGGTAGTATCTCTAAACCATCTAATGTCGTTATTGATAATGTATTGCTTGTTGATGGTCTTAAACATAACTTGCTTAGTATTAGTCAACTTTGTGATTTGGGTCACAAAGTCATTTTTGAAAAATCGCATTGCATTATTCATTGTATTTCGGATAATAAAACTATTCTTATGGGTCAAAGACAAAATAATGTCTATATGATTGATTTGAATAGTTCGGTGGATGAGGAAGTCAAATGTCTTGTTACTATCAACGACAATGGTTGGTTGTGGCATAGACGACTTGGTCATGCAAGTCTTGATTTACTTGCTAAACTTTCTAGTAAAGATTTGGTAATAGGTTTACCAAAAACTCCTTATATAAAGGACAAACTTTGTCATGCTTGCCAATTAGGCAAACAAACAAAGATTTCTTTTAAGTCTAAAAATATTATATCTACTACTCGTTGTTTGGAGCTCATTCATATGGACTTAGTTGGCCCCTCCCGGACACTTAGTCTTGGCGGGCGTGCATATGCTTTCGTCATGGTTGACGATTTTAGTCGCTTTACGTGGGTCTTGTTTTTAACTCATAAGCATGAAGCATTTAGAGAATTCTCTATTATTTGCAAAAAGCTCCAAACACGAAAGGGTTATATGATCAAAAGTATCCGAACCGATCATGGTAAGGAATTTGAGAATACTCCATTTCAAACTTATTGTGATGAAAATGGTATTGATCATAATTTTTCGGCCCCTCGTACGCCCCAACAAAATGGGGTAGTTGAGAGGAAGAATAGAACCCTAGAGGAAATGGCACGGACCATGCTTTGCGAAAATAATTTGCCAAAGTATTTTTGGGCCGAAGCCGTAAATACCGCTTGTTATATTTTAAATAGAGCCTTAATTAGGCCCATATTAAAAAAAGACACCTTATGAATTATGGAATGAGCGAAAGCCCAATATTTCTCATTTACGTGCATTTGGTTGTAAATGCTACGTTCATAATAATGGTAAGGATAATTTAGGAAAATTCGATGCTAAGTCCGATGAAGGAATTTTCATCGGATATGCAATATCGAGTAAAGCTTATAGAATTTTTAATAAAAGAACTTTATTGGTGGAAGAGTCGGTACATGTCTCGTTTGATGAGAATTTACCGATGTTTGATAAACCTTTAATTGTTCATAATATTAATGATGATATTTTTCATGATGCATCTTCTTCCAATCATGTTGCATCTAGCTTAGAGTCTACGCCTAGAATAGAGGTTGAACCCGTAGTTGATGAAGTCACTATAGATGTACTTCAAAAGGACTTAGAATCTAGTGTACACATTCATGAGGATTTGCCTCAAGAATGGCGATATGCCAATCACCATCCGCAAGATTTAATTTTGGGTAACCCGGGAGAAAGAGTGCATACACGTTCTTCTTTAAGAAATATAGTTAATCATTTTGCATTCTTGTCTCAATTAGAGCCCAAGAACATTCATGAAGCGGAACTCGATGAGAGTTGGGTATTAGCTATGCATGACGAATTAAATCAATTCGAGCGTAGTAACGTATGGACCTTAGTACCTAGACCGCGTGAGAAAACCATTATAGGTACGAAATGGATATTTCGTAATAAGATGGATGAATCCGGGGTAGTTATTAGAAATAAGGCTAGACTAGTAGCTCAAGGGTATAACCAAGAAGAAGGCATCGATTTCGATGAAACTTACGCACCCGTAGCTAGACTAGAAGCCATTAGAATGTTACTTGCTTATGCTTCTTTTAAACGCTTTAAATTGTTTCAAATGGATGTTAAAAGTGCTTTTTTAAACGGCTTTATTAATGAGGAAGTTTATGTAAAACAACCACCCGGTTTTGAAAATCACGAGTTTCCTAATCATGTGTACAAACTTCGAAAAGCACTTTACGGTTTAAAACAAGCACCCCGGGCTTGGTATGAAAGACTTAGTAAATTTTTGATCAAAAAGGGTTTTTCTCGTGGTACTTTAGACACTACTCTTTTTATTAAAAAGGATGGAAAAGATATGCTTTTAATTCAAATTTATGTTGATGATATTATATTCGGTGCTACTAATGCTCGCATGTGCGAGGAGTTTTCTAAGTGTATGCAAGGTGAATTCGAGATGAGCATGATGGGTGAACTCACATACTTTCTTGGATTGCAAATCAAACAAACAAAGGACGGGATTTTCGTCAATCAAGCCAAATACACGAGGGACTTGCTCAAACGATTCAACATGAGCGATGCAAAGCCGCTAGGAACTCCGATGAGTCCGGCAACAAAACTAGACAAGGATGAATCGGGTAAAAGCGTGGACCAAAAGCTCTATAGAGGTATGATTGGATCCCTCCTATATTTAACCGCAAGTAGACCCGATATCATGTTTAGTGTTTGCATGTGTGCTAGGTATCAATCTTGCCCTAAGGAATCGCATGTTATAGCCGTTAAGCGCATATTTAGATATCTTGTAGGTACTTGTAATTTAGGATTATTTTATCCTCATGATACTTCTTTTGAATTGCTTGGCTATTCCGACGCCGACTTTGCCGGTTGTCGATTAGATAGAAAGAGTACTAGTGGTACTTGCCATTTCCTAGGAAACGCCTTAGTTTCTTGGCATAGCAAGAAACAAAACTCGGTTGCGCTTTCCACGGCGGAGGCGGAATACGTCGCCGCGGGTAGTTGTTGCGCACAAATCCTTTGGATGCATCAACAACTAAACGACTTTGAATTATCTTTTAATAGTGTACCTATATTGTGTGATAATACTAGTGCTATAAATCTTTCGAAAAATCCGATCCAACACTCTCGCACTAAACATATTAATTTACGTCATCACTTTTTACGGGATCATGTCCAAAAAGGGGATATTACTCTTGAATATATAAGTACGGATAGGCAATTAGCCGATATTTTCACAAAACCCCTTAATGAGGAACAATTTTGCTTTATTCGACGAGAGTTAGGCATGTTTGATGTGTGAAATATACATATATTTGACTAATTTCATATATTTCAGTATTTTTGCTATTGTTTCTTGCCAAATCTGTGTCGAAATGTGCCAAAATTTTCTGTTCTGTACCTCATTTACAGTCGATCGATCGTCAGATAAAACGACCGATCGTTTTGCTACAGACGACCGATCGTTCCACAAAACGACCGATCGTTTTTTAGTCTTACTCTCTGGAAGAATTCAGATCTTTTTCGATCGATCGTATCACAAAAACGACCGATCGTTTTTGTGATTTTCAGTGTTAAAACTCCTTTCAAAACCCTAATTTCATCACACTCTTCAAAATTCTCTCTCTCAATTTCGCCTCCTCCTCCAAAATCACCCAGATTTTCCATTTTCACTATGGTTCGCACCAAACAATCTAAGCAACCCCATCTCGTTGATGAACCCGAGGATGAGTACGTGCCTCCACCCCCTCGCCCCCGTGTTCCTCGCAGTCGCCGAACCGGCTCTTCCTCCACCGCTCCACCATCGGGCCCCGGTGCCTCTTCCGGCCCTCTTCCGCCTCTCTATCCGGCTACTATAGCCAAAAGAGGTATATTGTCAAATTTTACTCTCAATATGTCTCTATTCACGGAACGCTTTCCATTTGTTATGCAAAGCCTAAGCTTTCAAAATCTCGAAACCATTCTAACCCTCAAAGAGCCATTTTTCATCGAAAATGTTTATGAATTCTATTACAACCTCGCTCTTGATAGGGATGATGGCGCACTTCGCTTGCGTTCATCATTTAACGGACAACCTTTCGTTTACGGTTTAGATCGTCTACGAAATTTATTACGCCTAGGAAACGATGGCATTTATGAGTCCAATGAAGAAATGTGTGAATTTCTCGAGATCGATCACTTTAACGATCTCAAAGATGAAATTTTTCATCCCCTCCATAATAATCGCTCCAACAAGGCTCATGGCCTTCTTTTCAAATATAAAATGGCCTACCATATTCTATCTCATATCGTCCTACCTCATGCCTCAAATTTCACCGATGTTACGAATGAGTACATCTTTCTCTTAGGTTGCATCCATCGCCAAGTCAAGATTGACTTCGCGACTCTCATATTCCTTAAGATGGATTCACTCAAAACGAAATCCAAGAATGGGCTACCTTACGGTGCCTTGATTTCGGCCATCTTAAAGGACCTTAATCTCGTTCCCGGTGGAACGTTGTTCAAGAATAAGGACAAACATGTTTGGGATACTTCCTACCTTTCTCAAATGTCCATCAAATTCCATAATGCCGACAAGTCCATAACTTGGTCCGGCAAACGGGTGTCCGGCCCCGGCTATACCCCTCTTTCCCCCGAAGAGGAAGAGTATGTCGGCCCCAAGGCCACACCGCGTGCTTCTAATGAGGACGTCGCTATATCCTCCGATTCCATTCCCCCCGTCGATATCCCTACATCCTCTCGTCCCTCTCGACGACAAGGAAAAGCTCAAGTAGGATCTTCTTCTCGTATCACGCGCTCCGACAAGTTCTACGACTCTCTCTACATCAACCAATACCATAATGCGCAAACGACTCGTCGCATGTTTCGATTTTTGAACCCGGGACAAGAAGAGCTAGACCGACTTGATCGTGAAAGCGCCGAGCAAAGGGCACAATTTCATGAATTCTTTCCCAATGACGACGACGACGACGAAGATGATGCGACTTCCCACCGCGACTAGGCGGATATTTTTTCATGTTTTTTTTGATGATGTCAAAGGGGGAGAAGTACCTCTCTATATTGTTTTTTCTCTTTGCATTGTATTTCTATTTCCTTTGAGTTGAACAAGTTGTTTTTGATGTAATAAGTAGGAAACGGTTTTACTTGATTATTATGATGCGTTTCTTCTTACATTTGCTCTTGTTTATATGGCATTGTGTGATTGCGATTTTAACTATGCGTTTGGATCTTATTTGATATTATTGCATTGTGTGCGCATAGTTTGCTTGTTGATTGGATTATATATATTGTTTTTCTTTTGTGGCGATTGACCTTTTTTAGGCAAAACTATGGCCAAATTTTCGCTTGCATATAGATCTTCATAATCCCTAATCGTCTAGCTTGTTTTTACGTCGTTTTAAAATCGGATGTTATGACATTTACTTGCTTTTTCTCTAAAAACTTTTATCCAAGTAAAGCGTCATCTAAACATTTCGATTATACTTGTTTAAACAAAAAGAGCTTATAGTATGTTGAAGTCAATATTTTTGTCATCATCAAAAAGGGAGAGATTGTTGAACGATGTTCTTCAATTCGATTATTTTAATGATAACAAAAATTGTAAAACATGATAAAAGCTCGTTTTGTGTACTAATCTTTTATCGAGTGTATTAAAGGTTCAAAATGATATATTGCGTAATTACAAAGCCAATGGTTCAAGCGTAATCTAAATCGGATTTAAAACGAACTAGTTACGGGATTTCAAAGTTTGTCGAAAAAACCGAAAACAAGCCCAGAACAAAAACGACTGCTTAAACGATCGATCATTTCAGAGAAATTTTCTTCCAGTGAGCTCAACGCAAAAACGACCGATCGCAGGCTTAAAACGACCGATCGTTTTAAGTATGTTTTCTTCCAGTGAGCAAAGAACAAAAACGACCGATCGTCAGAATCAACGACCGATCGTTTCAGTGCTATTTTCTTCCAGTGAGCCAAGATGAAAGTCGACCGATCGTTTTACAGAAACGACCGATCGTTTCTGTAAAATTTCAAAATCCAGCTTTTAAGCCATTCCTGAAAATGGGGCGAACCACTGCATTAACCAGCATTCAATTCAGCCAACAACTGTAACGGTCTGAAATTAATTGCTGCATCTTTTCACCCTACAAAAGAGGTCCAAAACCTTCAAGGAAGATTATCCAAGCATCCAAAACTTTATTAAGCAAATACTTCTAAGAAATCCTTCAAGCTTATACTTCCAACTTCTCACTTATTATTCATAAATTATTCTCGATTATATTCTCATTGTAATCTTATAAATATCGAGATAATATTTGTTAGTGAGTGATTCGAAATCAAACTTGTAAAAGAGTATTTTATAAACTCATTAGTGAGCGAGTGAATTGGGTAGAGGCTTTTAAGCAAGTGTAGCTTAAAAGCTCTAGGTCATTTATTCGGGATACTCATATAGTGAGGGGGAGCGTAATCGGTTGATTAAGCTCGTTAAGGTGTAACCTTGAAACGAAGATTTTTAGTGAAACACTCGGTAGTGAAAATACCGAGGAGAGGACGTAGGCGCGGTTTGCCGAACCTCTATAAATCTTGCGTTATTTCTTTCCCTAAACTTTTACTTTACGTATTTATTTATCGCTTATATTTATTGCTTGTTTATATTATTTAGCGTTAATTTGGTAACGAAAAAGTTTAGGTTATAAAATCTACTAATTAACTTAGTTAAATACCCATAGATTTAATTCCGCGAAAAACGTACGAAAACCTTATTCACCCCCCCTCTAAGGTTTAGACTCCTACGGACCAACAATATTCAATTATACGTTGGCTCGACGAGCGTGCACTCCGCACTTCCCTAACTCGTTTCCGAGTTTAACGCATTATTGCATCGGCCTATAATAAATCACATTACTACTAAAATATATTGATGATACTAAAATCACCAACAGAAAGTGACTTACTGGCCTATATGAAAGGAACAAAATCAATCATACACACTACAAATTTGGAAACATTTGTCTATTCTTTAGTAAGATAGGGACTCTACTAGTTTCAAATGAAACTCTAAAGACCGAATAAAATTGTATTCCAAACTATGAGTAGCAACATTTGGGGTTAATTTCACTTTTGTGACATAAGTTTACCTAAAATTTCGTTTTTGTGACCTGAATTTTCAAATTTTCGGTCTTATGCCCTGAGTCTTCAATTTGTTTTTGATTTTGTGCCATCGCGTTAGTCAGACTGACGGGAAATTGTAAATCAAAATAGGTGACTGTATAACTACAAGCTGTAAATTACCATAATATCCTTTGTATTTAACGATGTGAACTGTTTCCGTCAGTTTAACTAACGTCAGGGCACAAAACCGATTTTTTTTGAAAACTCAGGGCACAAAACCGAAATATTACAAACTAAGGTCAAAAAATCGAAATTATATGTAAACTCAAGGTCAGAAAAGTGAAATTATCCCGCAACATTTGTGAAATTGACCCTTATTTAAATGAAACTAGATTCAAATCCGCAACACTGAGTGATTATAAAAAATAAAAAAAACCGAAACACTGAGATGTAAACAAAGTCAACTTAACTCTGTACTTTATTAAGTAAAGTAGTTATAATTTCAATACTTAAATAGAAGTAGAGTTTTAGGTTAATCAATATTTTAAGATTAATTAAAGTTTAAGACTAATGACCATTAATATCGCTCCATTGTCACTGACAAACCAGCTCTTTATATCATGTTAGGTTAGTCTTTTAAAATTCAATTCAAATCTGAAACTCAATTTAATTTAATTTCCTAAATTAATTGCCTATTAGCATATTCCTAGCTCATAGTTTGTAGTATTGATCATAACTTAATTCTTGTGGGTTAGTGAAAAAAAAAAATGAAAAAAATATACTTGCAAAGCCCTAACTGGAAAAAGATTGCATTTTTATTGCTATTTTGTATTTGTGTCACAAATGCATATTACGAAGATGAATCCCATTCAGTGACCTATAACTACGATCGAATTGACGAAGTTAAGAAAAAATGTGGGTCGGTTCTAGACTCTGTCCCCGAGTTAAAGCCGGACGATAATCGTATGTATAGTATCAAAGAAGACCTTTCTTTTGTAAATGGGGATTGGTGGCAAAATGGTAATAACGAGGCTCCGTTAATGCCCTTCGATACAAGGGATTCGCAAACAAACACCTCGTTAGATAGCCCATTACCCTTAAAATTAGCGTCTTTTTGGGTCACCGACGTGTCTAGATCCCAAAGATCGAAAAAATACGTCGGCGTTAGTGGAATTTTGCAAATAGGTTTGACTTCAGGTGGATTATTCGATCAAAAACCAGATGAGGAAAGGCCTACTTTTGATATTTGGCCAATGCGTTCTCAACTTACGGTTATTTTTCAAGGGGTATATATGGAAACGAGCGAAAGTGAGGGCGAAAGAGTGATGTGTTTGTTAGGAGAGACGAAACTACCCTCTCGTTATCCGGACCCTTCGGACCCTTGGGAATGGGTTAGAGAATCGGGTTTTACTAATCAACCCCCGTTGGTTCAAGACGAGCAAATTTTACTGATTTTAAATTATCCGAAGATGTTTAGCGTGGCTAACCGAGCGATACGAGGGAGTTTTAGTAGTTTAAACCCGAAATCGAATCTCAAATACTTCGACGAAGTTCATATTTCGTCTTCAATTGGTGCTTTGGCAAATTATGAGTTTGGGTCAAAGTTCATATCTGAAACTTGTAGTCGTCCCTCATATGAAGATGCATTGATGGGTCATGAGATCGAGGTGTATAAACAAACGGATTTATGTTCAATTCTTCAAAGGCTTTCTCGTGATATAGAAGAAATTATGATTGTGCCCAATTGGAGCTGCAGTGGAACCGATGAGTTCTGTAGCAAATTAGGGCCATTTTCGTCCGATAGCAATATTAATGCCACCGATGGGGGCTTTAAAGACGTTAGACTCGTTTTACAAGATGTTAGATGCAAGGTAGAATCTTTAGCCAAAAATGGTCAATTTTCTAAGGTTTCTTTGGTTTTTCGAGTTATTGATCCGTTAGAGAACACTTACTATGCGACGCAAAAAACAGGGATTAATAATATGACTTTATCGGCCGAGGGAATCTGGAACTATACGAATGGAAAACTTTGTATGATCGGTTGTCTTGGTCTTTCAAACGAATGCAATACACGTATAGTTTTATATATACCTCTATCGTTTTCGATAAAGCAAAGGAGTATAGTTGTCGGAACAATATCGAGTACAAAACTAAACAACTTGCCGTATTTTAACTATTTTCCTTTATCGTTCGAAATGACTGTTAAGCGTTCCGCTGAGCTATGGAATCAAGCCACGACCTCTCGCCCTTATTATATATACTCGAAAATCGACTCGGCCATTTCGGTTTTGGAGAAAAATGAGCCTTTTAGTGTGGGCACGGTGATTAAATCGTCGTTATTGAAATACCCAAAAGTAGACAAAACCGAAACTGTTTTGGCTGGCTTATATTCTCTCTCTGAAGATCTCACTCTTGGGACCCTGGCGTATCCTGATCCAGTCTCTACTACCTCTTCCCCTCCTCGAACCAATGTCCAGCTCGAGATCGTCGCACTAGGTTCTTTGTTTGGTCCCTATTGGTCTTCTCAATACGGTACCGTAGAAACAGCATATGAACCTAGACTGGAGTACACCGAAAAAGAGCTTCTCGTGAACGTTTCAGCTCAACTCACCCTTACTACAAAGCCCGATAACAACGTCACCGTTGTTTTTCTAGAAGGGTTATATGACGAACGTGTAGGTAATATGTATCTAATCGGTTGTGTAGACGTTAGAGCATCTTGGAAGGTTTTACGCGATAGCAATGATCTTGAAAATGGGCTTGATTGTTTAGTCGAAGTTGTTATAACTTACCCACCAATAACAGCTTGCGGGTTAGTTAGTCCGACCGCTAGCGTCTCTCTCTCTAGCCAACGTAACGAAGACAATCCTTTTTATTTTAAGCCAATAAAGCTCAAAACTTTTCCACTTATGTATCGAAGACAAAGGGAAGATATACTCTCGAGGAGAGGTATCGAGGGTATTCTTCGGATTCTAACGCTTTCGGTGGCGATCGCTTGTATTTTGAGCCAACTCTTTTATATTCGAAATAATTTGGAATCTGTTCCTTTTATTTCGCTTGTTATGTTGGGTGTTCAGGCTATGGGGTATAGCCTTCCGCTTATCACAGGGGCCGAAGCGATATATAAAAAAATGGGGTCGGATTATAATTTAGGTAGTGAATCTTATGAAAGCCAAGCATATGCTTTTGGGAAAAATCAATGGATTTGGATGATTGATTATATCGTTAAGCTTCTCGTTTTGGTTGCTTTTTTGATAACTATACGCCTTTGCCAAAAAGTGTATAAATCGAGGATCAGATTACTCACACGTACTCCTCTCGAGCCCCATCGTGTCCCGAGCGACAAAATAGTACTATTAATTTTCTCAATTGTACATATAATCGGATATATACTCGTTATATTCATCCACTCTTTGAGGACCAGCCAGAGGCCAACTAAAACACAAAATTTTGTAGATTATGACGGAAATTCAAAAACAACTTGGGAATGGAAAACCGAGCTTGAGGAATACATTGGTTTAGTTCAAGATTTTTTCCTTATTCCTCAAATAATAGGCAACTTCATGTGGCAAATAGATACCAAACCCCTCCGAAAATTCTATTTTATGGGGTTAACCTCGGTTAGAGTTCTTCCACATATTTACGATATTATAAAATCTCCAATAGCAAATCCATACTTTTCCGTGGAGTACGGTTTTGTGAACCCTCGTTACGGCTTTTACTCGAAATTTGGAGATATTGCGATACTTGTGAGCGCTATTTTACTTGCGATTATAGTCTATGTTCAACAGAGATGGAAATACAAGAAGCTAAGGGAGACTATTACTATAGGGAACCGTAAGCTTTTACCGTTGGGTTCTAAAGTATATGAAAGATTGCCTTCACAATCTTTTGAAGCTGAGCTTGTTTCTGGTGCAAAAGACGATAATACCGAGAGGAAATATGATGACTGACTTGAAAGAGGTTCATTACATAGATTTCTACGCATATTTGTACACATATTTCTGAGTTGGCCAATATTTATGTATAAATTTGTGTGGGAATCACAAATCTATCCACATATCTGTTCGAAGGTCTCGGATTTCGTTTGCTATTCTTGTTGGATTTGCCCGGTTCTTATTTGTAATGCAATTTATAATTTTGTTAACGTGTTCTGATCATTGATTGCTGAAATCATTATGTTTTATGGGAATTTTTAGATAATTTTTGAGTAATATTCCCGCTTACTGGTTTTGTATTCTTCAAGTTCTGTTCGGTTATTACACAAAACTGAAGTGCAAGAAAGGGATTAAGGTCACTTGATAGTAAAGTATAAAGGGAGTTCAAAATTTGTAGAGCAAAAATATTCTATTTTGGTTGCAACTATTAAGCAAAAAAAGCTGTTTTTTTTAGGTTGAGAAATAAAATGAGTTATTCCAACTTATGTTTCTAACCTTTTCATGCAAACATAAGCAAGAAATGTTCATCTTTTACACTAGTCAACTAAAGACGTCCAATTTTGATACAAAAAAGAGGAAAAGCTGCAAGCAAACAAGATCTTGGTATTGAAGTATGGCAACATGTTTATAGAATCCGTTCTGTTTTGTGATTAAATACCAAACTTGGCATCCTTTTTAAAACTTTTTTACTAATTGGTTTTTTTATTTATTTTGACCGAAGGAAATTTTTACTAACTAGAGAAGAAAAATGTCGAATACATGGGACAATACCCCCACGATGGTAATCAAATAATCAAATTACAAATTGCTAAAAAAACATCGTTTAATAGATCCATTACAAAAAAAATATAACAATATATTGAGAGAAAAAGGCGCAAGTAGACATCATTCAAACCCCATTTTTAAGAGAAACAGAGCTTAAAAAAGTTATTTTTTTCCGTATACCCCCTATCATTATTAATGCCATTATTGCACCAAGATCAATTGTGATTTTTTACTAATTGGTTTAACTAGAATAGTGATGTTTTTGTTTTAACTATAATAAACAATCATTAAGACCCTCTCATTTATTTGCATGAAAAATATCCTTTTGGAATAAGACCATTATGCGACAAAACAAGGATAAATATGACAGCAACCAGAGATTTTATTAGTATATGGAAACCAATACATAAATATCAATCAAAGGCAATTATTCTCTAATATATAGTTAATAATCATTAAGCATTCATTAGTTAGCATTTCACCATCGAATATTTTTGATTTTTTTTTTAAAACACCTTCTGGATGCATCATTGTCTATGATTGCATGCGACATTTGTGTTTTTTTGTTATTTTAATTTCCTTTTTTTTTATTTTCTGTCAGCTTCCAAAGCAAATATATACTTAATTTCACGAACAGGCAAGATAAGCATAGGTAAGTTTGCAATAATTAGAGGTTGCTTTTTTATTCGAACTCCTGACAGAGGTGGCCGATAGATATATCAGACGAGCCTCTAGAGCGCAACCCAATTAAGATATAATTTTCTTTTCTGTTTTTTTTTATACAAAAAACAATTTTATTTTGATTGAAAATATAAGAAAAAATTAAATAATTTATAAATTCTAATTTTGATATGACGGAAAAAAAATTAAGACGTAAAAAAAATCTTTATGTATCATATAATTTAGGATGTTTAGAGCTTATTCTTGGCTACATACATAGTACTTCAATTATAACACGAGACCTTATCTCTTATGTAACATTGACTCAATAAGAATTTCTTCTTAAATTTCATATTATTTGGTCATGAAAAAAAGAAGAAAATTAACTGTAAATTTACCACCAATATTGTAGTTTGGAACTGTAGGACCATATACTAGGCAATATTTGGAGAAAATGACAAGGCTTTGCCTGTCAATAGAAAGGGATGTTTTTGTAGTTTCACCAAACGAGAATTTTTGTTTTGGTATGGTATTCACAATAGAAGTGTATCTAATTAGTGTTAGAAATTTAAGATGGCAAGTAGTTATCGAATTTTATTAATTTTGTTTCACTTAATTACTAGTATATATTTTTCATCCTGTGTTCCTATGATTAATTACCATGACGACAACTAAAAGGTTTAGGTGTGCAAACATGAAAAATATTTTTGGTTTGTTTAAACTTTAAACTTAGCAAACTAACTAATGTGCCGTTTATTTTTTCTCCACAACTTTGGTGTCTAGGCACAAGACTTTAGGCTTTATGTGGAGCTTAGTGATATCAATGAAACTAATGAATAACTTTTATTCTTTTAGAATTAACAATAGAAAGCACATTCATGAATTAACCAAACCATATGCTTATAAATTGGTAATTAAGCAGACATCTCAACTTAAAACACGCAATAATTATAAGTTTTTGGTTTACACATCCTTACATACCAACTTAAGCAACAATGGGTTCCCAAAGTCCTTTAAAGCTGCCCATTATCGATTTCTCGGATCTAAAGCTAGGTTCCTCTAGATGGAACTTGGTGAAAGACCAAGTTCAACAAGCACTTGAAGAATTTGGTTGTTTCGAGGCCTTATTCCCGAAAATCCCTTTAGATGTAAGAAATGCTTTGTTTAGTTCTTTAGCAAAGCTTTTCGATCTCCCTTTAGAAACTAAGGTAAAAAACTTTTCTAAAAAACCCTTCCATGGGTATGTTGGGCAGTATCCTTTAGTGCCTCTCTACGAGAGCATGGGGATAGAAGATGCAAACGTGCCTGAAAACGTTGAAACTTTCACAAATCTGTTGTGGACACAAGGGAATCCTAGTTTTAGGTATGCAACCAACATTTTTCATTGTTTTTTGTGGTGTATTGATTAATAGGACTGTAAACCATGTTCATACATTTTCTAAAAAAATGTTAGTATGCTTATTTCAACATGGGGAAACCAACCTTCACTAGTATACATACCAATGCAATCATCAAATGGAATGAAATCTCGAGGGAGGCGCTATAGAATATGAATATCATTGGCTGAAATGATGTAGTTTTATATATTAACAATAAAAGAACGAGTGTTTACATATAAAAAGGATTGGTGACAAAATGCAGCATTATATACATTGAGATTGAACTGGTTGGTGAAAAAACTTGTCTTGATTACCAACAAAGGCACGTATGGTATGATACTCATTGATAATGGATCAAATAACCAGAATAAATGAAAGTGAATTTGGATCACTAAGACAAATAAGTGAGCTGACCAAGAACCAAAATATTTATTAGGATCACGCGTGGTGTTAAAATGATCTTCAGTGATAAAAATATACATAGGGTGGTTTTGCCACTGAAAGTCCTGAAAGTGAATTTTTGTCAGATTTTTCTCTTTCATAGTGTACTTATGTGAAAATTTTGTATCTTTTAGTGAAACTATACAATCTTATTCCGAGCAACTAGCCGAGTTGGACCAGACAATAAGGAGGATGGTTTTAGAGAGCTTGAATTTGGAGAATTACTTGGAAGAGCACATGGATTCAACAAATTACCTTCTCCGAATGATGAAATACAAGGGACCTGAAACAACTGAAAGAAAGCTTGGATTAAGTTCTCATACGGATAAAAACATCGTGACCATATTAGACCAAAATCAAGTTGAAGGGTTAGAGGTGCAAACTAAAAATGGGGAATGGATCAATGTAACACCCTCATCGCATTCGTTTACTGTCATGATTGGGGAATCTCTTTATGTAAGTTGCATCTCAAGTACATAAATGTATATGGAATAGATATTATCATTAAAATAGCAAGAGAAAAAAAAATAAAAGATAAGGAAAACACATTAATTTTTGAGAAAATTGAACTTCCATACTTGTAGTCTGTAGATAGATGATTCTAAACTATTAATGGTAAGTATAAAAAACCTTTTTAAAGGTAAAAATTTCGAAACCACGAACGACGAGTCAATCTTTAAATTGATAAGTTTTCTAGACTGATTAAGATGTATAAATTGATGGTTTTCTGGACTAGACGATTGAAGATGTCGAGAAATAAACACATTTTGGGTATTCAAGTGATCGAATTCTCAAAAAGGATAAATCTAAAATGATCTATCTGAACAATCATTTATAAATTATTCAATGCTGTATATGTATACATATCTATGCTCTTTGCAGGCATGGTCAAATGGGAGGTTTCACTCTCCATATCATAGGGTGATGATGAGAGGAAATGAAGCACGATACTCGACTGGACTATTTTCAATCCCAAAAGAAGGTTACATAATTAAAGCCCCCGAAGAGCTTATTGACGAAGATCACCCCTTACTTTTCAAGCCCTTTGATCATGTTAAATTTTTGGGTTTCTACTACACCGAGGCAGGCCAGAGAGATCAATCAGCTTTAAAGACTTTCTGTGGCGTTTAAACCGGACAAAAACATTTTCTAAGTCGTTATATAAGTCATTTTCTATTGCTTTATTGTGCTAGTATTTATCCTTTTCTCCGTACTATTTGTTTCAAGTTTTTAATAGTAATTGTAATCTCCTTCAAATGAAGCCAAGTGACGACTTCACCTTTCTATATACGATGCTAAGACGACGTTAATTTGCTTACTTCAAATGCATCTAAACAAACATTGAATCGAAGTTTCATAATTACAGCCGTATTTTTTTCTCTTATGCAAGTTTTTAAAAATGATTGATCAAGTATCATTACAACAAACTTAAGAATTATGGACAATATTTTTAGAGACAATCAAATTTTATCTTCAAATGGTAATTTTTCGGGACAATAATAATCTTTTAAACACAAAAATAATTTTTTTTGTCACAAAATCTAACTTTTAGTCAATGATCGGTCAAGAAAAGTCCATACAGATTTAATAAGGACTAATTTCCATATGAAATCCACCCTACTTGCTAAAAAATACAACCAAACAACCCTTGGGATTTGTAGTTTGTTTCGAAACCAGCTTGGCTGAGGATTAGATAATATGTTCACTACCCTTGAATGCGGAAAAAAAAAACCTAAATAATAAGAAAACAAAAGAAACTAGGAAAGGTAAAAAGCTAAGTTTTATAAACCAAAATCAAACGGTAAAAACTTCCACACACACATGGAAAGACATGATTTTGTCATGATGAAGTTTTTGCACATGGTTGCAGAGATAGCCATTTTTATCATATCCTAATAGCAAGATTTTGATGAGCAATGAAAGGACTCTATCTTGTTCTTGTGTAATATGGCCAAATTATTCCATTTTTGGACTTTAGTTGGATATATGCTAATGTCCAAAAGTGACAATTATGGCCCCTACTCTTTTTTCAACTTGTGCATTTAAGTAAACAAGTGAATACATCATGTATGTAAAGGAGTATTTACTTTTCTATGTTGGTGAACATTAACTTGTCTAGCTATTTAGAGAAAAAGAACACCAATGAAAATAGTTTAAAATTTGTAAAGTTGCAACTGTTTTTTTTTTTTTACTAAAATGTTGTTGTGTAGATAGCTATTTCATGACAATTAATTATGCGCAAACTCTTGTATACGCACAAAATGATGGTGCACCAGGTTTGTTTAAATTGATGTCTGAATTGCAGTTTTACGAGTTTTTAGTTGTAAACATGTTCATAATCAGCTAAAAAAAATGAAAAAACTACATAAGTTTCAAGCAACTGTCTGTATCTTCCTAAAATTGGAATTCAGAAATGGATCAACAAACTTGCATGTTCCGAATAGACCACACAGACATATTAATGTACTTATTTTTATTGATCTAGGAGGCACTAATTGTCACACTTCTTGTCATTTTGTACTTTCAAGCCATTTCATTGCAATCACTCACCAACAGTTTATCTTTATCACTGTCTTCAGTTTTTGGAATGGAATATTGCCTTATAGAATCAATACAAAAAAAACATATGCATTTGGAGAGTTTTTTTTTTGTTTTTTGTTTAACAAGTGTCTTCATCATAGTTGCTGGGTTGGGAAACGGAAGCGAGAATCCAAACGGGAAATAGAAATGTGAAAATTTTAAAAAAATACTAAAAAATTTAAGTGAAATAAGAAGAATTGGGAAATTAGAAGCAGGAAGAGGAAAATGTAGTTTTTCAAAAAGAGAAACGATATTTCGTGGGGGATTGGTCTTCATATAAGCAGAGATGTGAGTTGAGACGTTATTTTCAGTTCTTCACTAGATTCTAAAATGTGAAAGCGCAGTTTATTTGTATCTTTTTATGAATTCTACGGCACCATACGTTGTTAATTAAGCTTCAAATTAAGCATCTTGTTATTTTTTGGGCTGAAATTAAGAGTAAGAAAGCATGCCAAAGTTTTATGAGTCATATTATTAATTGAAAATCTGTTAAAAGTTTAAACTTAAAAATTTGTTAAGAAAACAGAAGACCTTCCAGTATTTTAATCATCTATTTTATTACAAATTCTAAAACTTATTTTTTTATTCAAGCAAAAGAACTTGTATATCACAATTTTGAAGATTCTGCAGGCAATATTTCCCTATGCCTGCATATTCGACCCATTCAAAGACAAAAGACTAAATAATGACTACTTTTTTGGATCCCTCTGCGAGAGATTTGATACTACTTATCTCTATTGGACTTACATCTAAAATAACTATTATTTTCTTTGCACTCTTTTGTTTCTTTTGCAACATTCCGACAAGTGAGTCATCATAACATGGCCAGCAAATTTTAATTGGATACATATTTGTTTACTTATTGCCCTTACTTAATCTAGCAACTCTCAACAAATTTAAATATTTTTAAAAAAATTATAGCCTAAATTTCTTGAAGTGCTACACAAGGGTATGATGAGTATATAATAGAACTATGTGGCATGTTGCAATCTCTCATGTTCAATATGAACTTTGGACCACTTAAAAAATGTGTTGCCTAACCTTCCACATGATACAATCTAGATTTCAATATCCTTTTTGTTATATACTATTTGTAAAAGAAGCTGAGGAGACCCTATAACAGTGTATAATATCTGCATATTTTGATCTAGTTTTTGATTTTGTTCAAGCTTCTTTAACTAGCTAACTTCTACAGTATTATGATCGCTTACATCAATAAAGTTTGCTAACGAGCAAGCATTTACTCGGACTATTGAAAGTGCTTTATTAAAATGCTTCGCCTTAGTACCTAAGTATTCGGTCCATGTTACCGATCTATAAAGGGGCGGACGATTTGGGCCAAGTAGTTTCCTCAAGGGCGATATTTCAATATGGGCCGGAGGCCCATAAAGGAAGGCACTTGAGATCCGGTGTTGGGTCCGATTAACCACGGCCCGATGGAGCACACTTGGGTACAACCCATTCGAAAGTATATGTAATAGGTCTCCTATATTGACCACAAGAGCACCGGATATCGGTTTAATCGTGACCCACCCATATTTTTCTTGAAAAACTTGTAACCCACTTGTATTATTTTGATGAAGAATAGTTATTAGGGTCGAGTCGGTATGAGGAGCTAGGCCCATGGCCCGGTCAGGATCTGGACAAGCGGGGTATGAGTTTAGTTGTATTGCTGCATTGGCCCCATCGAAATCACCTTTCGGACCGGCCCATTTAAAGTCTTGTTGGGTTATATCCAAAGACCCGAGCATTATCCACATCAACCTTCTCGCGAGGAGCTGCATCTCTTTCTCATATTTTTCAATTGCGCAACTGATATATATAAAAAAAAATACATGTCTTATAGTTAGTTATATATATATGTACAGTACATATTTAAAATGGAAAGAAATCTTGAGAAAAGTTTCAGTACTATTGTACAACTGTACAAGTCTATTATTTTTAAATTTCAATCATTTCTATCAGTGAAATATTGCTATATATACACACAGATGTCTGGTTGACTGTACTTTTTCCAAAGGAAAAAAATCTATCTAAAATGGTAGTAGTATTATATATATATATATATGTCATTGTTTCAACTTTTTTTCAGGTTTACACTTTTGTTCAGGGTAGAAATTCCAAAACTCCATACACTAGATAAGTAGATATCACTTTCTAGTTTCTAGCTAGAGATTAATTACTATCGCTTCACATAATTGTTCTTAATACGTACGTTTATGAAAAGCAATCTAGCTAAGTGTATACCTAATTTGTCAATGGTACGAAACTACGAATTGTTGTGGCACTAAGCTAGACAAGTAAAAGGTTGAAGAATCCAATCAAAGGTTGTAGAAAAGTGAAAGATTAGACCAAAAATTATAACTTTTCGATACACAAAAGAGGTTTTTTGTGCATTTTTTTTTTATATTACCGGACTATGATTCTCATTATAACCCTTGAAAACATGCTAATATATTTCATTTCGAGCTTTCTTTTTGTAAAATATGGATATTGCCGTTCTTAATTACCAAGACAGTATTAAATTCAACTGGAAAAACCAACATGTTTTTGGCACTATGCTATCATTTTTTTCCTTTACTGAAATATGGGTGTTGGCGTAAAACCCAAATAGGAAAAACAAAGAATTGAAAAATGAAATTCTTAGAAGCATTCCAAGATAAAGTATATACCAAAATTTATTATAACTTCGAGGCCAAAGTTTGCGAGCGTTTTCCATTGGCGAACCCAAAATCGTAAACCCTTCGGACCACATCAGCTTTGGAAAAAAAGAAGAAATACGAGCCATGCCATACCCAGCCACACCATTCGATGGCCGAGCTGCCTTGAGCTTTTGTTGAAGAGGAAGAGAGAAAAGTTTTTTCCCTTCAGTTTCAATCCCATCAAGAACCTTTTCTTCGATCCCGTGGTTTATGATTTGGAAAACTCCCCATTTTCGGCATGCAGTTCCCACGAGCGCAAGAGCATTCTGGTCGTTTAGATCTATAACAGGCACTGTTGACTCGAAAGTACTTTCGGTACTCTTGACACAATGGTCTATACCATGATCAGGTGATATCCATGCATACGACTCGGGCAATTCTTTCACAGAATTTAAATCTAAACATTTATGGTTAATTTCAACAGGGTGGCTCTTGAAAGCATCCGAGACTCTCGAAGGCATGGCTTGAAAATATATATATGTTTGAAAACAAATTTGTGGATTTTTGGTTTAAGGTTTCTTTAAAGGTTTTTTTTTTTTTTTAGAGATTAGGGTTTTAACTTTTAAGAGAACTTCTAAAGAGCTTCTTTGATAGAAAAGGTAATGGTAGCAGTTGTGAAGGTTGGTTTATATTCCATTAATATATAGGAGATGAGGAACAGAAAATGACAAATAAGGTGTAAAAATGTAAAAACATAAATTTTGTTGGCTACTTTTCATTTTAATCCTTATTATGCATTTGCTTGTTTACCAATAAAGTTACGTTTTGGAGGAGATAATGTTGATGAGTAGGAACAAGACATGATAAAGAGAAAATTGTTTTGGACATAAGAACGGACAAAATAGGTAGGACAATCTTATCGATCTCCGTCTTTTCATTTGAAATGCCCAAACTGGCACTTTTTTTTTTTAATTTTTTTCGGTACAACGGAAATTCAAACTAGCACTGCTATATTCTGCTTCTTCGTTTAGTATTTTTTTTCATTAGATAATATATATATAATCATTGGTTAGTACATAAAAACATACTTAATTTCTAAAAATTCGGATTCTTAAATCTTGTTTAACATTTAGTACATATAATGTAACATGAAAGTTAAAAAAAGAGTTATAGGATGTATCTTTTCATAGTGAAGTACTAACAGTATGTATATTATCATCATTTTTATTTTATGTACCCAAGAGAAATGATCAGTCTGTCCAATTTCGTCCAATTTTTTCAAAAATACCCTTATTATGTATCCAAGAGAAAAGTTTTGATTTTTAGTTTTTGGTAATTAGACTTGAAAAGTTGTATGTTTTGGTAATTTTCCTTAAATATTAATTAACAATTCGTTTTAACCTGCATAATTACAATAAATGATATCAAATCTGAATATTATGTTCGAAATAAAATATATTACGGCATTTATGTCATTACACGTCTTACATACAATGTGTGTGTAACTTTTACTAGTATATGTGTAAATGTAAGGCAAGGTACATAATTCTTGGAATTGGTAAACTCGGGGGATATGGCGAAATATTCAGCCGTCTATAGATTCTGCCTTTTATGTATATATATAAAAAGAATAGTCCGAAATATATTTTTGTTGGTAGGAAAGGGTGTAAAATAAACTTAGATTTCTTATGCCAGGAATACATTTTTCAAATAACTCATAATTGTTATTGCCACTTATGGTTTCTAACCCTAGTGAGTGGAGTATTGATGTCTATGTAACATATGCACACACTCGTATTTATACACGCTTATATTATTATTATTATTTTATTATATTTTGTACCCTTTTTGCCATCTTAACAAGAGATTCAAATGTTTGTACCATTGTTGTAGCACGTCAAATAGTGTAGACGGGTTGACCTATTAATATGGTACAAAACTACAACTTATCTTTACAAATTAGTCAATATTCCTATTCAAAAATCAAAGGAGATCAATCAGATATAATGAGAATTTATATATATAATGATAATTTATATTTTAAAGAGGATCACTGTGTTAATTCAGAGATGGTGCCAAATCGCATACTTTCCATTGAACTTCATAGACATTGTCAATATGCAAATACCAGGTTAAGCGCAGAGGTATTCGATATGATGGCGTCTTTATACGGTCAGTATAATCTGAATACAGTCTGAGACTCGTACTTCTGAAGTATGAGTCGTAGTTCTGAAATACGAGGCTTGATTTTTTTTTTAAACGGTTGACTTTTCTAAATAAATCTCGTACTTCAGAATTACGAGTCTCAGACTGGATTCAGATTATCATGACCGTATAAAGACTCCACTATTCGATTTTAAAATTGTACACAAGGGTTGATTGCTAAACATAGATATCATGTGGTTATATTGTAAAAAACGAAAACACATGAGGGTTTATTGCATTACCTCACTTTATAATATTAATGGTGATGCTTACCTAGCTATATAGCCTATATTAACAATCAAAAATATAAAATAAAATTGCTAGCTAGGAGGTATTTTTTTTCAATCAGGCTTAAAAGATTGAACTTCAAATGAAGACTGATTGATTGAAAACCTGAAGATTGTAACTCCCATTAAGTGAGAAAGCCAATTACTATCCCTTCCAATTTGTTTCAATATCGCATATATTTGTAGAACAATAGTACTTATAAGTAGGCCTAGTGTGTCATTAGGGTTATTGAACAAGACAATCAAATATCATGTAGGTTTGTCTGCTTAAAATCCTATACAAGTCACCATCAATTTGAGTCACCTTACAACCTAGATCATAAACTTAGGTATAAAGAAGCCTAAAGCAACATATGAAAACACATATTTCCTAGGTTATTGACCTTAGGATTTCGACTTGTCAAAACTTAATTTCCGTTTTTGGTTATTCAACTATGTGATTTGATTTGTATTTGATCGTTTGGTCCATGGTACTTGATTATGACCTAACTAGGTTAAAAGGGATGGTGCATTGGGGGAGGCATAAGGAAGCCCAAGTAGTAGCGTGTACAAGATCCGAGCTCCGAATTGTTATATTAATTAAGTATAAAAAAAAATCACCGGGGATTGCCGTGAGAGTTTTGCTCCCGAGGCAAAAAAAAAATGTATATTCATGTGTATATATGTATGCAAAAAAATATGCGTGATTTTATATGAAAGTAAAGTTTGTAATTATCAAATATGTTCAATATATTGAGTTTTCTTTTATTTAGTTTTTTGAATAACACATTGATTTTGGAGGAGACTATACAGAGAGAGAAAAAATGTATGTTAGTTTTAATCTTAGCCATCCAAATGTATCCAAATGCGTGATTGAGATCTTGAGGTCAAACTTAGTGTTTTTATTGATGTTCATATATATCATCCCCCATATATATGTATATATATATACACATATACATATATATGTATGTGACACTTTTTTTTAATTATACTGTGTTATCAATATACTTTCTAAAATACTACGTAATGGCATAAAAATATTTTTTTTCCATTTCACTTGTGTGTGTGAAGTTTTTTAGCTATTCGACACCGCGAGGCCTTGGGCGGTCGCTGCCCTTGCTCAGGTCCACCACTGATTTTCACTAAATTAGATTGGATTTTAAAATAATAATATAGGGTGCTAAATCGCTATTTTCATGAGAAAATTTGTTTTTTCAAAATATGGTGCCAGAGGTGCTGTCACCCCACACCTACCTCCTCCCACATGGTTACACACATCTTAACGACAAAATGGAAACACGTCGTTTTTTCTAATTCCAATATTTTCTTGTTGTAAAGTTATATGCAAATCCAAAGGCTTAGTCCTTAGACATTAGAGGCATGGATATGGCGTGAAAGTGTGCTTATTAATTACTTTTCCATCCGAGGGTAATATAAAATTTGTAAAATATATACTAGTGGTAAACTTTTTTATTAATTTAGTTTCCATAGTCTTGCCTGCCAAATAACTTGGCAGGGTTTGAACAATAAGTTCGAAATCAAATCTTCATTGTAGCGCCAAGAAAAGTTTCAAGAAAAAGGACAAAAATAGTGGAATTAATGCAAAATTTTGGAATGGGACAAGAAAGAAAACAAATGTATAAATACCACAATCGCTATTCATGATAAGAATAATAATCTACATTGGGCACATGCCTTGTCCTAATTGATCAGTAGGAAATTTGATAGCTACTCCCTTATTTGTCTTTTGCCCTAACTTTTTTTTCTTTTTTCTTCAATTTTTCTTGTTTTATGAACGAGCCCTAACTATTAACTAATAGTAGTATTTGATTTTGTCATTTAGAACAAGAGCTAGAGAGCTTCTGTTGGGAGATTTAGGGTTGGTTTATTAAATTTTTTTTGTATATAATTTCTCATTAGTCCTTCCTCGAGATATAGTTATAAATTACAAGCACTTTCTTTTATTGGTAAGTTACACTTTAATCCTTTGCTAGTTTCTAGTTTGAAAGAACTTGGCTTTAAAATTTTCTAGCTGTTCAAGAGGCTATTATTATACACATTAAAAATGAATAATTTAGCAAGCTACACATTTCTGTTTCATTATGAAACAGAAATTTGAGTGTAAGTTGGAAGTGGGGTACCTAACCCAGGGTCACCATGACTCGAACCCTTTATATACATTATATAAAATCAAAATAATCCAATCGTTCATTTAAAACTTAACTAAATAAAAATATAAAGTAGGGAAAAACTATCCAAGTTTATTATACATGTATATATATCTTTATAAATATAATTTTCAAAAAAAATCTCCATATACATAATTTTCAAAAAACATCTTTGTATACATCAATATACTTCATCTACCGCTTTTATTTATTTATTTTGAAAGTTCTATATATTTATTTTTTATTAATTGAGTTTTAAATGAACGATTGAATTATTTTGATTTTATATAATGTATATAAAAAGTTCGAGTTATCATGACTCTAAGCTAGTTACCCCACTTTCGTGTAAGTCAGGACTACCCGAAATAAAACTTAAGACTTTATATCAAATAAGAATATCTAATCATTTATGCCAAAAACACAATGGCCATAAAACAATCGATAAGGAATGGTCATACACGTGTCTCTGCACAAAGTGGACAAGAGAATCAATCAACTTGCTCTAAATTTAATGCCCCCCGATAATTTTATGATTTTTTTTTATTATTATTATTGAATGGAACGTTTTTTTTCTTTCGTCGGTCAATTTTATTAATAAAATTGTAAAAATATTCTTTCATGAGCCATGCCCCCATAATAGCGTTTCCAATCAAAAAACATTAACGGAAATGATGGAATTACGACCTACAATCATAAGACAACTGGTGTTAATGAACCTATTTTACTAACGACATGGCAAAAAACAACAAAAATAACAGTTTTAATCTCGACTTTTCAAAGCAAAAAAAAAATTCTACGATGACTTGCTATTTAATCTTTATGTCCCCTATCCTTATATATTCTATACATCGCCGTGATCAAAGTGATCTAAATAACAAGTTCAAGAGCAAATTTGTTTTAAGTAAGAGTTTTGATCTTGAATTTTGCTCATGAAAATACAAGAGGAGATATAAGGATATGGAGTATAAGAAGTAAATAGTAAGTGATCGTAACAAAAAAAAAATTCTTAAAATGATTGGAGAATTTGCCAATCTCGACAAAGAAAACTACAAGCAACTCCTTCGGACCCTGACGTGAACGGACGCTTTGCGACTAGAGTGTTATAACCGAGAAAGTTTTTTTTTTTTACTCCACTCGTAAAGGCAAAGAAAATAGGTTACTATTATTATTTTTTTTGTCTGTTCTGATTGCTTAAAAAAAATGTTATACGAAAAATCATTTTACTTTTAGAAACACATAATTCATAAGGTAATTAAAAAATGAAAGTTGTAGAGATCATCAGTATAGTGCTAATTAGTAATTACCAGTGTGTAGATCCTTTATTTATTTATTATTATTGATATCATTGCATTGAAAAGAAATCCATGTTTTCATATACGGTAGCAGAGCCCGTAAAAATTCCGTTCAAAGTACGATACAACTTTGTTTTATTACTTACTAGCTTTACAATATATATATATTGGAGATTTAGAGTCAAATTTACAAGAAGAGGAAAAAAAAGGCCAGCAAAATACCTACAAACAAAACCAATTAAAAACAGATAAAAGCAATCATAAAGCTTGCAAAACTACTAATACCTCCATCTTATCGCTCGAGTGTGTAGATCTTTAGAAAACCTAAATACGTATAACTTGATAGAGGAGAAACGCTCCGGCTATATGTGATTTATTACATTTTTTTTAATCAAATACACAAACTTACATTAATAAAAAGGTGGGACTTAACGCAGATTTACAAACATAACATCACGCTGATTACAAAATAAATCTTTCTAAACCAAAAATTACAACCAACTGAAACCACAGTTTAGCAAAATTAAACAGTTAAACAAACTGATCTCCACAGATTAGCTTTAAAAAAAAAACTCTAAATGAGAATTTTTTTTTAATAAGCACCAGACCAACTTCTATTAATAAATCAAAACGTTTTACAAAGCTACAGAAACAGCGAGAAAATTACAACCAGGAATCGAAACCAAAAATTACAAAAATGGGGAAAGCTTTAACCGAAACTTTATTTTAAGAACTTTCCTAATGCGATCCTCGTCTCTTATTGTGTTCAGTAAACAAAATGAATGCGGATAAGAAAAATTCGTCAAGGTTGAAACCTGTCAAAGCAGAGGTGCTTTGAGATTATTAGCTTAGAAGTCTGCTAGCTAAACATGCATGCAATATAATTAAACTGGCAACTAAGTAACCAGCAGCAAAATAATTACAAGATAGAAAACTGACTTTTATAGAATCTTAATATACAACTATTTAATTAAAAACTTTCTTCGCAACAAATTTTACACGGAGAACTTGCTTAATTTACTCATGCCACGCCACTGCAATAAAAAGTTAAAGATACCAACTGTTTACTTTTTGAAAACTTATGTTAAAGTGAGTGTCGTTAAATTTTAGCAATAGTTTAGCAACACTAAAATTTAGCGACACTTATTTTACCATCAGTTTAGCAACAGACGCTCTGATGATATACTGACTTTTTTATTTTTTTATTTTTAGTGAGACTTTAGGAATCTTCTTTTTACATTTTACTGGGTCAAACAGTCTAATCTTATTTGCTTTAAATAAGACATCCATACAGCTCCAATAGATATATGAAAAAAACAACACATGTACCACTTCACATAGTACATCAGGACTTTTTGGAATCTTTTCTTTTACTTACAAATATATTTGTAAGCACTATAGCTAGGCACCTGTAATTACTATTCTTGGAATATTTATGATGATAATTTGTCATTTTGTTCTGGAATAGTGTTTCTTTTCATCAATTTTTCTACCAAAAGGCCAAAGCCGTCAACTGATATTCATTACAATATATGACATTGTTTCAAATGAATGTAGAATATTTTTATTTTAAAATGTTCATATACAATGATCAATACTTTTTTCAAAATGTCATGTTTTGTAATATTCATAGATTGTTTACATTAGGTCATTTGCCTAGTGTATATTGTCGTATATACTCTTTTAAAAACATGTAAACAATCTTTTTTATGGACTTTTCCTTACTTTTTTTTTTCATTTCTTCCGCTTTCGCCATTTTTAGTGATATTGAATTTTTTATGCTTTTATTTTTATTTTATTTTGGGTTTTCGGTCAATTTAAGTTTTATTTTGGATTTTTATGATTTTTTTTTAACTTATTCGAAGTTTTTAGTATATTTCTTTTTAAAAAGATCGTACTTCTTTAAATTTTTTGAGTTAATCAGGTTAAACGGGTAGAACTTTGAACAGTTTGAGAAAATAAACTAAAACTTAATATAGTTTAATAAGATGGCCTGCCAAGAACTTCAATTTCTAGGCTCATCTATTTTTGTACTATTATTATAAGGGCTGAAAATCCACATCTATCTGCTGGTTAGTCTGTAGTTTCAAGTTTTTTTTTCTTTTATCCCTCGTTTGTAGGTAAAACTTATGAAACTTCGTAGGTGACAGGGTTCGAACCCTGACGGTGAGCATGATATACTCGGGTAACAACCACATGGCTACCAACCACTTGCTCAAGCAGTTTCAAGTTTGAAACCAAGAAAGATAGATTATTTTGAGATTACTAGTAACCAAAAACAAGAGTAAGAAGTTGAAATTCATATTTACAGTTATATAACTTTACATCATATACATAAATTGGTCCACATAAACCACCACGTCAAGTCCATCAACTGGTTACTTATTTGTATAAGGTGCAACGATACTCGATGAATATAAGAGGGGTGATGTGATGAGTGAGGTTTGGAATTTCGGAATCGTCAAAAAACTTTATCATGGGAAAAAAACAGTGATCAGTTCTAGAATTTTTAGCATTTTTTTTTAAGTAAACAAGTCTTACTGAAGCTGATCAACCAAGCAAGCTAGCTGCAGATTATTACCAAATCAAGTAAATAACTTGCATGTAATAGTTGTAACCATACACTAAAGAAACGTGGTTCTTCTTATTGATTGTTCAAAATCAATAAACATGGCAACAAGGTTCATTACAAAAAAAAAATATATACTCATGAACGATAAGAAAATGAATTAAAACTAGCAATGAAACAGAATTTAATTTCTTTCACATGTATCTGATCAGGAGCAATTACATCAGAGAACATCCAAACAGCACTCGCAAGTCTCGAAGCAACAAAAGCAGCAGCAGAACACACAAAAACTGCATTACTTTTTTTTACGCACCAGTCAAGAAATCATGGAAGCAATTAAGTGAACAAGTTAGGACAAATTTGAACTGTTAATTTGTGTCCTCTAGCTTAAAAGTTCTGGTGCACAAACTTATATTTAATGGTCCCTTCGGAAACATCTGATAAAAGAAGCTTGTATTTAAAGGTAATGCCAAGTCAAATTTCAAACATCAACAATTAACTTTTTCATCAGAAGCAACTCATAAAAACCGCTATGACTTATATTTATTTGCAACTTAAGACCAAATCTTCTTTCTTCTAAATTTGTAACATGATCAAATAAATAACTACAAGAGAAGAACTAGTTGAAGCTTTAACTGTCTCTAATATCTGCCTCACTGTTTGTGCATTTATATGCAAAGAGAGAAGCCCGATTGGTGATTGCAGTTCAAATAATAGAGGGTGGAAAATTTGTAAGCTCGTTATTTTTAGCATATCCGGTCTACTAGACTGTTTTTTTTTTGTGCGCTGAAAGTAGCTGAAGTAATACTTTTCGACGCTGCCAGAGTATTATAATTGAAAATTCGAGCTTCGAATACAGGGTAATGATCATGAGAACTAAAACTCTTTACATTTACAATCTAGTTTTATCCCAAAGATCTGCCTGCTATAATATTTCCATCATCACCCATTTGGATACTACGGAATTGAAGCCAAATACCTGCTAGTTTTATTTTGAAAGCCGATACCTGTTATCTTGGTAGTTTGTTGTCCTTCTCTTGTAGAAACTAATCAAATACTCCTCTAAACTTGTTTAATACCAATGTATCCCAAAAAGCTGCGACACCTTTTGTAATTATTGGCGTATGGAACTTCCCCAAGTGGCTCGATTTATGTTCATACATACTATAATGCTAAAGTACTTGTTAGGGGATTGCCTGGCTACAACTTTTAAGCTTATGTAACTCTTGAAAAAAGTTGGCTTCAGTCAGCCAAAACTTTTTATATAGCAATCAATCTAAACTTCCTTAAGTGCTATCAAACCAAAAACCGAAGATACAGCAGTTGGCAGCAAATAAAGACGATAGCTTGAGGTTTAACGTAGTAATCCAACACTCTTAATATAAGAAACAAAGAATCTGATAAAATTTTGACTACAGTTGAAGCCCTGGGTTTCAACAACTACACTAATTATTTTCATTGAAACAAAATCTCTAGTTTAAAAGAATGCAGTTAAGCAGGATTTGAGAGCTAATCATTATTGCTTTTTGAAGTAAATTTGTTTAGCAATAGGTTTGACAGAGTCGTGTTTGACTAACTGGCAACTGGTAGTGTTCATTTTCATGATGAAATGTGCTTCGCTTAAAACTGAAGGGGACATGTTTCTGCTTTCCCCCCTAATTTATGAAGAGATACATTTAAGAGACAATATTTTAGAATAACATGTACCATGTTAAACAATAAAACAAGCCATAAATCTCTGTTATAAACTTATAATAATTGATTATGTGAAGAAAATGAAATAAAGCCAGGACTGTGGAAATTTGGAAACATACAGAGTAAAAAGCGAAAACAAATAAAAGAAACTGAAAGTTAATACGGTGGGAGAATTTGCTATACATTTCACCCTAAGAAACATTAGCGGTATGTACTAGCTATGTGTCAACTGAAACTGCACCAAATAAAACCAATGAGTTGGTTAAATTGAGGCTTGACTGCAACATCAAGAATAAAATTGGATCCCTACAGGCTGATAAAAAAAAATGAGTATATTTTTAGTCTTTCCAGGTTAAAAAACGAAAAAACTTCACTGACCAAACATACTGCAGATTACTAGGCAACTCGGTACATATTTTTTAATAGAGCGCCAAAACTTTTGCGAAATCTACCAGTTCTATATAAACCCTAAGCTGCTATATATAGTCTTATCATACATATACATGGCAAAAAACAGTCACATTCAAGACGTACTTTATGAATATACCAACATACCACAACAAGCGAACAAATACAGTAGTAGTTCTGATTGAATCAGGATATTAGAGCTGTATTAAACACGATCAACTCAGACAAGCTATCGAAACATTAACAAACTTCGACAAAAAAATACCAGATAACCAAGAATTCACAGGACAAGCAATGTTGTAACTGCTCAAACTTTTTTTCCTTCTTACTAATTTATGAACAAGGTAGCATTACACACTCAAATGCTCCACAAAATGGAACAACAAATTTGCTATTAAAACACAATATCAAAATCAATACAGTAAATGAAAGTACCTCATACGCCAACTCAACAATTAAACCATGAGCATTGCAACTGAGAATAATCGACCAAACAAATAACAAATACAAAATATTCAATAACCCAGACAAGTGGCGGAACCAGAATTTGGATGTCGGTGGGGCTGAATTACGTGTATACTATTTTGAGGGTGCTACAAGGTTATAATTGCCAACTTTTCAGCAAAATACATGGGGGGAAATCGGGTTTTTCTCAATATGGGGGTGTTGTATTCTCTTTGAGCCTAAAAAGTTCCTCCCATGATCCCGACAAATACGACATCTACTCAATCAACTTCTTCTCCATTTCTTTCCTATACTCCTCCATCTCCTTAATCCAAAGCTCCCCAAACTCGCAATCCTTCCAAGCATCAAACCAAGGCTCACCCAACGTATAATGTATCGCCTTCGGATACGTATCCACATTCCCCTCGACAACCATATAATGCTATTTATGTATATGTATATAATGTGTGTGTGTGTATATAAGAACAGATCTGATTTGGGTTTTTTTATTTTATTGCAATCCACTGATTTATTGCAATTCCTATTATGTATATAAGATGCGACACCTTTTGTAATTATAGACGTATGGAACTTCCCCAAGTGGCCCGATTCCTGTTCATATATGCTATAATGCTAAAGTACTTGTTAAGGGCTTGCTTGGCTACAACTATTAAGCTAATGTAACTCTTGGATAAAAAGTTGATTTCAGTCAGCCTAAACTTCCTTGAGTGTAATCGAACCAAAAACCAAAAGCTGTTAGCCAATGATGCTGCAGTTGGCAGCGTATTAAGGCGATAAGTTGAGGTTTCAAGTAGTGATCCAACTCTCTTAATATAAGAAACAAAGAAGTCTGAAAGAAAAAAAACTTGACTACTGTGGAATCCCTCAGCTTCAACAACTACCCTTATTATTTTCATTCAAAAAATCTCCAGTTTAAAAAATGCAGTTAAGATGGATTTGAGAGGCAAGTTATTGCTTTTTGAAGCAAAATATGTTTAGCAATATGTTTGACTGAGTTGTGAAAGACCAACTGGTAATGTTCATTTTCATGATGGAATGTGTTTCACCTAAATCTGAAGGGGCCATATTTCTGCTCTTTCTCCTAATTTATGAAGAGATGCAATTTAAGAGAAAATATTTTAGAATGACATGTAACATGTGAAACAATAAAACAAGCCATAAAATCTCTGTTCTAATAATTGATTGATTATGTGAAGAAAATGAAATAAAGCCAGGACCGTGGAAATTTAGTAACATACAGAGTAAAAAGCGAGGACGGATGAAAGAAACAGAAAGTTAATACGGTGGGGAGATTTGCTATACATTTCACACAAAGAAACATTAACGGTAACGCGTTAGAAATGTGTCAACTGTCAACTAAAAATGCACCAAATAAACCAATGAGTTGGTTAAATTTTGGCTTGACTGCAACATCAAGAGAATAAATTGGATCGTACAAGCCGAGAACAAAAGGTTGAGTATATGTTTAGCCCTTTCGGGTTAAAAAACAAAAAAAAACTTCACTGACCAAACATTCTGCAGCTAAGCAACAGAGGTTTGGCTTAAGAGTTGCAAATTGCAACCTGACAAGAGTAATAGTTACAAGTGTGTTTTACATTCCGTAAACATTTCTGAAATGCTACAAATTGAGTTCTGTTTGAGTTCAATACTTACTAGAAAACAACATGTACAGTTATATACAAAGGGGAGGAATATGAGGTAAAGCTCGCAGTAGGACATGAACCGAGGAAAAAACTCGCTAGCGAGTCTGACAAAGGCTTGTTTGACTGAGCTTTCTGGTATATAAGCTGGTTTTTAAGAGATTATACAAGTTTTCAGCTTTTAAAGCGATAACTAAATAAATCTGAAAGAATTGGTTATGTTGGAAAGACTGGACCAAATCTGAGACCTATGTGCCTGAATATAACAGAGTATGGTACATATATTTTGATAGAGCACCAAAACTTTTGCGAAATCTACCAGTTCTATATTAACTATATATAAGCTGCTATATAAATCCAATCATGAATCATATACATAAACATGGCTAAAAAAGTCACATTCAAGTACCAATTTTATGAATATACCAGTATTCCACAACAAGCCAACAAATAGCAGTTCTGGTTGAATCAGGGGAATTAAAGTTGTATTAAACATGATCAACTCATACAAGTAAAACAATCTCGAAACATTAACGAAAATATAACAATAAAGTACCGAATAACCAAGAATTGACAGGATAGACAATGTTGTAACTGCTCAAACTTTTTTTTCCTTCTTACTAATTTATGAATAAGGTAGCATTACACAACTCAATTGCTCCACAATATGGAACAACAAATTGGCTATAAACACAATAGTAAAACCAACACCATAAATGAAAGTACCTCGTAGAACTAAACCACGACATTGAAAATAATCGACGAAACAAATAACAAATAACAAATACAAATTTCAAATAACCCCAACAAATGGCTGAACCAGGATATGGACGTGGGTGGGGCTTAATAATGTGTATACTATTATTGCGACTATGGGGGTGCTACAAGGCTATAATCGCCAAATTTTCAGTAAAATACATGAAAAAGATTCGGTTTTTTCTCCCTATTGGGTCTTGTAGTCCCTTTTAGCCTAAACTTAGTTACCCCGACAAATACCGTAAATGAAAGTATCCCATACGCCAACTCAACAATTAAGCCATGAGCATTGCAACTGAGAATAATCAACGAAACAAATAACAGATAGAAAATATTCAATAACCCCGACATCTACTCAATCACCTTCTTCTCCATTTCCTTCCTATACTCCTCCATCTCCTTAATCCAAAGCTCCCCGAACTCGCAATCCTTATAAGCATCAAACCAAGGCCCACCCGACGTATAATGTATCGCCTTTGGATACGTATCTACGTCCCCCTCGACAACCTTATTATGCCCAACAAGAAAGTTCCAAACAAACGGAACCTCCCCGATCTCATCATCGTCCAACCACATAAACCTATGTAAAAACGCCCCCGTCTCACTATTCACAACCTCTTTAGTCAAAGACTTATTCTTTAAATGCCCACAATTGTACAAAACCATAGAAGACCAATTCTTTCTTGGGTAAACCGTTTGCACCGCCCCGTCCATTTTCGTCGTCTCTTTAGGTGTGTAATCATGTTTTACGCACATTATCGCGTACTTTTCATCAATCAAATCCGTTAACTCTTTAACATCATTCAAATACAAGAAATCACAGTCAACAAACATAGCCCAACCCTTATAATCCGCTAAAAAAGGTGTCAAGAACCGAGTGAAAGAAAACTCGGTGCTTTCAAGATTGTTCCTTTCGCGCGTATACACGCCTAAATCTCTCAAATTCGACTGCTTTATCGGGATCACCTCGACTGGGATCGAGGAACGGGTCAGGATCGAGCGGCGACAGACCTCGTACGCCAAATCCTCACGCGGGTCGTATCCGATAAACACTTTAAAAGGGCTTTTTGAGGTGAATTCGACACGGGTTTTTTCGGTTGGTGAAATTACGGAAATGACATTAGGGTTTGAGGAATCTGGGTATGACCCATTTGAGATTGGTGTTGACATTGTTAAGATCTTTAAGAATTGGGTTCAAAGATTAAGATAAAAAGTGAGTTTGTATGTATACAAGGTGTTTGATGAAATGGGTGAGAGAGATATAAGAAGAGATCTGATTTGGTTTTTTTTTTAATTGCAAATGATGGGTGCGAATATAAATCTATATATATATATACATATATATATATATATGTATAAATGGGAATTAGGATTAAAGAATGAGAATTCTTAAATGGGTTTGATGAAATAACAGATCTGATTTTTGTAATGAAAAAAGATAGATACAGAGATAGATATATATATATAGAGAGAGAGAGAGAGAGAGAGTGTGGAATAATGGTTCCCTGGAATATCGGAGTAAAAATGCTTGTGCTGACTTTGCTTAAAAGCGTGTATTACGTCGGTTCGGTTTTTTGCAAAACCGAAACCGATCAGATTTTTTGGTTCGATTTTTTTCGGTTTTTGGACCGAACCCGAGCGGGTTTTTTTTTGCCCGGTTTCGGTTTTTTCGGGTTCTTTTGGTTTTTTTTTTGGGTTTTTCGGTTTTTTACGGGCTTTTTCGGTTCGCTTTTATTGTAAACCGAAACCGATCCGAAAAAGTTTCGGTTTTTCGGTTTGGTAATCGGTCCGGTTCGGTTTTTTGGGGGTTTTGTCGTGCCCTGGTATTACGTTCAAATTTTATCAACCAATTGTTCATGTTTTTAGTTTTTGGTTTTTTTTATATGAATTTCGATTTTTTTTATAAATTAATATACTTTTTTATTTCTAAAATGTTTGTGTAAAAAAATTTATAAATTTTGACCATTAATATTTTTTTGGGTATTTTTTAATATTAATATCTTATAATTTATAAATTATCAAACAAACAATTAAACATAATTTTTTATTATAAAAGATCAAATTTTACGAATTTTTTTGAACAAACATTTTAGAAATAAAATACTACACATTTACGAAAAAAAAATTAAAAATACATATGAAAAATCTGAAAACCTGATCATTCGAACTTGATAAAATTTAAACCCTACACGAACCAACTAATGATTACCAAGTGCAAAACTTAGATTAGTAAAAGAACGACGAATTTCGCACCCATTATAAAATAATGTTTGATTTAATGAGAGTCAAAATTTGTCACAATCCTGTCAGTAATTTAAAAAGTTGTCACAAATCTGTCACAAATTGATTAAACTATCACAAAGCCGTCACAAAAACCGTCGCTAATAAGCTCGTAACAAAAAATACCGTCACTAATCCCGTCGCTATTTGGTTATTTTTTTGTAGTGACCTATATAATTAGTAGGATCTGTTTATCAACAAATTATATAGTTATAAATTAATTTTACTAATAAATATATTTTTATAGTCGAAAACTAGAAGCGGACAACGGGAAACGTGAATTTTGAAAGGAGAAACGAATTTTCCAGTAATTATGGTCCAAATATGATCTACTTTTTCGACTTTTTGAGTTTTAAAGATTTTTTAACTTTAAAATTTGTTTTAAAAGCTAAATAATTTTAAGAATAAAAAATCATAGAAATCAAGCCTGACAAATTTGTTACAGTAAGGTGCCTTAGACAATATTCCGAGAAATGGAAAATATAAATTTCATTATAATTAACTGATAAAACGTATTGTTACAATTTTTCATAAACGACCTAGCTAATGATTACTTACTAATTAGTCACTAATCTGAAAAACAAAAAATTATATTTCATTGTAACTGAAAAAACGTATCGAATGTTACGTGTGAACAAAATAAAAAATCAGTATATGAACAACAAAGACGCAGTGACACTACAAAAAAACACCCAAATCGCGACGGGATTAGTGACAGTATTTTTTGTTACGAGCTTATTAGCGATGATTTTTGTGACGGTTTTGTGACGGTTTTGTGACAGTTTAATCAATTTGCGACAGATTTGTGACAGATTTTTAAATTAGTGACAGACTTGTGACAGCTTTTGACTCTTATTAAATCAAACATTATTTTGTATTGCGATAAGCAAATAACGAAAGTTTATTCTGCAAGAGAAATAATTATGACAAGTTTTAGGTTAAAACCAGACCAATATTCTTGATATCGTTAGATTTTTTCTCGATATACTTAAAAGCAAGTATGAATTAAGAATGAACCGTGCAGATATTACTAAGGCAAATAGCACCACATATTTAAGCAAATTTTAAGGTTAAATTTTTACAGTACTACTTAATTAATTCATTTCATGGCAGATCCTATTACACTAATTAATCTGCATTTATATCTCATCTTACTCTCTTCGATCTAAAGAGTAAAAACGAACTCTTTATATATGCGAATATAACGATGCGGTTAATAAGTTACTTATTCCTAAAACTTGAACTTTTGTATTGTATGTAAGGCGATCATCGAGTACTTGAGCTTGAGCAATTTGTAGGTGTTTTCGAAGCTGCATATACGAACAACAAATTATCATGAGAATTAAGCCAATATATATATACATCATGATGAATTTATTTGTGAACATGAATAATACCAGAGTATATATCCAACTTATCAACAATTAATTAACAACCAAAAATTGCTAGAAGTGGTAAGGTTTAATAAGGGTGTGTTTGGCGGACAATCAACAATCAAAAGCACTTTTTCATCAGACGTTAATTTTTTCTAAAATACTTTTTATATAAGTTATTTTTCAACAACACTTTTTCAGACAACACTTTTTAGGGAAGCACTTGATTTCCAAACAGCACCTTAATATCCCAGAATCCATTAACTATTAAGCTTTAACGTCCCAATTAAAATATCATCTAATTTTATTTATCCTGGGAAAGTGGGAATCAAATCCTTGCTCAAGCCAGCTTAAAATTCCAATCTACAAAATTAGGCCACTTTTAAACGATAATGCTAATGAGCCAGATACACTCAATCAGACTCTCAACACATCCGTCCTTAATGTAAATTTAGAATTTCATTTTCATCCCCAAATTTAAGAGTATGTTATTCGGTCATATATTTAATATTTTTAATTAATATTTATGTTTAGGGTAGTCTCAAATAGAATTCTATAATATTATATTTGAGTTTTTATTTTGTTGAATCGTCAAATAAAATATATTAAAATCATTAAAATTTTAAATATTTTTAATTAATATTTAAGTTTATGGTAGTCTCAACTAGGGTTTCATAAATATTATATTTGACATTTTATTTTTGTTTTGATTGGGTGTCAAAAGAATTCTAAAAATTAAATAAAAAACTGTCTGATAATCGGTCCGTTTGAACTAATTTGGCTCTATAGCGTTACCGATTTTTAAACACCGAAATCGTTTTTCCTCATTTTATCACTTGAAAGTTTGTAGTTGGGAGTACTATTTTTGGAAAATGTATTAGACAACATGTATGCATATTCAATAGTTCCTCTTAACAAAAAAAGAAAATCGAATAAAAAAAGTAAACCAAAATTACCTAAACCAATTGCCTCAGAACTTTTCATGAGCCTCACACGCTTGCATGATTCAACAAACATTCTACAAACATTATAAACCAAGTTTAGTTGTAACTCATAAGTCATAATTTTCATTAATCATTATAACACATTGCTAAATCTTTACATAATTTCAAGAAAAATTCTATCTGCTCCGATTGAACGATTTTTTTTTTTGTTACATAAATAATATTCAATATTGAAAACATAACAGATTTGGACCCAAGTAAAAGGAAAGGGCATATCTGGTCATTCCAATTTCCTATATATAGTACTGATGTTCATACTGAAGAATCTAAAGTGCAGAAATTAGGAGATACTATCCACATAGATGATCAAAAATGGTCTAATGAATTACTAAAGGACTCATTGGTCGCTCGATATGAGTTTCATCATAAAAAAACATCAAAATCGAGAACGGACTAACTATGTCACTTGCTCAAACCTTTAGAATTTCGCTATTAATTAATCTGACTGGAATTATTGAAAAAAAGTAGTTTTTTTTGTTTGTAACACTATATGAGGACCGTGAGTGTATAACGATTACGTAAATAGTGACCAAGGGTAATTGGTAAACTTACTTCCATGGCACATCACCAACCAGCATCCAATCCCCGTCTTTGTCCTCGTACGTGGTAACATACTCAAACCCATTCACCGGATCTATAACTAGGCCGTTACCTGAACCATACAATGACAAATCAATCACTGAAATTAGAAAACACTCACTTAGACCCCCACAAAATAACAAAACATGAAGATATAACTTACAGATGGTGAAGCAAGTGAACATTTCCCCTAAAGCACACAATAGATGCTGGTAGCTGTTGTAATTTTCTAAGCCAACTTTTCTCAAGAAAGGGGCTCCATCAACTGCCACCTTCACAAATTTCTTAGGTTTATTCACAATGTTTTGCTTAAATGATCTCATTACCGGAGGCCACCCAACTACTTGAATATTTCTGTATAATAGCATGAAAACTTGTAAAGCTTTTATCAATGAATTCAATACTTACTGGTTTCTGCAAAACTTTTTTGTACAGGAATTAATTGTTTTGTCAAACGCCATTTCTAGAATTGTATAATATTCTTGATCTGCTTTCCTAGCTCAAATTCCACCAACTCCTAACTATTAATTGACGAGGGAATATTTGTATTCCCTCTTCCCAAGATACACACGTCGGACAACTCGTGCAGATTGATATAAAAGCCTTGATGCGGGGCATGTAGCCCATCATGGAGCATTTTGTGCGTCCACCTCGGATCATTTTGTGCGTCCATCTCGGCTAAAACAGCCAGAATTATCTCAGGAGAGAATGATATTCCATCCCGGGCTAGACACGCACCCCGGGTGTAATTAATGCGGCATGACGTGGCTCAAGAAAACCCTAGTCGACTGGGCGCCAAGAGTTAACCCGTTTGGCGTTATAACCCCGTGCGACGCGCTGACTCTGCCAATAAAGGAAAGTCACGTGTCTCTGACACCGTCTGTGACCCGAGGTACGCTCTCCACCGTCAGATGAAAAGTAATCTTAATCTAGATCTAATGGAACTTAGGAAAAGATAAACATTATAAATACATCATTGATGACATTGGAAAAGGGGTTGCTTCTTCAGACCAGAAAATAGGAAACAATATTAAATGCTAAAGAGCACTTCTCTCTAAAGGTCCGACGTACATTAAGTCAAATACTTGTAAAATCTAATTCGGGATAGATAACAGAATAGTATATGTAATAATATTTCCAATATCAAACGATTGTAAATTGTAACCTTATCACATATCAATAAAGTATCAGTTGTCACCCATATTGGTTTTTCTTTATCCTCGTAATTACCTAAAACATGTATATCTTTTGTGAGGTTGTGTGTGTTCTTTTGACTATTAAATCAATAAGTCATGTGCAATGAAAAATTATGCTCGCCATTAATTTTTCTTTATCATAAGCTTCCTACTACTTTATATAGTACTGTGTAACATTTTTGAATAAATTGACATAACATGCTTGCTATTAATGTCGGAGTTAAGTTTTGTAACACAAAACCCGAAAAGCGTATTGATAAGAAAATGGATTAAGAAGGGAAATCACTTTGAGTTAGCAGATTGAGCAACCACATGAGAGACAAACTCATTTTGCAACAGTTCTCTTGATTCGTCATGAATAGACCCTCCGAAGCTCAAGTTAGTTGTCTCGGAATATCCCCTTTTTGCACCCTTCTTCTGTCGAGATTTACCGGGCAGCCCAAGGGTCAGCTCCGTCTCCTTATAGTTCAGTCCACCTGCCTCATTATTTTCCAGCAACATCTTTGTTCATTAATCTGCTTAATTAACTTTGACTCTAGACCAATATTATTTTTGGGATGCCAATATGATAGTGATTATATATATATATATATATGAAGCGTGTGTGTGACTTTGAGTGGTTTGATGGTTCGGCCCTTTGTTTATGCAGACAATGTTACTTTCGGTATGGTTGTTTATTTAAAATTTATTACCAAATTCTGTATTACCAGCTTCAAGTAAAATGATACTTACACAACTCCTGCACTCCATACCACATTCTCTTAGGTGAGAATAAATTGGAGGAGAGAAAATGGTGGGAATAAATTGGAGTGCACTCCAGACCACACTCCCTTAGGTGGGTGTGATATATATATATATATATATATATATATATATATATATATATATATATATATATATTAGTAATACCATATTTAATAATTTTTCTTATTTTTAATTAATATTTAAATTTAGGGTAGTATCAACTAGGGTTCTATTATATTTTTATTTGAGTTTTTAGTAGGTTGTATTTATATATATATATATATTAGTAATACCAGATATAATAATTTTTCTTATTTTTAATTAATATTTAAATTTAGGTTAGTCTCAACTAGGGTTCTATTATATTTTTAATTGAGTTTTTAGTAGGTTGAGTTTTTATTATGTTGAATATTTATATTTTGGTTTATCAAATTATAGATTGTGTTTTATATACATTTGGAGGGATACATATGTATTTCATTAACTAGAGAGTGTGGGAGTTGTGTGCAAGTTGTGTGTCTAGCATCACCCATTCTGGAGGGACCCACCTAAGGGAGTGTGATCGGGAATGTCTCAGTTGTGTGAATAGCATGACCCATAATATAATGTGTGTGACTACTCACTCTAATGATAATACCTCAATTCCTATTTAATTGTGCAATTACGAAACTACGTGTAATTTTAAACGGTTAAAAACTTGTATCAAAAGTGTCGGAATGAAAATTTTCAAAAATTTATCATATGGTTAAAATGTTAAATTTTATGATTATATTTTTTAAAAAATCATTTCGACAATTTTGATATAAGTTATAAGTCGATCAAAATTGTACGTAGTTTCGCAGTGCATAATTAAATGGGAATGGGGAGTAGAAATGGGAACGGGGAGCAGAAGTTAGTAAAAGTCTTTTTTTTCCACATATGATAGAGATAATTATATAAAGGCATTTATAAATGTTCAACTTATTTTGACAAGCCCGAGTTGTAGCAAATTTGTCGATACTTGTTAGGTTGTGCTATTCACTAAATAGCAGTTTAATTTTGGTCTAATCTAGAATCTAAAAAAAACTCACTGTTCACTAGCTTGCAACAAAAGAAAAACTGTTTGCTAATTTGTATGCGTGTTATTTAAAAAGAATTTGAATTAATGAAAATCCAAGTACATGTCTAAAATGGTTATATATTATTAATCAAACTAAAGGGAGGAAAATGCGAGTGCAAATAGAAAGCTCTATGCTACGACACATACGGATACATTCTCGGTGTTCGTGTAATTGAAAGCAAAGGCGGGACAGACATTGCAGCAAATTAATTACAGCCAAAAAATGGGTTCCTTGTCCTTAATCAATGTGATCGTGTCATTTTGTCAGAAAAAATGTATACATCATTAGCTTACAGATAGACGTAGCTTTCTTGACCTGGTTACGTTACAATGTCATCCGCCCGAATACGTGGGCGATCAGTAGACCTCACTTAATTTTGAAGAGAAAATAAGTAACACGTCTTAAATTTGAAATGACGAATTTTATTTTATTTTATGTGTAGTTTGCATGCTTAATTTAAGTTTGTAAATCATTTCATCATATATCTCAGATATGTTTCACTTTTATTCTACTTTTTAATTTGTGAATGAGAATGTATATATATATATAGGTTTTGGACGTGCGTTAGGTTAGGTTAGGGCTCTTCAAAAGTCATCTAATATGCAATTTCATTTCCCTTTTTTGCATTTTATTTATTTATTAGGGTTTTGAAGTTGGATTAGCCAAAATGGTATATCATCACCTCATACTATAGAAGCCAGCTAAAAGTTAGCCTAATTGGTTAAACATGATATATCTTTCAACGTTTAAAGTACGTTTTATATACGAAACATCAAATTTAATTTTGTGTACCATATATATAAGTGTATGATGTATCATCATATAGCTAGGCATGGACCACTTAACAATTTTGTCTCCAATTTTTTTTAATCTTCCTTTACTTGGTTTGACAAGGCATAACATGAGTAATCATTTTTTGTTTTTTGCATTTTTTGTTATGAAAGCACCAAAAATAATGTTTACTAGAACGAAAATATATAATTCTTGTAAAATAACTTACTAGCACGTGTATTAATTTGTGATAACATTTTTATGGTTTACTGAAATTAGATCTTCAGTAAATTCTTTTGCCACAGAAATGATAAAACCAAGTCATCAATTGTAACGTTTTTATTAAAGGGTAAATTGTGTAAAAGTCGGATCAGAGAACCCAAACTTCTTTGGTTTATATATAGATAATAAGCATAAAATAGTTTGGCAAAACGAAAGATATTAAGTAGCAGTTTTTTTGTTTTTTGTGAATTGACTTTTCTAAAAAATTTGTGGTTAAAGATGAATATATACGTTGCTATTATATACTAGAATGTCAAAAAATATCACGTTTGAGTCATGATCGATCTGGACCCTTGTGTCTCTATATGTTTTATAACCTTTTTCTTTCTAGTGTTTAAGGCGAAAATGACGGATAGCAAAATCTTCTTTCAATTGGATTTATTTAGTATATTTTTGTATTTATTAATAAGTGTTAGGTTTTTAGTATGTGACATAACCAAAATAATAGTGTACTGGATTCACGGTAGTGTTTTCGGTGTTAATTCCAAAATACACTATTATTTAGGGTGTGTCAACCAATAGTATTTTTTAGTTTTAATTTTAAATTAATTTGAACGTAGATATTTTTGGGTTTATTAACATGTGTTAGGTTTTTACTGTTTTTTTAGTTTTAATTTTGAATTAATTTTAGGATATATATTTTTTGGTTCATTAATAATTGTTAGTTTTTAGTATGTGACACACCCTAAATAATAATGAAATAGATTCACGTTAGTGTTAATCGTTCGATGTTGATTCCAAAATATTAAAACAAAAATATAACATACAAAATTACATTATTTCAAAAAAAAAAAAAATACCAAAATACACATTTTGCTGTTCAAAAAATTCAAGACAGACTGCCTTCAATTTTTCAAGGCAGCAAAAATGCATCGGAAAATGACCGTTCAGAAAAATGTGTTTTAAGGCGAAATTTCAACAAATTCAATAAATCCATGCATGACAAGGTCACACAGAGAGACACTATATAGCTACTCAATTCCAGGGGTGCAATTTCTATCAAAATTTATCAACCAAAGTTCAATTACAACTAGTCTGTACTGCTTGTGTTGTGTTTTTCGGTAGCGGAGGAAACTAAATACATACCATGAGGAACGACGCCACTTATGAATTTTTTAATTTTTAATCATGTATTTTCACTAAAATATATTAATATTAAAACGATGATTTGACACTGCTCATTTTATATTATTTCACTTAATTTAATAGTTTATGCAAATTTGGCATCCCCATAATTAATTCCTGGCTTCGCCCTATATGGTATGATACTATAACCGTATAAAGCAGAAGAATTGCTAACAGTATCGGCAAACTAGAAAAAATTAATTAAGCAAATTGAGTTATAAGTTGTAGTACTGTTGTACATAAAAAATAAAAAAATAAATAAAACATTTATTTTTAAAGGGGAGTGAATCTAAACAAGGTGGTTCAATGTACTTTGGATAACTTTTGTGCTTTGCACAAATTTCACAATGCAGATTAGTGTTAATTTCTGCTAGTACAAGAAAAGGTTCACTGAATTTTGTACATTGTTACATATTATCATATTGATAAAAACATGGTCAACGAAAGCACACAAATCATTATTTGCATTTCATAAGCGGTTTGAATCGAAAGCATTAACAGTATTCTACGAGCTTCAAACTAACGGTTGTGCTAACGAGTGTTCTCGGACCATCGTTTAATCATTGAATATATTTCTATAATCGAGTTGCATTTATATCATAACATTATATATACATTACAATTTTTATGTATTTCATTTACTTAATTAAGGAAATCCTATTTTTGTATTACTATAATAAACAATTTTAAACAAATTCCAATTGATGTCATACCGCACATGATGCAGACGGGAAGCAGCGTGCCTGACTTTGAGTCAGAATGACTCAGAATCCACAGCCATTGGATATTGCTACAGTACATTTCATATTTTAACTGTAGCAGTATCCAATGGCTTTGGACTCTGAGTCACCTTGACTCAGAGTCAGGTACGCTGCATCCATGCAGACGGCCTTAGATGTAAATGTAACCTAACAAAATGGTACATACATTTTCGATTTAACTGTGATTTAACAAACTACGTGCAATTTTGACTGGTTAAGAATTTATGTCAAAATTGTCGAAATGAATATTTTTAAAAGTTAATCATATAATTGAAATGTTAAATTATACTATTTATATGATTAACTTTTGAAATTTCCATTTCGAAAATTTATAATATACAAGTTATTTGAGGGTGAAATGAGTAGATGACAATTTAACATATTATGTATAATATCTGTAATGGCTTATTTAACATTATATATAATGTTAAATTTATGTGCAAAGTTTTTTGATGGTCAAATGTATGTGTAACGTTCTACACCCAAGATAGATTGAATTTATAAAATGAGTAGTTATTTATCCCTGTTAACAGGATGGCTAAAATATTGAAAATTGGTGTGCGGGACATGGTTTCAGTTAACAGACTTGTGATTTAAATCAATTTCGATGAACACCTAATTAAGTGAGTTAATAAATGGATTTATTGACTTTAATTGTTATCATGCTTTAGATCGACAAGTTAGATTCTTCCATTCATATCGTATTCATAGAACATAAAAATCAGATCCGAATATAACTATCCGGATATGAGTCGACCCATGCGTTATTAACGGGTATCCAACGCAATTATAATAGGACCCGGGGTAAAATGGTTTTCTCCCTATTAATACAAGGATAATTAACCGTTAATATTTCAGCCCAATTCGTAAGGATCCAACAGTTGGAAAACACATGAAATGACGCATGAGATTGAGACACTTGCCAACATCCTATGCGCACGAATGCCTATAAATAGCTAAGTAACTGCACTGGAAAAAGGACCTGAAATATGATCAAAAAGAATAGAAGACAGACCTTTCAGAGCTATCTCACTAGAAAGTATACAGATAGAAGTCAAATCAAATACCGAGCATCAAGAACAAAGTCAAAGGCGAAGATTAAAATTAAATTATCAGACCGAATAAAAGTACAATAAGAACTGTAATTCCGAGTAAGAATATTTACCGATCAATAAAGAAATAATAACAACGTGTCTAATATTTACTTTCCTTAATCACATTATTATTGTTGAGAATTATAACGTGACCCGATCAAAATTGATGTTTTATGAGATATAGTCCCCTGAAATATTCTAATGATCAATAAAATACTCCTTTCTTACTTGTTTATTTGACCATCAAACAACTTTTGCTCATAAATTTAACATTATATATAATGTTAAATAAGCCATTACAGATATTATATAGTATAATATGTTAAATTATCATTACTCATTTCACCGTCAAATAACTTATATTATATATAATATTAAATTTATGAGCAAAAGTTGTTTGATGGTCAAATAAACAAGTAAGAAAGGAGTATTTTATTGATCATTAGAATATTTCAGGGGACCATATGAATTGAAGAATCTAACTTTGTCGATCTAAAGCATGATAACAAAGTCAATAAATCCATTTATTAACTCACTTAGGTGTTCATCCAAATTGATTTAAATCACAAGTCTTTTAACTGAAACCATGTCCCGCACACCATTTTTCAATATTTTAGCCATCCCGTACAAATCTTCTATCACATTTCTCTATCCCCTTGTTTATTTTATCTAAAAAAAAATTCTAAAAAACTTGAAAAAAATTGTACAATTACTATAATGCATGTATCAATATATTCCAATAATTATTTTTAAAAGAAAATCCACACAAATTTATTTTGGAATAAATGTATAAATTAGTGTAAATTAAATATTGAATATTAAAAAAATTGTCTAAAACAATATTATGTTCAAATGTTTTAAAATTTGAATACAATACAATATAAAAGTTTATAAAGTTGCGGTATAAGTTGTGAAAATTTAAAATTTGAGTGAAAATAAGCAAAGGGATACGGAAGAAGATAAATAATATGAGGTAGAAGATTTGGACTCTCTTAATAATAATAAGGATAAAGCATCTCATCACATTAGATAAATAACTACTCATTTTATAAATTCAATCTATCTTGGGTGTAGAACGTTACACATACATTTGACCATCAAAAAACTTTGCACATAAATTTAACATTATATATAATGTTAAATAAGCCATTACAGATATTATACATAATATGTTAAATTGCCATCTACTCATTTCATTCTCAAATAACTTATATATTATAAATTTTCGAAATGGAAATTTCAGAAGTTAATCATATAAATAGTATAATTTAACATTTCAATTATATGATTAACTTTTAAAAATATTCATTTCGACAATTTTGACATGAATTCTTAACCAGTCAAAAATGTACGTAGTTTTTTAAATCACAGTTAAATCGAAAATGTATGTACCATTTTGTTAGGTTACATTTACATCTAATTCCGTCTGCATCATGTGCGGTATGGCATCAATTGGAATTTGTTTAAAATTGTTTATTATAGTAATGCAAAAATAGGATTTCCTTAATTAAGTAAATGAAATACATAAAAATTGTAATGTATATATAATGTTATGATATAAATGCAACTCGATTATAGAAATGTATTCAATGATTAAACGATGGTCCGAGAACACTCGTTAGCACAACCGTTAGTTTGAAGCTCGTAGAATACTGTTAATGCTTTCGATTCAAACCGCTTATGAAATGCAAATAATGATTTGTGTGCTTTCGTTGACCATGTTTTTATCAATATGATAATATGTAACAATGTACAAAATTCAGTGAACCTTTTCTTGTACTAGCAGAAATTAACATTAATCTGCATTGTGAAATTTGTGCAAAGCACAAAAGTTATCCAAAGTACATTGAACCACCTTGTTTAGATTCACTCCCCTTTAAAAATAAATGTTTTATTTATTTTTTTATTTTTTATGTACAACAGTACTACAACTTATAACTCAATTTGCTTAATTAATTTCTTCTAGTTTGCCGATATTGTTAGCAATTCTTCTGCTTTATACGGTTATAGTATCATACCATATAGGGCGAAGCCAGGAATTAATTATGGGGATGACAAATTTGCATAAACTACTAAATTAAGTGAAATAATATAAAATGAGCAGTGCCAAATCATCGTTTTAATATTAATATATTTTAAGTGAAAATACATGATCAAAAATTTAAAAATCCACAGATGCCGTCGCTTTAGCTTTCCCTGCTACCGAAAAGAACTTTTCTAACACCTAAAATCTTACTGAAAAAAGAAAACAACTTATGGAGAAAAATATACAAGCCGGAGAGAAAAAGAAAGAAAAAACTTCGACCTCAAAATTTAAAGACCATGCTATAACGTATGTCTCAAAGAATCTAGCAATACAAGGAGACCCTTCACTCAGCTTTCACTAGCTAGGTGCTTACATAAGGGAAACCCTCAAGTTCCTTGCAAATAGAGAATTTGTATTTTGCCAGTTCAGACAAAAATGTCCTTGATTGATGACTCAAGTTTGTCCATAGTTCCATTTACTGAGATCGATTCTCCATTTTCAGATCCAAGGCCTGTTTGGTTGTAAGCTGAGTTTGGACTGACAGAGCTAAGACTGCCTTCAAAGTAGGTGGAGTAAGGAAAATACTCGGCACATCGTACTTTCCATCCTACAAATGTAGAATCCAGTTTAACACATGGATAAACATCTAAGAACTTGTATAAACTATAAAATAACAAAAAAGTCCTTGTGTATATTTCCAATGACACACAAGAAGGCCCAAGAATATATGAATCAGAAGGGGGAAGGGGATTACAGGTGTCAGTTATAGAAACTTTCCTTTCTTAGATTTAAAACCAAGGTTTTCTGCATTATTGATATCGGAAAATGATAAGATTGAATTTTCATTTCTTTTTTCTTTATAATTTGACTGTTTAAATATGTACTGATAAGCTGTAAACACTTGCAGTAAGAAGTCAAGGAAGAAGTAAGATCGTTCCACCAACTGTTTTCTACCAAGTACTTATTTTTTTGGCGTCTCCTATTTAGCACAAGGACAAAATTCCTCTCTAGAATGAAAGCACATTATGAGAATTTACGAGAACATCACCATCCGAAGACCCTCAAATAAAATCCAAAGGCAATAAATAACAATTTCACATCAGATATCTTACTTAATGCTGCATCGCGATCTTCAAAAGTTGTCGCAAACAGTTTATGAACTGCAACGCAGTCTTTAAGTTTCCATTCTTTCACTGGTCCAGTTACTCCACTTCTAGTTTCAAGGGACATATTCAGCATTCAATATTTCAAGACATCAAATAAAAGAAGAAGATGATAAACACTGAAATAAGAGACAAGTGTAGACAAATATGATAAAACCATTGCACTTACTTCTGCACCAGGTTGTTTGATGAATCTTCGATTAACTTGACAGCCTCAATTTTCTTGCTAGGGTCCAAAATATACAGCATTTCTGCTACAGATATTCTATGCATCAAAGAGTCTGCAAAAAAAGATAAAAATATAAATAACCACCAGCTACAAGAGAAATCAAGGATGTTAGAAAACAGGAAATCAAGTAAAGGAGATGAATACTTTTGTGTCTTTCAAGGAAAGAAGTGTTTGCGTCAGTAAGTGATTTCTCATTCAACTGGCTGCAAAAAAGATATATAAAATCCACTTTTTAAATATTTATCACTCAACTTTCTAAATAAAAAAGATAAGCAAGTAGACTCATAAAAGAACCTAAAAGTAAATCGCTCTGCTTCTAAGACTACCCAGACGAGTTTCTCTGCATCAGTTGTTGGAGCAGGCATAGTTCCCACTTTCTGGAAAAATCTTATCTGCCAACAAATAAAAACAACAGCTTATATTCAAGCAACACAAGTAACATCTGGAAAGGAAATAAAAAAGAATCTTAATAATAAAATTTGCATGCTGAATGAGTTATAGTAACAACTAAGATACCAAGCTGCAATGAGAATCCGGATTATCAGCGTCTAGTCTCATAAGTTGTTTTACAGCCTGTAAGTAAAATGAGAAAAAACAGAACATAGAAACTTTAACACACTTCATCACATCAAGGAGAAATACAAGGAAGTTAGGGGAAGAAGGAGCATACCTGGAGGGCAAGCAGAATCTTTTGCTTCCTCATATTCAGCTCAAAGGAGAGTAAATGTGTCTCCAATGAATCAGGAGAATGCTTCTGAAGCAGTTTCAAGTACTTTGTAGCTTCTAAAAGTGGATCTTCAACCTAAATAACCCAATTACCATGAACAAGTTAAAGCAGCATGTACTATTCTAGAATGTGCACTTAATGAAGTAACCAAACATATCACTTTTTGGTTTTTAAAGCTATTACAGGACATGAATCAATGCAAAAGCAAACAATTAGTGGAACAACAATTATATTTTAACTCGAAATCTCTAGTTACGTTAATGTACTATTGATTTGATCGGACTGGTGTACTAAACACTAATACTACACACAAAAGCAAATTACGAGTTAACCAGCTTTAAAATTAAAATTTATCAGCACTTTTGAATTTTGAATTTTGATAACTTGGTATACTGATTGTCCTAATTTGTGAAGATTGGTGTCTATATTTTGTGAATTGTGACAGCTTGGCGTACTAATGTTTTAATTTTGTGTACATTGTTTTGTAATTTTTTAAATTTTAATAGTATGGTGGACTAAGTGTTCGAACAAAGGGGACAATATGTAACCTGCAACAACTTTTCCCCATATGGATCTGGATCCACAGGTTTGACATTCCGTTTTCCAGTCTTTGAGACACTATTATTTGATTCTTCATTTTTCACTTCGGCCTCCTGAAATTAAGGAAAAAGAAATGAGCTCAAGAACATAGACCAGTAAAGCATAAATAAATCTGAGATAAAAGAGAAGCATGAGGGATTACTTTCTTAGCTCGAGCTTCTGCTTTTTTCTGCTTTTGCCTAAGTTTCTTCTTCTGAGAAGCAGGTAACTTTGACATTTCATCATCTTCTTCAGCTGTCGACTTTGGAGGCGTATCAACTAGTTTTACATAGCACCTAGAACCAAACTTGAAAATCAGTAAACCCGAAAAGAGCTCATCATCGGCATAGTTTTAGATCTTAACAAGATCTAGGATTGCCATTTTAACGAGATCGAAAGAGTGAAGACAGTTGATGAAACCCAGATCCAGCAGCAATTTGAAAATTTTCAATCAGTTCTAAGAAAAATTGTCATTTTTGTACATCAAACAATCAGTTAGGAGACAATACTAATTAATACACCTTTGTCTACTGAATTAAACAATTTAGGCAATTTTTCAAGTGAAAAGCATTACTCATTAGTCATGTACTCACTGTTTAATCACGTTAGTTTCGCATGCACAAATCTACACAAATCAAAATATAGTACAGCAGCCAAACAAAGTTAAAACTCCCGTACTCGTGAATTCTGATAGGTTGGTGCTCTCTAGTTGTGAGATTGTGTGGATTAGCGTGTAAATTGTGATTTTTGATATGTTAGTTTACTACGACTTCGTCTGAATTGGCGTGTAAATATCTAATGGTAAAGCAAAGTGGAATTTACCCATCAAATGTCAATAATCTTATCAAAACAAATGGTGGTGTTAGAAATGTCAAATCATATAAAAATGAACAACCCAGCACATGAAATATTTACCTGATAGCTGCAGCAGCTGCTTTACGAAAATATTCATATGAATGTAATCTATCTTGAAATTTGAGCATTTCTACATAACTCCGCAAAGTCATCTTTCTTAAGCAGTAAGAGTGGAAATCAAATTGGTCTTCTGTGATATCAGCATAATGCTTCTCCACTCCTAAGAAACTTTTTAATGCCCGTCCAAGGTCACCTTGCCTGAAGTAACTCTCTCCAGATGCAAGTTCATACCTTCCCAAAGAAAGCAGACATAGACGCCGCAAGTAAATACCAATGTTTTGAGGTAACTAAACATTATTGCAAGAGCTCTACTGAGGATCTATACATCAAGAGTGAGATCCCCACAAAATTACACATATTTTCCATAAAAAATCATAAAGTAACGCAAATATTTGCAATATTTATAAACGAAATTTGAATAAGAAACATAACTACTGATGATCATAAATAAGTGTTAAGATGTCATGTTACTGCCATTTTACTTTATAACAGTAAATAATAGTTTTTTTATTTGTACTTGTTGAAAAAATGGCAAACCTAATTTTTTTAATGTTTTGGACGTAAAAGGTGCACTTCAAGGCATAAAATGTGTAAGGTATAAGGTTTTTAGCGAACCGTTAAGTTTATTATTTGTATCTCTACGAGTAAATACGAGCTCTGATAAACATCGAAACGATATTTTTAAAAAATATTGATAAAAAGCCAATTTTCTTATCCTATAACCAGAGGGAAAAATTCTACTCCACTGGAGGTATGAAAGTGACTTACCACATGCACTGCATATCATAAAGGTTATTGTGCTGATCTCCATCTTTAGTGAAAAGTGCGGCTGTCTTCTCTGCCAATGCCACCTTCACCAGAAATGTTACCGAAAGACAGCATAGTTAGTAAGATGGGAGTTGTAAAACAAAAAAGTGAAAGAAATAAAGACCAGTTAATTAATTTTAAAAGTAATACCTGATCGGCCTGAAGCATACGTTTAACACATGCACTGTTTATATAGCGATCAGCGAGATCCATACACCTGGCTTCATCAGCCAGTGCAGCAGCTGCTACAAGATCACCAGCATGCTTTAATATCCGACTCTGTATGGGTTGAACTTGAGTGTTAGATCTACTATCATGTTTTAGGTTCTAAGCAAGCGGGATTGGCATGTGTTTATATTAGTCAAGATGATTGAGTTGTCACTGATTTTATAGTTCTTGTTTGAAGCAAAAAATCAACAAAGATTAATAATATTAAACCACATCTTGAACATATGCTTCCAGTAAAGAAGAAAATGTAAGATATGCTTGAAGCCACATTAGTAAGAGTAAACATGGAAACTGAGAATTAATAATAACAAAACAAAGCCTAGGTATATATGAACATTGACACCAGGTGAACTTTTTCAAGATGCATATATGCTTTACCTTCACAGAGTACAAATCAATTACTGTTGGAGTGTGCGTGATAGCCTCATCGATCTTTTCAAGGGCCATGTCATATTGACTCCGTCTATCGTAGTGCTGCACAATCACAAGTGCAATTGGACTTTAGATATTACAAGAGATAAACGATAATTACTAAGGCAGTTTACTGAAGCAAACCTGCGCCAAGTAGAATAAAATCCATAGCAACGTTGAAGGGCGCTCCTTCTCTTCCCTGTCACCAGCAAAGAGTTGTAATTTTTTTGATTAACAATATTCCTAGGATTTCTACTTAACTCTAATTTTGATTCCCACGCAGTATAGGCCGATCAGACATAAAAAATAAAAATAAAAAGGCTCAACTGATATACAAACAAGTGGGTCCAAAGAGAGAGAAACGGGCACAAAGAGTACCAAAAGTTTATTGATAAACAAATCTACCTCCCAGGATATGCACTGGTGCTCTTAATCGAGTGCTCCAATTCAAGAATAAGTTGTTCTATAGTCTCTGCCTGAAAATGACAATACAAAAAACAGGATCAGTTTCCATATATGCAAAAGATATATCACGACCAGTAAATCATTGACAGAATAGACTTTTAAGTACCTTCCCAGGATGATCATAGAGAGGAGAAAGATCAGAGAACAGCGAAGGGACTCCCTGCAGGAATTTTGGCGTTTACTTGTTGGTTAAGATTCGTTAGCGGGTTTGCGTAAAAAAAAAAGTTGAAGAACTAATGATACCTTTGTTAGGAGAGGCCTGATATAATTATCAGCAGCCACCCGGAACTTTTCACCACTTAGAAAATCAAGCGGTATTCTCTGTAAAAAATACAGAAAGGTTCTTGGGTAAGAAGTGGAATTTACTGAAAGTGTAAGGATACTGAGTGCAAGAAATAGTTCGGAATAAGATCAATGGTCATGAGTTCATCACTCAGCAAAATTTGATCCAGAATTCCCAAAGACAAACTTAACAAAACTAGGACTAGGTAACGAAATTAGAATTAGGTAGCTCTATTACTGAACTGTCAAAACTAGTTATGCACCACCAACACATGCTGTCACTCTACACTAGAAATAAATTTGAGAAGCGAAGTGTTTAGCCATTTTCCCTCACAAATACTTGCCCCAAAATAGTAGTTACTCAAGCAATTAAGTTTCGGTTTACGAAAAGACTAAAGGCCTTAAAGATTATAGTGATGCTAACTCTTAATATCTGGAGTAGCTCTTTTTTTTAATTCCTGATTTGTGAGACCAGATTACATACATATTGCATGGGGTTAGATCCTAAGAATTATCATGGTTGAAGTATAAATAACCAAACTTTAGAACCTCGTCACATTTGGCACGAATAATATTTTTCTCGAGAGAAGCAAAGGATTATGCCTCCGCCGTATGAACTATGAACAATGAGTATTATCATATTATGTTATAGTCACATGAATTAAGAATTCAACATAAGAATTTCCATATCTTTGCGATAGTTAAATGATGTATCAAGATAGAAGTATGAAATAATGAGAACTTCTGAAATACGAATTTCCATATCTTTGCGATAGTTAAATGATGTATCAAGATAGAAGTATGAAATAATGAGAACTTCTGAAATACGATCCGTAGGAAATATGTTTAAATTTTTTTGTTCTTATCACAAATCTCTTAACTTTTTAAGGAACAATTTAGGGCCACAATCGTAACAACCAAAAAGAATAACAAATAATAGTTAACAAGCAAAAGGTGTAACAAAACAACCTTTAAATGAGAATCACTAATGTGAAGCCCTCTTGAATTTTTCTAGCTTGGCATTATCAGTTTTTTCTTATTCAGAAGAACTATGTCAACATGCATGCAGCTAAAAAATAATAATTTTCCAAGGTTGAAGATGCAATATTGAAGTCTAAAATATGATCTAAAGCAGGTATGTGCCATGACAATAAATAATAAGAGAATCTGATCTATTATGTAATTTACTCGACAGCGCAGGTAATTGTTTTTTTGGTTTACCCTGTAAAGTTCAGTCTTGGCTTGACAGTTTAAAAACAAAAGTTATTCACCTGGAAATAAAAATTGTAAAAAGTTTGAATGCTGAAATAACTGACCTTTACAGCCGATGACCGATTATACTGCTGTTGAAGAGATTTGTATAAGGAATCCAACCGATCAACTTCATCAGGTGAATAACATTTGCTGCTTGATTGTATTCCAATACACTTTTGTAACCCTTCACAGTATCTAAAGCCATGAAAAGAATAAAACTGTTATGTACAACCCATAAGTAATTTAGAACAACAATTCAGCAGTTAATCCAATGCAATGGGCCCCTTGATTACAAAAGTGAGAAAAAGAAGATAATAGTGAGGAAAATGGTGACGGGATTAACATTATCTGAAGCTTAAGAGTGAAACAAACTGAAATAAGATTCTGATTTCTATAAACATATCCATTTAACATTAGTTTACAGAAATAAATTAATTTAATGGAATACTATATGTTTACGTCACAGATTTTTGCTGGAGTGTACATTTGCACAGCTCCAAAAACTTTTCAACAGAACGGAGACATCTAATGATACCTGTAATTGTCAGGATTCATAGAAAGAAGCTCTGAGTACAACTTTTCACCATCTTCTAGGCGACCAAGCTTCACAAAAAGTGAAACATTTTGCTCCTTAACAGCTAGCTTATCAACCTATAAAGACACACAAGCATATAAGTTCAACAGCTAAGTCGTAAGATCGGAAATTTCTAATTGCAAACAAGGTTGTATTACTGTATGTACTCACAATTTTATGCTCTTTCTTGTTCAACTCATCTAGTGCTCTCTCTAGGAAGCCGCATTCTTCCATTAAAGAAACCTGGCGCAAAGAGACAAATGCCATAAAAATAAAAGCAAATTGAAATTAGAGCTTTTAAGTGTTGATGAAGTTGTTATGGATGTCTGTGTGGGAGAGGGGAAAAGAGAGGCATGCACCCAAAGAAATAGCAACTTTAGCATGTATGCAACAACCACAAATTCAAGTAAAAACATATACTTGAGAAATTCCGAAGTCTATTAATATGAAACACAAATCCCGATAGAATAAAATATATATAAAGACGAGAAATAATAGCTTCGTAGAATGTCAGAGCTATTACCTTGTATAACAGCATTTCTCCATGCTCGGTACGCTCGTTATCTGGAGGATAGTCATCCTCGAGTGTTCCTTCATATGCTTCAAGTATATCAATTGCTTTGGAAGCACTTGAAAATAAAACAAAATATTAATAACTATTGCAAGGTAGAAATACATACTCAAACAGATAAAAGGACATGCTAACAGAGCATCACTAAATTTTCCGTAAGATTTGCTGAGAAAAGAATGTGATAACATTAAGTTACTAATTAATAGCACTTTCTTTCAACTTAACCAAAAAATCAAATTTGTATGGTTCATACTCGAGCTGATCACTATAAAATACTACATGAAGAAACATATTGATTGAAATTGGCATCTAAACTTGATTAAAATTACAAAGAAATTTGGAAGTCAAGCCATACTTTAAATTCAGATGATGGGAAACAGCAAACCCAATCCAATTCATGCGATTATTTGGTTTTAGAGTTAGCAACTGTTGCCTTGTTTCTACGAAACCAGACAAATCGCGCATCTGTGCCTGAAAAGAACGGAAAAACGTATGAGACGAATAACATTATGCGCTACTTAATCATATACTCCTATAATACAACTAGAAAGAAAGGACGAAATTTAAAACATGACTAGAGGGTGAAGGTACCGCAGTATCTTGCATTGTCTCGAACAAAACAAAATTCACAACTTACTTCCCTTTTTTCTGATATTTTTATAATGTTGAAGTCAACACCAAACGATAAAGTACAAAAGTTCAATAAAAGGGAATTGGTATGAGGTTGAAAGAATCGATGATCAATTTTCTAGTATTTGACTTCCTTTTCAGAAACAGACTTATCTTATTTTTAATAACAAGTGCTATACTTAGGCTAATAGTCCCATACTACCATGCATAACTTAGAACAACTTAAAAGCTTGAACTGTTTTCTACTCAAACGGAAGTATATGAAAACAATATAAACCTGTAAGAGTGACAAGTCTCGCAATATCTCGATATTGTCGGGATCAATCCTTAAAGCATTTCGGTAGCACTTAATTGCTTCCCTGTATTCTCTATCAGAGCGGTACAAGAGGCCATATACATGCCAGCATACATGACTTTTGAGGTCGTTCTGCATTATGGAATAAACATTAGTGAGAAATGACAATAACACCATACTATGAGAAGAGAAAGAAAAGAAAACTCAGAAGTTCTTTTGAAACACTGGAAAGAACAGAAACCTTCAATCCAAGCCGCACAAGATCATATGCTTCCTCTTTGCGGTCCATGCAATTTAAGGTCAACCCTTTCATCGACAATGTTTCTGAGAAAAAAAACATCTTAAGTTACTTTGATTTAAAGTTGCTGATAGATCACAACCAAAAAATACAGACATCGTAATAAACGCACAGGGGAAAAAATTGTTGGAACAAATAAATGCTCTTTGCTGAAACATCCAGAGACAAACATTACCTTAATGTGAAATATCAGACTCACAAAAAAGAAGAATATTTGGTTTAAAAAAAAGAAACGTCTATTCTTAAGGACAAATACACAATTAAATGACTTTTTGGTATAAAAAAAACAAGCGATATCATTATGTAAGTCTACAAACATCTACAAAGTACAAACCTCCATGGCTAGGAAACTTCTTCAGTATGGCATCAGCTGCCTTTAAACCCTTCTTATATTGTTTGCTTTCATATGATTTCTGCAAGAACGACGGAAAATGGGTGAAGTTTGTTTAAAAAAAGCATTTGGTAATTCGGAGAGTATAGCAGGATCACAACATCCAAGATTTAGAACATGAAACAGAACTCAATATGTTGGAACACTTCTTACTGTAGTTCGATGATAACAGACATGATTCCCAAATTCTGGCAAAATAAACTCCTAATAATATCTATGAAATATACTTCTTACACCATAACCCTAGTTTATTTCAAATTTACTTTACAGAAGTGGGGAATTGTATCAAACCTACAAACCGGGCTAATAGAGTGTGAAACCCAGAATTGATCCGCAATACAAGTAATTGAAGCACGTTAGCCCCAGAAATTAAAAGTGCAAACAAACAAGCCTATAAACCAGACCTTATCGAGAGCGAAAACCAGAATTGATGAGTAATTAAAGTAATTGATGTTTATTTCTCTAATACAGCTTATTCGATAGAACGTTGATATTTTTTTTTCGCTTTTTGGTCAGGAAAGCCATAAGCTAATGCATCTTTTTACTCGCCCTAGACAATCCAGCTTATTTACTCAAAACTGAAGTAACTGAGGTTCATTTTCCTAAAAAATTCAGCATAATAGCTTAAAAGCTGAAAATTTCTAGTTTTAAGCTAGACGAATACAACCCCAAAACACGAATTAACGCGTGATACGTTTTAATTTCAGTTCTCTCAAACTCATTACATTGCTTATTATTTTTTTCCCTTATAATTCGGACCACTTAGCTAAAACCAGCTTAAAAGCTGATATTTTCTGTTCATTAGCTTAAATAATAATAATAAAAAGCCGATTGAGCACAGCTAATTCTCAAGCTAAAACACCCCTAGCTTATCTGGTCAAAAGATATAACCAAACAACCAACCCCAAAACCTATAATATATCTATTTTAAGCTCAGCTAAAATCAGCTTAAAAGCTGAATTTCCCCCCCCCCTTTTATAATTCGGACCACTTAGCTAAAATCAGTTTAAAAGCTGATATTTTCTGTTCATTAGCCTAAATCATAACAATAACAATAATAATAATAAACCGAATAAGCAGAGCTAATTCTAACCCTAAAACACCTCCAGCTTATCTGGTCAAAAGATATAACCAAACAACCCTAAAAACAATGGTTTATTTATCTATTATGAAGCTAATAAATTAGAATTTTTTCAAGCTCGGCTAAAATCAGCTAAAAACTTTTCATATAATTCATACCGCTAAGCTAAATCGGCTTAAAAGCTCATATTTTCTGTTCATTAGCCTAAATTATAATAATAAGAATAACCCGAATGAGCAGAGCTTATTCTCACCTAAACCCCTCTAGCTTATCTGGTCAAAAGCTATAACCAAACAAACCCAAAATACGAATTAACGCTAATTTGAGTTATTTCAATCTCATTAAATTACTTACCGTCTTTCCTCTTATAATTCGAAGTTCGGACCACTTAGCTAAAATCAGTTTAAAAGCTCATATTTTCTGTTCATTAGCCTAATATAATAATAATAATAAGCCGTATGACCAGAGCAAATTCTCGCTCTAAAACCACCTTAGCTTATCTGGTCAAAAGCTATAACCAAACAAATACAAAACCTACAATATATCTATTTTGCTCAGCTGAAAACAGCTTAAAAGCTGGAAAAAAATCTTTATAATTCGGACAGTTTAGCGAAAATCAGCTCAAAATCTCATATTTTCTGTTCATTAGCCTAAATAAATAATAATAATAATAAGCCGAACGAGCACAGCTAATTCTCACCCTAAAACTCCGCAGCTTATCTGGTCAAAAGCTCTAACCAAACAACCCCAAAACACAAATTAACACGTGATACAATTAATTTAAGTTCTTTCAAGCTCATTACATTACTTAATTGTTTTATTTTCCTTATAATTCAGACCACTTTAGCTAAAATCAGCTTAAAGGCTGATATTTAAACTTTTCTTATAATTCGGACCGCTTAGCTAAAATCAATTCAAAAGCTGATATTTTCTGTTCATTAGCCTAAAATTAATAATAATAATAATAAGCCGAATGAGCAGAGCTAATTCTCACCCTAAAACCCTTCAGCTTATCTGGTCAAAAGCTATAGCCAAACAACCCCAAAAACAATGGCTTATCTATTATGAAACTAATAAATTGGAATTCTTCCAAGCTCAGCTAAAATCAGCTTAAAAGCTCATATTTTCTGTTCATTAGCCTAAATTATAAAAAATTATAATAATAAGTTAATAACACTAATAATAAGCCAAATGAGCACAGCTTATTCTCACCATACACAAATAAATGTTATTTTTTAAAGTGAGTACTTCTGTTATAAAAGTTACTTTTATCGATATAAGTATTTTTTTTTATATAATTTGCTCTAGTTGAACAAACTTGTTTTCTATCAAAATAAGTCAAAATTTCAAAAATAAGTCAAAATTTTGAAAACAAGCGATTTTATATAAATAATTATTGTAATGAGACCTTATAGAGTGGTTGCTCGTATATGTGGATGGTATGTAATATCTATTGACACTTGTAGTTCGTGTAGTTAACATAATAAATAAATTTTCCGACTTCATTTGATAGCATGATGATTCTGAAAGATTTTAACCGACATAGTTACACTTTTCTATCCGATCAAGTATAATTTTTTGAAAATAAGTCACTTTTATTGAAGTAAGTCATATTCGTCGAATGAATAACTTGTTTTAGAAATAAGTTACTTTTATTGATATAGGCTTTTTTTATGTAATTTGCTCTTATTAAAAAAAACAAAAAATAATACATTTCTTCAAAATAAGTCAATTTTTTGGAAAATAAGTCATATCTTTGGAAATTAATCAAAAAAAATTATAATATTATTTTTTGATCAACCTACTTAAACGAAAATGAAAATTGAGATAACTAAAGAAATGTGAACGTTTTATTTCCTTTTTTGTTTCAAAACTTTTCATAAATCACTTGAAAAGCACCTAATCCCGACTTTCGAAAACGGACTTTTAAATGTCCAAACTTTTCAAAAGGTTGGGCATAAAAAACCTCACCAAACGCATAAAAAACCTCACCAAACGCATAAAAAACCTCACCAAACGCAAAAAAAACTTTTTGAAAAGTACTTTTGGCCTCAAAAGTCACTTTTAACTGTGCCGCCAAACGCCCCCTTAATTCTTTTAAGTTCTTTCAAGCTCAGCTAAAATCAGCTTAAAAGCTTATAATTTCTGTTTCATTAGCTTTAAATTATATATAATACATCTTATTCTCACTCTAATAAAAAAACTCATCTATCTTATCTGGTAAAAAGCTATAAACCCTAAACAAATAACCCCAAAACACAAATTAACAAGCGACACAATTAATAAAATTTCTTTCAAGCTCATTAGTTATTGTTTTCTTTTTCCTTAATAATTCATATCTCCGAACTAAAATCCGCTAAAACGCCCGAAAAATAACAATTTTAATATTAATAATAAAACCCCTCAGCTTATTTAGTTCTAAAGCTATAACCAAACAAACCTATAATATACTCTTATCTATTATGAAACAATATAATTGAACTATAATTCAAATAAATAAATATATATAAATATATATATATAGAAAAAGAGCTTACGACGATGAGCTTGAATAGATTAGACTCTTTGGCAGGTAGTGAAGCTCCCATTGCTAAACTCAATTTTAATTAAATTATATAAATATATATATATATATGTATGTATGTATATATATAGAGAGAGAGTGTGTGTTATAATGGCGGTTTAGAGAGAGAGAGATGGGTGGCTTTTTATATCTGTAACCCTATTGAATAAGGAAGATGAAGTAAATAAATTATTACTATTAATGGAATTTTATTAAACCCCCTTCTTATTTAAATATTTTATCATCTTTAAAATAAAACAAAAAATAATATATATATATATATATATATATACTAAATAAGTTATGGTTTTTACTATTTTAGAAAAAGAATATTGTAGAAATTATTAATAACGATGTGATTTTAACGTATGGTGATGTTATGAATGAGATTTAAAAAGAAGACATGACAAGGAGATTCATTTAAGATCAGACTGTTTATAATATGGTAATAACAATCTGTAGACTATTTTAAATACTTTACTTTAATGTTATTTGATGTTCGGGACGGAAATATAGTCGAGAGTTAAATCGAGTTGCTAAAGATAGTATGTGTGGGGTAATGAGGACTTATAGTCCAATCACGGGTTTCAAATGATACAACCAAACAAAGCTTCGAAAGTAATTTCGTCATATCGGTTGCTATAAATCATATAGTTTATACTTTATATACCAAAGTTACCGGTAAGCGTGTTTTCCGTTTCAAAAATCTTGTTCCTTGTTTTGTTCTCGTTTTCCGCATCTTATTATTTCACATTTAATAACTAGAGTTTCCATTTTTTTTCCTGTTTTCCGATTCTTTTTCCGCTCCTGGGAACTTTGGTCAATAGTCATCCACTTTTGACTTGCTTGGGGTGTCACAACAAGTTTTGAGTATCGGATCGGTCTTTTGCTGTTGTTCAAAACTAAACTACAAACTGAAATTTGAACTGGTTAGGTATTCATGTTTTTGGAAAGTGATATAGCAAGCAAGGCCTGAACCAATGGGAATTGTTGGGATTTTGCTTCAAAAAACAGCGTTGCTCGGCTGAAACTGAACTAGGCAACTAGCTAACTCTCTGTTTAAAAGCTGCGTTTTTCGACTATGATTTCCAGTTTGTTTTATGCTGTTTGTAGAATTTCATTTCTGATTAGTTTTTCGTAGTAGTGTTTTAGTATGTTATAGTTTCTCATATTTCCATCTGCCGATCTAACAAGTGACAACTTTGGTGGTGAGGATCGGACAGGGCATGCTATTTACTGGGTTAACCGATGATTAGATTTTTTCTTCGGCTTCAGGACTACTAAAATACTAGAAGTTCAAGTGAGGTTTATTTAACCGGTGAGGTGGGTTCCGTTTAAAATTCAAAGTTTTTCAGATACAACTTTTATTGAAGAAAAGAAGAAAATCCCACCTCTAATAAACTCTGTGATAAAACCCACCCTCAACCACCTAGAAACATTTGGTTCTTGAATCTGTTATTCCTTGAATCGTGATCATATCGCAGGCGCGATAGTCAAGTGGGATACGATATTCACCAAGGAATGACAGATATACACAAGGGAAAATAAATCTTAACCTCAATACTAAAGAACAAAAGCAGTAGATGTACAAAGGAGAACTTGCTAATACGTAAGCCGATTACCAAAACAAAGGAATTGTCACCTCCCTCTCTATATCTATCTCGCATTTATGATGATAAACAAATAAACCAGTTTCGACCCTCTAATATCAACACAACTTTGGTCAGGTTTTAATAAGCTTAGCAGCTACATTATCAAAAGCGAGGTTTATTTCATCTTCTGTCATCTCAATTGTTTCATCACTGTCATAACTGAGGCCACCCTTTTTACTCGAATCCATTCTAGGTCTTTTATTGTCGACTAAATCCTCATTTAAATTACTTAATTCGGCCTCGTAAATTTCCTTACAAACGGTAGCTTCTTTGCATAGCTCTTCCTTAGACAGGGAGGCTTTACCATTTGCAGTGTGGTCAAGCTTTCCCAGCTCCTCAACTGCCTGAGGGATAAAGCTCCACTGCTCGATTATTTGTTGAATATCCTACATAAAGAACCATCAACAATTTATAAAATCTATCTACACTGGCCTTTGTTCACGCTTTCTTTCTTACATCAAAATCACACTTTTTTTAAGTTAAGCAATCCACTTTACACAAAGTTTCAGCCTCTCTCCATCACACCTTCTAATGATTTTATTTGTTTTTTTTAATTTTATTTTTCTTATCAAGAATATTTGGTAATAATATATATGTATATGTATATGTATATGTATATATATATATATGTGCTTACACATTTAATAAATTGAGGAGAAAGTAGAAAAAAGATAAATTTATCATCTTTTAATCATTGAGAGCTTACTTTAAATCTTTAAATTTGAGGAGAGAGGAAAAATTGAAGAGCAATGCAAAAATAAAAAGAGGGGATAGAGAGGCCGATGTGTTTCTCTTTCTTTGTGTTGGGACTTAAAGTTGTAGTAAATGCTCCTTCTAAGGAGCCTGATATGGATGTTTGCTCCAAATTAAGGTCGAATTGTTGCAAGATAAGTACCAATTTTTTTAAAAAGTACAGTTTCGTCATTATACCTGGCCTGCCTTCAACGAATCTATAGCATCTTGTAAGCATGTAAGGATTCCTTCAGCAGCTATATTCTTTATTTCGCTAGAATCCGGCTGCGAAAAAGCAGAAATAGGTTAAACCAAGCAGACTAAAATATTTACATAACCTGTAAAACTATAAAAATATATAAACAGTAGCCCCACTTTTTTCATAGCATAGGAAGGAGTGAAGGAGTGAAGGAGCTCAATTTTTCAAAAATAGACTCCTTGGTTATATGAAATACATCTAGTTTATACGAATTGGAAAGAAAAAATCACAAAGACACAAAGTTCAAAATTAAGGGCAACAGACTACTTTATATGAAAGCTTAGTTCAAATGATTGCAAATTATACATAAACGATCTAAATAGATTCACCTTTTCGTCTTGGCTCTCAAGCCATGAAACGGTCCTATTCAAATCATCAACGACCCATTTCTTCACTTTTGAAGGAGCAAATCTAGCATGATCTGAAACTTCAGTCTTCTGTAAAGACAGAGAAATTAATCAAATAAAGCATATAACTATGCTTCCGGTTTACAGAAAAAGAATTCAGCAACGAATTAATTTTAAGTTTCAAAACTCAACCTTGGTACTTGGCTTTGATTGTGACCCTCTCTCTATTTGCTTCTGAGATTTTCTGGGGGCGGGAGATTGGGGTTCTGCAAGTTTAACTCAAGTAAGAATGTTATAAATCTAGTGAAAAGGGCAATTGCGGGGACTTGCCTCATAAACATTAATTGCGCATATGTTTTAAAAAGCATTATCTCCTTTCACTACCCTCCAGAAGTTTAAAACTTGTACATATAAGAGCAAACTTTTTCCTCAGGGAAAAGGTGTGTAGTCGTAAATTACGCTCACTTGTCATTTTCTTTTACTATACTCCCAGATGAGTATATTGATTTTACTTTAACCAAACCAGCCTACATTACTCCTAGTTAAGTTCTTCTGCGCACTTTCAAAAAGTATAGCTCTATACTTGACTACATGTTAAACTAAATAGACCGCCTCTGATATAGCCAGAAACCCAATTTAGCGTGCCATCTCCACATTGAGTTCCTAATTACAATGATGATATGCTGAAGTATCCTACTCCTCAAAACATATTTCATATTACATGAGCGAGATAGTAGTATGGGGGATAGAGAGAGAAACCTCGATTTGCTCCCGAATAATCTTTTTGCTTCCGCCATGGTTTCCCAGCATTCATTAGGTAACTGTCGATATCAGCAAGCTTTTTCTGATTGTGACATTCTGAAATCCACTCCTAAAGAATTTAATAGATTTAAAAACAAGTATTTAAAATACAAAGAAGGCAATTCACTAGAGGTGCACTCAAAATTTAACTCGCCGGAACGAACAATGACTAAAGAAAGGAACGATAACTAAAACTCTTGAAGAGGTTTCTACATTCTAAATCGTATTATTTAAATTATTACTCTCTGTCTCTCTCCACCTTAATTGATAGGCCACTTCTCTATATCTGTGTGATATACAAATAAAGTGAGTAATCAATAATATGCCCTCATTGAATCAGCAAAAACGACTATCCAAATTTCATATAATGGACTATTAGCGGAAGCTGGAAAGAAAATAAGAATGATACATTTATTATCTTAACCACATTAACCGAGTAAGAAGTAAGAGAACAACTTTTAATATGAAAGAAAAAGAGAGAGAAAAACCTTGGAAACTATAGTTCCAGAGTCTGCTTCTACTTGCCTAAATTTTGGGGTGTTTGAGAACGCACAAACCAAAAGAGTACAGTCGGAATTCCAGTCAGCTTTATACTCTGCACCCATTTCCAAGGCCTGAGATCTCAATACACTCCGCTCAGGATTAACAAAACCAGACAAGACGAACACGACTCCTTCCTGTGAGAACACGACAACTTTAAGAATCAGGAGAAACTTAACAAACAATATACTTAACTGAAGAAGAAATCTTGTGAACTGACATATCATCAGATATAGATATTGTACACCAACCTGCAAAACTTGGCAATTATTATTCTAACCTTTCTTCCTGCCTTTGTATATAAATTATAACATAGAAAAGAACCCATAGTTTTGGAAGTAAATTAGGAAAAGGTGATAGTATAGTACTCAAAAACAAAAGAACAGTAGAATCCTGTACAAAATATTTGGATTTCTTCACTGATTAGTACCCAACCTATTTCAATTTGGTACCGTAAGTTTACAATCGTAGATAAATTTAACATAGGGTACAAAACGACAAACTGCTAATTTTTGTAGGTTACTATAAAATTAAAATCAAATCATACGTTTGTGTACAGAACTGTGATTTTCCTAAATAAAAGTAAAAAAACATATTTACTAATATGAGAACAAATCAAAAGAACTTTCAATTTCGCAGTACCAGAAGCTTCGAAAAGTTTGAGGAACCCAAACTAGCTGGCGAAGATTTTCTGGTGTTTTCGTTTTGCTGATGATCACTTTCTTGATGTTTTGCTTTGTTGGAATTCCTTTTCACATCACCACCAGAGATAGGTTTCTTCTCGGTTTCCTTTACATCATCTCTGGAACTCATCCATGATGGAAGATTTCGTTTACCATTCTTATCAGAACCGCTTTTGAGGCTCTCGTTTGGATCAGACATGTCAATACAAAACCTAAACACTGACAATATAATTATATTACACGCATAAAAAGCCATTCATCAAACATACAAGATAGTATGTATAATTGCATGACCCATAAAACGAGTCGGTGCTGAAACCCGAAATATATAAAATGCCATTCAGAAGTGAAACGATAGAAAGATGTGCATTATGTGCCATCTTTCTACACATTTTACATCTACTGGCTGTTTGGATACTGGAAGCCTTATTGGAGGTTTTAGTAAGAAAATGAAAGATAAAAAAAGATAGTATTACTTCCCTAATCACAATGAACAGCAAGATGAGAAATAAAATCAATTTTGATAACATAACTACTTTAGAAGTACAAACCATCAAATACCGCAAAAACTAAACTCCTAATTCTCTTGGGAGAGGGGTCGTGTCCTGACAAAGGGAAACCTTGGGAGTAAATCACATAACTCTCTTTGGTTGTTTAGGTTCATACTCACCTATCCCGTTAAAAAGAGGGGCCTGTTAGTAACTGCAACTAAAAGATGTAGTAACTGCAGTTATAAAAAAGCTATTTTTTAACATAAATAGCTATACAACCATACACCCTTAGCTTAGCAAAAGGCTAAAAACACTAAGAAAAATAGCAATTGTGAAGCGGGCCTTGAGCTATATCTGTCTATCTTTGTCTTTGGGCTTTTCCGGTTGCAGCATTTATAGTCATTATTTTGATTGTTTGATTTTTTTTAATACACTACAGTGCATTTGGTTAACTAGCTCAGAAGCTTAACTTTTGGTTTTCCGACCAAAAAAGGTTGAAAGTTTAGATTTCCATAAAACCCGTTTCTCTATTTTAAATAAGCAAAGCTCAATTACATAAGAGTTGCAACCAAAAAAGACCTAACTAATTAAAATAATCTTGCTTTTTGCTTATAAGCTACAATCAAACAAACCTTCTGACCAAGCTACAACCATACCTAGCTTGATTTTTAAAGTTATTAAAAAGCTAGTGAACCAATTACCTTAGCTTCCTCTAAATAAATATTTAATATAAACCCATTTCCTAACGGGAGATAAATATAGCTTTCTTTCATATTGCAGCATTTATGCTCATCTTTTTTATTAGTTTTTAACTTCGAAGTTGAAGAGCATTTGGTAAACTAGCTGAAAAGCTAAAAAAAATTATTTTCTGACAAAAATAACTAAAAACCATTGAGCTAATTAAACCTATTTCCCTGTTTCAAAAAAGCCAGCATATTAACTTAATTTCTGCATCCAAACAATCCCTTGTAAAAAAACTCATTTTGCTTAAAACCTAGTGTTGATCATAACTAGTAACATACTAAGATGTCTTCTCCATTAAATTAATTATTAAATAGGAAAAACTTAATGTTTATTACCTACTCTTTGAGTTAATTATTTTATAAAAAAAAAACTTATTTTTGTTTTAGTTTAATACTTTTATAATAAGACTACCCTGTAACTGCATTATTAATGCTCATCTTTTTTTATTAGTTTTTACCTTTTTCCTTCTAAGGCTCCGTTTGTTTCATAGTAAAAGTTTTACATGAGGAAAATATTTACATGGGAAAGTTTTACACTGGAAACTTTTGTTTGTCTTTCATTCGGGCGGTTGGTGCATAAAAAGTTTTTCACCGAAAATTTTATACAAACTCAAGTTTTTTTTTACAAATTGTTTTTTTAACAAATAATTGGTAAAAATCTCAACATGTATATGAAACACTAGCTAAACACATATTTTCTTTGTATACGTCACTTATATTAACTTATAAATTTTCAATCTCTTATAAAATTAGAAGTACATAAGATATCCAATAAATTTTCTTATAAGTTTTCAATTTCTTATAAATTTTCATTCTCTTATAAATTTTCAATCTCTTATAAGTTGAAGAGCATTTGGTAAACTAGCTGTAAAAAACTCAATTTTTTTATTTCTGATCAAAAAAAAAACCCTAATAAACATTGAGTTAGGTAAACCCATTTCCCTATTTCAAATAAGCCAGCATAATAGCTTAATTTCTTCATCCAAACAATCCTTAAATGTAAAAAAAAAAAAAAAAAAAAAACTAGTTTTGCTTAAAAGCTACAACCAAACAAGCCTTCTATCCACATGCATAGTGTTGATCATAACTAGAAACATAATTAAACAATGCTAAAATAGACTATCCAATAAATTAATTGCTAAATAGAAAAAAAAACATAACGTTTATTACGTACTCTTTGAGTTAATTATTTTTTTAAAAAAAAAACTTAATTTTGTTTCAGTTTAATAGTTTTATAATAAGACTACCCAGTAACTGCAATTAATAAATATATATATAAATGAAGAGATATTTAAAATTCGTACCTTCTTAGAGAGAGATTGAGTTTCAGTTCTCAAATTCTTATTATTATTTACCAAAATGAAATAAAAAGCAGTTTTTATTAAATTACATTTTACTATGAAGTTTTATTTGGTACCATTATTTTCGATTAAAACAGATAACTGCTTTAATTTAAGGGGAAATCAGAGTTTTTGTTTTGTCACGTTAAAAATATATTAATTTTTTAAAATATTTTTAACTAATATTTAAGTTATAGAATCAACTAGTGTTTTATATTTTTATTTTGGTTTTTATTGTGTTGTAAAATTAGTTTTTAATTTATCAAACCATAATTGTCTTATAAGAGTACTAGTAACTGTGTCACACACGTTGCGTGTGCGACGCGTAACTACAATTAAAATATAGTAAATAAGTATAGTTCTGATACAAATATGTGAAGAATAAAAAAAAATATAAGAGGAGAATAGTTAAAAGAATTTTGAGATTAGTTTTTTAATTTTCTATTATTTATGAGAGTGACATTACGGTAATTAATAAAAAAATGTAACGATAGTTTTGGAACAAAATGGCAAAATTTGGCGGACTCAACAAATATTGCGTTGACTTATTATAATAGAACGATATAATAAAAATATAAAAAATAAATTAGTTATTGAAAATGTACCCTCTCACGCTTTATTTTCTAACACAAGACGGGACAAAATGGACACCCAAAAAATTAGGTGATGCGGACTAGATTGAAGCGCGCTTTTTTACACCTTAGTTGCATAATATATTGATAATTTCTCCGGAAGGATTCATAACACATTATATTATGTTATAGACAAATAGACGGATGCAGCGTACCTGACTCTGAGTCAAGGTGACTCAGAGTCCACAGCCGTTGGATATTGCTACAGTTAAAATATGAAATGTACTGTAGCAATATCCAATGACTGTGGATTCTGAGTCATTCTGACTCAGAATCAACTACGCTGCTTCCCAAATAGACCATCACCATAATTTAACAAAATAATATATTATCTTTTGCATTAACACAAAAAACGACTATCAAATAATCTTGGTTTTTCTTGTACTGTTTGGGGAGTTGGGGGAGGGGGCGTTAATTTTGCTTTAAAGTTTTAAATGTTGCATCTCAACTGCAATCATTGTCTCTTTTTTTTTCTTTGATAATTAATCATTGTCTTCGAATAGAGAACAAGTGGGAAAAAAACTGAGAAAATAACTAGTATCTTAATGCAATTAAAATACTAGTTATTTTTCACCATAAATGTTGGATTCGGAAAAATGGAAAATTGAGAATTTAAGTAGAATGATAACTAACTGGGATGTTCAGTCGGTTTGAAACAACCGGTTTTGTAGTATATCTTTAGTGTGCACAATGATCACGGTAAGCAGAAAGTCCTTATAAGTTGTCACCGGTTGTATATCCTAGGTTTGTCACCCTAATATTGCACAACTCGACCCTTAATTAATGAGATTTTAGTACAACGTCGATAAGGATCTTAGCAAATAATGCAAGGAGGCAACCGAGAACGAAAATCATGACAGGGTATTGAGGTTTATGCAGTGATGCAATTATTGGTTAACTCTGTCATATTTACTATAAAATGATGAACATCACAAGTATAATAAATAATGGCTAGATGAGTTTACTTCTTTGTTAATCCATGTGTTTGAAGATGAATGTTACGTTTTATTTATGTTCCTTTCTAAAGGGCATATGTGATAAATGAAATTTAAAGTATTCAGATAATTTCTTAATCCATAATCGGCATTAGCAAACAAAAGAATATGAAGTGAAATGTGGCTAAATATAGGGTAAAATAATGACTTTTAAAATAATTATTATCATGTTATAAACTTTTATGTCTAGGGAAAGCCGGTAAAATATTATGATATGGAATAATTTGTACAAGAATCATACATGTTCATATATAAGGCATCTTCAAGAAAACAATTCATTTACTAATAAGTAGTAATAGCTATGAATGGTATTATAGTAGTTCATTTAGACCTAAACAAAGTTGAACTACAATATTTGTCTATCTTAATTATAGTAGTATAAAACAATGTTTTAAATAGCGTTATCGCTATCGTAGCGTTTTTTCAGAGAAACCTTAAAAACGCAAATAGCATTGCTACATAGCGCTTTGCGGTGTATTTTTTTTGTGTGCCTAAATACATATAAATATAGCATTAAATTCAAAACATCTAATAAAAATTATCTAAACATATATAAAAAATTATAACTAATAATCATAAAATGATTATACTTGAGATGCCAGAGTATTTAATTTGTTTGCAAGAGTTTTGGGATTTGACTCTCTTTAAATCTCCAATAATTTTAATAAAATTTTGACCAAAAATAAATTTTTTTTTGACTGCACCCGCTATAGCGTAAATAGCGTTCCTATAGCGCGAATTTAGCGTTTTCTCATCAAAATAGTGTTTTAGCGTTGCGTTTTTTTTCAAAAACCACTGTATCGCACAACGTTGGGAGATTTTTAAAACAGTGGTAGAAAGACGATATCCTAATATAATTATGAACTCACATGATATACTGGCATATATATATAGTGGCAAATGGTATTATAGCAGTTCATTTAGACCTAAACAAGTAAAGAAAAAACACGTTAGTATAACAATATTCAATAAAAAGCTTAGACAAGAAAAGAAACCACAATAGCTCGATTACATTAAAAACGAAGCTTAAAAAAGGGAAAGAATCACAATAGTACGATCCACATGATTTTTTATTTTTTTTAATAAGCATGCTCAGTATTATTAATAATAACGGGCGGAAATACAGAGTTCACTACTCCTATAACAGACTCCAATAGGCCAAGTAAAATAGAATAATACAAAGTTATAAGGCGTTAAGTACGATCCGGATGATTAAACATCTACAAGTGGCTGACCACTAATTATTAGCATAACATGGTGCATCACACTGCTCAACCGAGGCTTACGGTTGTTGGGTACGTTGTAAATAAACACAATAATTTCTACGGAAAATAAATAGACAAATAAACAAAAAAAAATGGTTTCCTCAAATATATAATTATCAAATACAAGATTTAACATAAAATAATGTTAATGATACCGAAATGGACTAAAGTCCGAGACGAGGTAACTGCAAGCAGTTTTCCTTAAACGATATTTGCCCCGCCACCTCTGCTTCTGGTTAAATGGGGCACTTCATTCCCAAGGTACAACGTCTATCGCATGTGACTCGGCGGAAACGGCACCGAGCCACGGTCGGGCCGTTGGTGGTGCGGTACTCTCTCTCTATATGTATGCATGTGTTTGTGTGTGTATGTGTGTATGATGACATGTATTTTCTTTGTCTTGAAAAGTCAATGAAAAATGATGAAAGATCATCATATTTATGCAAAATTTGTAACTCATGAAAGTCATCAATATGGGGGAGAATGAATGTTTTTGTAACCACTAACTTAATTGCATTCACTCAAATAAAACCACAAGTTTTTTCCAACAATCCCCCACATGAATGCGATCTAAAACATGCAACGTGCAACTAAATGCAATCGAGAGAACCACGAGAATTCACTGCATAAGGACAGGTAGTGCGCGCCTTGAACCTGTCATAGTGATGTAAAATTTGATATGCTACTATTGGGTAGCCTTAAAGCCTTGAACCCTTTAGCGTTTGTGCATACCAAGATAATACTCACACAGTGACCTCTCTACACCACTTACTAAGCCCTTTGGTTGTTGTCCATATTTGGCCCTGGACTGCCTTGGCAAATTCAACCGAGTGCTCTAGTGATTTAGCCCTAGCTCATCACATGGTATCGGCCATACACACTCGTTATAGGTGATTTTCAAGTCAATGGTGTCCTGACTCACCCCACTCGACCTTCGAGATACTTGATTCATTAAGAACCTTATGCTCACCCTTAAAATGGTATAGGTCTATCACTCTTTCATCATAGAAATGGGCTGAGAACTTATGTTCTCGAGTGCTTTGTTCGGTAACCCGCACAGTTCAGTTTTCCCATTGAACCTGAGACTGAAATTTCCAGTACAGGTTGGGTAGCTTATGTGAAGGTTTCCAATTTATTGGGCATCAACCCCCATTTCCCTCGATGATGCTCCGACTCCTCCACGAGTCAAGCATTTTGTATATGGATCCGCATTATTATCCTTAGACCTTGCAAAGTCTATGGATACCACAATTTTGCTAGCAATTCCTCTTACGGATTTGTGTCTCCGACGAATATGTCATGACTTTGTCGGGACTTTCCATTATACAAATTATTCTGATCCCGTTTAATAACTGACTGACTGTAGCAGTACACGTTTATTGCGGGAACAGATTTTGGCCACTTGGAATACCTCCCAAGACTTCTCAGCCAATCTGCCTCTTCTGTAGCTTGATTCAACGTTATGAATTCTAACTCTACATTTTCTCCAACTATGCAGGTCTATTTTACAGACCTCCATAAGACTGCAGCCTCTTTAAGTACAAACATATCCACTAATGGACCTTGTACTGTTAAAGTTCGAGATACACTTGGTATCTAAATACCCTCCAAACATTTTGGACATCTCGTATAATGCAGTTCATGATTGGTAGTATACCTCATGTATCTGAGAAGCCTCATTGGCAAACCTACTGAGTCTGCTCACTGAGTTGGCTATAACTGGTCTAGTGCAGTTCTTGATGCACAAGAGACTACCTATGATAAGTTAGGTGTTTGTTTTAGTCCATATAACGACTTAACAAGTTTTCGCACCTTGACTTACTTTACACGGAACCACGACCCAATGGGTTGTTCCTAATTCTCTAGATCTCCATTTATAAAACACATGTTCTCATTAATTAATGATGCGTCCTTTTTATAGAGATTAGAGTATAGACATTAAAATTATCAAAACCGTCAGTTTACTTAAAGTAATTGACTTTATTTCTCACGTGCCTATCAACCTCATTGTTGATGGCATCTTCCCATATACACATTATATGGAAAACATTGATTATTTCAATGTCGTCGATTCACCTTCACTCATGAAGGTCAAGGGAGAAAGGAAGTTTCATTACTTACCCTTTTACCATGCCGATGCACTTCATCTTCCTTAAAAGATTCACTTTCCACATTTTTTCAGCACCGTTTGAGTGTTCACTTGTCTTGGGTAGCGTAATGCTTTGAACCCTCAACGTATTGGTCATACTCGCCAGGCGTTAGAGTTTTGCGGAAAACTTCTCCTTTTGAAAATATGCTTCTCGGGCATAGAACAATGTTCTATATGCACTTTAAAGTCATATGCCTTATGCACTAGAAACCGATCAACACTATATTTTGTGCTTATCCGATGAACACACAATCTACCGTTTTCGATCCTATCCAAATCCTTCAAGGAACAAGATTGAGACCTTTCTTAGGTAACACCAAACTTTCACGAACTTATAGTCAGGCACCATGCCTTCTATAATTCTGACTATTTGGTCCAACTTCCTAAGCGATAGTTTGTTCAACACATAGCTTGCGGAAAGCTCACTTCCCGTACAAATTCAGAGTTTAATCCTGAACTTATCAACATGATAATCATCGTTTAAGAACTACATTTTGCTCGAGAGCATAATAAGTCGTTCTTTAACGATTGGTGTCATTCCATCAACACAATTATGTGAACGGTGTCTCATATTCACCGTTTCAATCACACTGATCATGTATTCATATCCATGTGAATATACCATTTCGGAACTAGTTAGACAATATCTAACACTTCCAAAAATAGTCTATCATTTAATGATTAACACTTAATCATTGGATTAAAGTTGGTAGATTAACACAACAGAACACCCATGATTAAACATGTTTTCTGACAAGCTTAATCCTCAACAATAGAATTCACGTATTCATTCTTACTTGAATGAATATCTCGACTGATTTATCTTTACTTCTCATCAAGTAGACATATCAGTGTTTAATACATCCATCAATAAATTGAGGAAATATCTTTTAAACCCTTCTTGGTTTTGCACTCATCTCAAATGCATCGAACCATTTGGTTATGTACTCCGTTCGAAACTTAGAACTGAAGACTTAGCAATACATTGCTTCAAACATAAACTCATATTTGTGTTTCAATTTAAATAATAGATTTAGAAAAATAAAACATTTAAGCTTTTATATTTTCATCACCTACTATATCATGTCAAATCAGTGACTTGGTTGAATAATTCAACATGTCATTATTGACCACAAGAGTATCGACTAAAATGCTCATTTTGAACAAATAGTCACTCATGTATTGCCACAAACAAGCAAACTTATGACAATTTGATCCTAGTATTTTGGCTACCGAAAGGCTACTGCCCATCAGGTTTCAAAAACCGCTAGTCATGGTTCAGATTTGTATGCTTGCACTTGTTAGTGAATTTCCAAACGTTTCCACACATTAACGCCCCCACAGTTCGTGTATTCTCTTTGTCCTCACTCAGAACATGCACACTGTTATAGAGAAACTTAATCGGTTTCAAGATGGTAAATGAACAAAATCATTTATTTTAGACGTTTTAAATCCATACCAATAAACCGTTAGATATTCTCCCACTCGCCCGCAGATGTTATGGGGTACGTTTAGATTCTCGATCTACAGGATCAACGGGTTACCCCCACATTTGTGGGACCCTTGGGGTTCTCCCCCAATAATAGCAATATAATATTACTACATTACTATTCTCAATAATAGTAAGCTCAACATATTCACAATATGTTTTACTAACAAATTAATAATATGCTATTTCAACAAATTATTAAATATTTTTCCAACAAATAAATAAGATGTTAATTTTAACAAATTATTAAATGTTCTTTTAGCAAATTAATAAGATAATATTTCAACAAATAATAAATTAGCCGATATTTGTTTATTCTTAAATTAAACTCAACGACCATTTATAATTTGTTAATCATCAAATTATTTGCTCTTGGATGAATCAAGTCGGTTATTAAATAATCTTTCATCCAAATATGTAACCGATTCGTCATTGCAATTCGTAGATAGCTAATAAAGCTTTCCACCAACAACGACTGTCGTTACAATAATTTATAACTTTCCAAATTAAATTGCGATTAATCACAATTAATAAGAAGTTATAAATAATCGTCGTTAATCTCATTAATGATTACCGTTACAAATTTTGTAACCCTCCAAATTAAATTGTAATAAATCACAATTAATAAAGATATCAACCATTATATCACCACATTAGTGTTTTTAATAATGGTGATTTCGAATTTGTAACATCCGTCATTAATATGCACTCATGCAAAATTAATAGGAGTTACACCGACACCCACAATGTTCTGGTCAGTTCCAGCACCCACTGTGTTCCGGACATTTTCCGCAAGAAACTGTTTGTTATCTCAAATAACAAACACGCACAATCTAATTTCGAAAAATGAAACTAAAACTCCTCCTTCGCAAACACCAAATTTCTATAACCACGCATGGTTTCAAGAAACTGATTTTGCAAGAGTATTCAAGTTCATTCCCGAAAAAGATTATCAAATTCTGAAAGATTTATTCAACCGTAAACACCAGATAAATATGATTTTACAAAGAATAATCTCAGAATTTGAACCAGTTCAGTCGTAAGCCCCAAATTCCGAAAAATCAGAAAATGGTTTTACAAGAACTATTTCGAAACCAGTTCTGTCGTAATCCCCAATTTAATGGCTTTTACTAGAACTGTTTCGAATAATCACCAATCCTTCAATTCCATGATAGAGATCCATGTCTACACAAATACTCATTGGAAATTGTTAGTACTTTATTAACATGAAAATAATAAACATGTATAAAATTCACTAACAATATAATGTAACGAGATTACTCATAATATGAAATGATAATTCTCCTGAGCTTCCTGGCTTAATAATACCACTGACATCGTCAATGATGGTAATCCTGGTTTCTTTGGAATTTAAACCCAGCAGTTTGGCCACTACTGGCATGCATTTTACTACTCTACACACACAAACACACACACATAACTATTCATATACAGAACACATGCACAATGGCTCAAGTGACAGGGAGAGATGTAAGTAATCTACAAGGAGACTTATTTATTGACAAGCTCGTCAAGAATATCCAGAATAATAATCTGCGCTTGTTGCAAAATATTCGAAACAGAATGGAAAAAGTTGATGAAAAGTTAATGTTAAAGTAATTGCACAAAATCAGCCTAATGTTAAAGTAATTGCACAAAATCAGCCTAGCATTAAAAGCCCAGCAATAAACTCTGACCATATTTGAGTTTTGAATTAGCTAAAGATTAGGATAAGTTTTTGATTATGTAATCAATCTTATTTATTGCAATTGTAAAGATCTCCTGTAATTACGCCTGGTCTTGGCTATATATTGTACTGATGAAATTTTAATATCATCAATAAAAATACAGTTTCTACATGGTATCAGTCTAGGTCATAGTTCTTCTCAGTTACCTTTTTTTCTTCTTTTCTTTTCCTCCCCTTGTTGTTACCTTCTTTTCCTTCTCCTTCTTCTGTTTTTTTTTTCCTTCTCCCATGGCCTCTTCATTTTCGGCTCCTACCCAAAACACTGCCCAATTCACCAAACTACTTGGCCATCCTTCATCTGATGTCTTGTTTCGTTTAGGTTCTTCTATTGGATCTAAGATTTCTTTTTGTAATTTTTGTCATGAATGTGCTCTTAGCAAGTCTCATAAATTACCTTTCCAGTCTAATAAATTGTCCGCTCATTCTCCTTTTTCATATTATTCATAGTGATGTATGGTCTTCATCCACCCCCTCTACTTGCGGTTTTAAATATTACGTTCTTTTTACTGATGAATTTTCATGATATTCATGGGTTTATCCAATGCGCCGGAAAAATGAAGTACTTACCCATTTTCAAACCTTTGTTGCTAAAATTCAAAATCACTTTGGTGTCGTCATTAAATTTCTCCAAAGTGATAATGGCACGGAATATGTTAATAATTCATTCACTGAATACTGTAACTCTTTGGGCATTCAACAACGACTTTCATGTCCACACACCCCTGAACAAAATGGACTTGCCGAAAGAAAGCATCGTCACATTGCCACCATGGCTCGAAACCTTATACTCACTGCTAGTGCTCCGCACAAACTTTGGGTCGAAGCTGTCCTCACATCTGTTTATCTTATTAATCGCCTCCCAACATCTGTTTTAAATTGGGACACTCCTCACCATCCCCTTTATGATACTTCTCCTTCCTACTCGTCCCTTCGAGTCTTTGGCTGTTCTTGTTTTCCTTATCTTGGTCCTTATGTCTCCGATAAATTATCAAGTCGTAGTATAGAATGTGTCTTTTTAGGATATAGTCCCCAACATAAAGGTTATCGATGTCTCGATCCCACTACCGGTCGTCTATATGTCTCAAGACATGTTATTTTTAATGAAAGTTATTTTCCCTACAAAAATTTGCAGGTACAACATACTACCCCGTTGGAATTTGCTCTCTTACCATGCCCAAGCCCTATTCCTGTTTCACCAACTCCAGCATCACATTGTGAGCCAATAATTACATCACACCTTGAGCCCATTGGCCTGCCTATACAATCTATTCCAGAAACAGAAGCCTCAACTTCTAATATTAACCAAACAGACACATCGACTCAACCCCATGAAACGCCGCCGCTTCATGTTACTACATCCGCATCAATTCAAGAGCCATCGTCCATCAATAAACCTCTAAAGACATATCATCGTCGTGCTCGACTTGTAAGAACCACGACAGATGAAACACCCCCATTAGTGGTGATGGAAACCAATGATGTTCAATCTTTGCAACCATTCCTCTCGGACTCATTAACAGCTGCTACGACTTCGGCCACCAATCCACCGCCTCGACAACCCTCCCGACATCCAATGACCACCCGATCCAAAGACGGTACACTAAACCAACAGAATCGCCATCCTTTACCTCGAGCTCTTATTACTGTCATTAAAAATTCAGAACCTACATGTTATACTGACGCTTCCAAACAAGCAGCTTGGCGTAGTGCTATGGCAGACGAAATTAATGCTCTCCTGAAGAATCAGACTTGGACTCTTGTGCCCCCCTCACCGTCTCAAAACACAGTTGGTTGCAAATGGGTTTTCCGCATCAAGCGTAATTCAGACGGCACAATCGATCGACACAAAGCACGACTTGTCGCCAAATGATTCCATCAACAACAAGGTATTGATTATGAAGAAACGTTCAGCCCGGTTATTAAGCCCGCCACAATTCGTACTGTTCTTAGTATTGCTGTCTCTGAAGGATGGTCTCTACGCCAGTTAGACGTCAAGAATGCGTTCCTTCACGGGTTTCTTCAAGAGGACGTTTATATGACTCAACCACCTGGGTTTGTCGATTCTTCACGACCCAATCATGTTTGCAAGCTTCACAAAGCATTGTATGGCCTTAAGCAGGCCCCGCGAGCTTGGTTTCACCGAATCACATCATTCCTTATCTCCGCTGGTTTTATTCAGAGTTTGGCCGACCCATCTCTCTTTATTTTTCGTTGTGGCATTCAAATTATTTACTTTCTTTTATATGTTGATGATATCGTAGTTACGGGCAGTGATAATAAGCTTTTGGAAGGGTTCATTGATGCACTTAGTCGTGGTTTTGATATAAAAGATCTTGGTCCTCTACATTATTTTCTAGGCTTACAAGTTTCTTCACAAAACGATGGCCTCCACATCAGCCAGCTCAAGTATGCTAATGACCTTCTAGTCAAGCATGACATGCTCCTATGTAAGCCTGTCACTACACCTATGTCGGCCAAAGAAATTCTTACTTCGACTGATGGCGACATACTTGCGAATCCCACTGCTTTCTGAGAAATTGTTGGTTCTCTCCAATACTTGACGATAACTCGCCCCGACATTGCCTATGCAGTCAACTCAATATCTCAATTTATGAGTCAGCCTCGTACCTCACATTTAGTTGCCGCAAAGCGTATTCTGAGGTACATAAAGGGTACACTTGGTCATGGACTGTTTTTCCGTCCCCAACGCCAACCAACTCATCTCAGCGCCTACTCCGATGTTGATTGGGCAGGCTGTCCTGAAAGCCGCCGGTCAACGTCTGCTTACCTTTGCTATCACGGCACCAATCTCGTCTCTTGGTGTTCGAAAAAGCAGCCCACAATCGCCCGTTCCAGTGCCGAGTCTGAATACCGAGCTCTCTCTCATGCTAGTGCTGAAACTACTTGGTTAGCTCTATTATTATATGAACTTGGAGCACAGGTGCAGTTCCTGGTTCTTTTACACTGTGATAACTTAAGTGCAACATACATGGCCTCCAACCCAGTCTTTCATGCGCGGACAAAACATATTGAACTAGATTACCATTTCGTGCGTGAGAAAGTAGTTTCCGGTAGTCACCGCGTTTGTTATATTCCATCTGTTGACCAGCCGGCCGACCTTCTTACCAAGCCTCTTCATAAGCACCGGCATTCTCTTCTTGCTCTCAAACTTGTCCGTCAAGGTCCGTCCAGTTTGCGGGGGATGTTAAAGTAATTGCACAAAATCAGCCTAATGTTAAAGTAATTGCACAAAATCAGCCTAGCATTAAAAGCCCAGCAATAAACTCTGACCATATTTGAGTTTTGAATTAGCTAAAGATTAGGATAAGTTTTTGATTATGTAATCAATCTTATTTATTGCAATTGTAAAGATCTCCTGTAATTACGTCTGGTATTGGCTATATATTGTACTGATGAAATTTTAATATCATCAATAAAAATACAGTTTCTACAGTTAACAACACTGGAGGTTAGATATAAGAATAAGATAAAAACTGCACCAAAACAATTGTACACATATTCATAATTAACCATTTATATCACCTAGATCATCATCAAGCAAAATATATATTTTTCTCCAAATCCAAACGATGATAAAACATATTATCAAAACACAGTCAACATGCTCGTATGCGAACAATAATATATATCATAAACATACATACGATACGGTTAAAAACCGAAAAATTGGAATTTCACAAAAATCCCAAACAAGGTAAAGTAAACACAAAACGCTTTCGACAATTCAACCGGAAATACCAATTTCTTAAAAACCAATGTTTATTAGAAAATGATTTTCCAAATAACTGTCTTAGCTACGAAAATAATTTTTTGTTTATCCAAACACCAAAATTATTGTATTAACGTACGAAACATAAAAATATCGTTTAAGATTGTTGGGTACGTTATAAATAGACACCATAATTTCTACGGAAAATAAATGGACAAATAAACAAAAAAAAATGGTTTCCTCAAATATATAATTATCAAATACAAGATTTAACATAAAATAATGTAAATGATACCGAAATGGACTAAAGTCCGAGACGAGGTAACTGCAAGCAGTTTCCCTTAAACGATATTTACCCCGCCACCTCTGCTTCTGGTTAAATGGGGCACTTCGTTCCCAAGGTACAACGTCTATCGCATGTGACTCGGCGGAAATGGCACCGAGCCACGGTCGGACCGTTGGTGGTGCGGTACTCTCTCTCTATATGTATGCATGTGTTTGTCTTGAAAAGTCAATGAAAAATGATGAAAGATCATCATATTTATGCAAAATTTGTAACTCATGAAAGTCATCAATATGGGGGAGAATGAATGGTTTTATAACCACTAACTTAATTGCATTCATTCAAATAAAACCACAAGTTTTTTCCAACAACTGTTTCATGTACACGCCTTTTACTTTATATTAAACTCCGCAATAACTTTTGAGATCATTGCTGCTACTTGGCTCATAACGCAACTTTTCCGAGCTGAATTCGCTATACTCAAAGTTAGAAAAAGGGCTTGAACAACAAAGGGTGCTCATCGTCAACCAGTTGGTTCGGTACTTCCACCAAATCACGAGCATATGAATATAATTTTATAGTGTATCTATCGTCATGTCCGCCATATACAACTCTGTGTGTTGGTGAGTGTATCCTCCCATTGCTCCACCCCTTAAATCAAAACACATAAAAATTATTGACATAAGTTACAACTTGCAAACAACCTCTACATCCACATCTTCATAAAACCTTCAAAAAATAAGATTGATTTGTAATTTTTGTAGTGTTATAATGTCGAACAGATCAATTAGTTGCACATAACATCATTTTTTTCATCAAGATATTAAACAAGCAAGACTTTTAGTCATACGAAAAGCTATATAGACAGAGATGTTATAAAAAAAGAATGGTATGGACTTGCAAAGAATGCGTCTCCGGCCATGACTATGACATGACGAGGAGTTGGATTATAATCGAGCCATTGATCTCCGGTTTTAGTTTCAATTTCTAAACCCTTAACATGGTTCGTATCAAGTATGCTGAGGAAACTTTTGTCAGAATGAGCACCTCGATAGTATCTTCAGTTGCTCCATATCGAAGAACAAATTAACATACTATAAATCATCGACTCAACATGGGAGTCGAAATATTTGTCAACGCCATACCCCTCCAATACCATTTTTACGATAGTTTTCTCCAGTTTTGCCAACATCTTTCCATGACAGAGTAAACTGTCACTGTTGCAGAGAAAATTCAAACCCCGCAACCAAATAAAACTAAGTGGATTTTTCCAAAACAAAAGTAGTTTCCAACATTATACTAAGACTTGCTCATTTTTTGACAGTAACTTAAATACCATTAATTTCCTTTTAATTTGAGTAATTTCAATATCTATAGTCATACTTCATCCAAACTTGAAAATATAGTTCTACGAGCTGGATTTTAAGATATCTGAATCATTAAACCAAATTTTCATAAACTGTCAAATGTGTCGGCACGATCAAACAAATTCGTGAAGATGCACATATTTCTTCGAAGTTTATGCCATTAAGGCTCAATATAAAAAGCATGCATATGTAACAAACTCATACATAGTAGCATATACTTTCCGCATATTGTAGCATTGTAGAGCTATATGTTTGAGTTAGTGGTTACTTAACTATTGATTTAAATTTCAAATTATTTTGCGCTTGTGTATGTATAGATCATGTGAGAATGATTTAGATTAGCGCGGTGGAATATTATTTATGTTAAAAACCAATTCTAAACTAAAGTTTTTATGTGGAGATTTGGCATCTCGAATCGGCATTTATTTGTAATTTGTTAAAAGTTCTAAATACTATGTTTCAATCATCTAATTCAACTCGTATCAATTCCATTTTTAGAACCATTACTAGTTATTATTTGATATCGTTCGTGAGTAATCAGGGTTGTTACAAATCAAATCTCTCCTAAAAAATCTCATTAAACAATGCAATTTACGAATATATCTGAAAAATGACATAGTGGTAAATATATGACAGAAATTATAAGAAAGTAACCGCTCCGACACACAAAAAAAAAGTAAAAAATATATCTCATACTGACTTCCTAGTTAGTAGTTAGATCATAATATGTACACAAAAATCTCGAGATTTTCTTTGATGCAGTAAATCAATTGAACGGCATGTAGTCTCGTTTTCAAAAGTAAATATTCAATTGTTATTTTTTTTCAAATTTTGATTAATAATTAAATTTAGAATAGTATCTACTAGGGTTATATATTTTTATTTGGGTTTGTATTGTGTTGTAAAATTTGTTTTAAATTTATTAAATTATAATTTGTCTAATATATAATAAAAATTGAAAAATTAAATTAGTTATTGAAAATATATCATCTAACCCTCCATTTTTTAATCTAATGGTCGTAAAGGTGACCGAACATTATACAGACTAACTCAACGAAGGCACAAAATGGTCCCCCAAAATCTCATTACCAATACTGCAACATCTATGAAAAATCAATAATTGTAATGTCCGTGCTCACTTTTTTACTTTGTGCAAAAACCATGCCCTTACTTTTTTCTAGAATTATTTTCAGCGGAAGAAATATCCTTATCAATTAGAAACGAAAGAGTTAGTGGGTTGGTCCAAGTGATTGAGACCAATGTATTAAAAAACATGCCTCAAGACGCCTTGGAGTGCGCTTAATCACAAAGCGTCTGTTATTTTTGTTGAGATTCAGACTTAAAACGCAAATAACACAAACAACGGCCCTTGTTGCGTAAGTAAATAACGTGCCTTAGGGTGCTGCAAATAACGCACATTTGTCCGATCTATTAAAAACTAAGTCGTTTATTTTTTTAATAGATGGCCTAAACTCTGCAACAATGCTCCCTGCAAGTCTCTCTCTCAAAATCTATTTCTCTTTCTCTGGTTTAAGATGATGTTTTAATCTTTGTTATTCCCTCCGTCCCAAAATATTAGTATCTATATATTTACGTGCAATTTTGATCGGTAAATATCTCGTGTTTAAATTGTTAAAATGTAAATTTTAAAAACTTGTTCATATAATTTAACATTTAAACTATATGATTAACTTTTGAAAAATTCGATTTCGACAATTTAGATATAAGTTATTTGTCGATCAAAATTACATATAATTTCGTATAGGCATAATAATTTGGGACGGAGAGAGTATTTGATAACACCCTTCTCTTAAGAGCAAACAGATTTGCCTTTTGTTTTTCTAACACCCATTAAAATGGTGGTTTCATCTTTTAATGCTTCAAACTTTTACTTTAACTGAAAAACAAAAACAAAAACAAAAGCTCAATTATGTCTATTTATTATAACAGACTGATGGATGGGTCTTGGCTTTTGAGGATAAAAAGTGAAAAACTATGAAAAATCTGACTTATTCAAAATAATTGAATTTATTCATAACAAGCATCTTACAATATTAACTTATGGTTGATGATGATAATACTATATTAGCTTCCTTCAACCAAATCTTGGTGGATTTGTCTATCGGAATGTTTTGAGCCTTTTGCTATATCAAGTTCTCAAGTGAATATATATAAAAAAATCTCGGTAAAGCTTACGTTTTTAGCATCGATACTTACTCTTCCAATAAGGCTCATAAAAATATGATTCAACTGCGCTTTAGCGATTTAAAACAATGGTTGAGACCATAGTATACCCCTGAATGTGTTACTATGCAACCTTTTAGCAATTTTGTACTTCGGGGTCAGCAAGTTTTCATTCCTTCAATACTACATTTTTAGCCAAACAGATTCTTCTAGATCTTGCTTCTTACCAAAAAGGTACCATTCAAGCATAAACTCAGGTAGCATTTCGAAGGGCCAGCACGATCTTATGAGGATATATCAAAAGGTGATGAGCATGTACAGTAAAGAAATCCAATGTTTTGATTACCAAAAAAAATTATGAAAATATACTCCAATGTGCTTGGACTTTCAGAAATCTATACAAGTCTATTCTTTTATGCCAGCGCGTTATAAAAGTGAACATATTGAGATTGGTCCCTACCTGCGACATAAACAAAAACGGGATAATCAACATTATGTTCTTACCTAATAAAGAGTGATGTTACAAAAGGGACCATCTGTCTTCATTGATCCCTATGTGTTGGTGTAAGCACTGCATTTAAGAAGAAGAAATACAACATAAGACTATAGTCATATTTACTTAAAAATTCAAGTAGAAACATCACATGCTGACAAGAAGACACGGCAATTTGAACCAAAACAAGGCATCGCATTTTCCTGCAGAAGATCCATGCATAATTACTAGCTATCATCACAATGCCGTAATGTTAGTGCATAGAATACAAGGCCTAAACTCGTTTTAGTATAATCCGCTCGTGCCTTAGATGGCCTAAACTCGTTTTAGTATAATCCATGCATAATCCGCTCTATCAACTATTTTATGGTCAATCATCAGCTCAAAACTGTTAATCCTGTTCTAAAGAAATTCTCCTACGAAGATAAGGGCTTAACGATTAATATATACATCGATCTGACCGACTGATACTAGTCGCTCGCTTCAACAAAGCTAGCTACATTTTATATCAAAGCATCAATTGTCAACAGATCTTCTGATGTTAGCACGAAATTTGAATATCTAAATAATAAGCACTCAATATATATTTGAAGAAGAAATTTTCAACAGAGGGAGACACTAACATACAACCAGATTTCTATATCCTACACCAACCTACAAAGACTAAGAATCATAGATTGGGAACTAAAATTGAGAAATCATTACAGTTTTAGTGTAAAAAATATAAAAAGCTAATAGAATACTGTATAAAAAGTCGTAACCATTTAGTATCCCAATCCATGATTCATTTATTGGGTGTTTTGTAGGTTGGAGTGCAAGTTTGGATCTGGATTAGGGTACAAAACTGTAATTAACACAGTAAAATATGCCATTCTGGAGGGGTCAAAAAATATAATTAATCAGCAGAGACAAAATTATTGCTTTTAGGCTGACTGGTTTTCTTCATTACACGTACCCCAGTTTTCATCGGCCTCATGGCCGTTAACGGAAACTCCCCCATCTGTTGAGTCAGCATCCACCACCACAGCCTCCTCTTGCCCTTCAACATGTGTTTCTTCTTGCTCTTCTTCATGTGTCTCTTCTTGTTCTTCTTCTTCATATGTCTCTTCTTGCCCTTGATCCTCTTCCTCTTCTCTCTCTTCCTCCTCTTCTTCCTCGTCCTGTTACCCGACAATGTGAAAACAGTTCAAGAATAAAAACAGAGGTACCTTATTACTTTAGCAAGGAGTATCAGTAAATCAAAATCATAAGAAATGTAAAAGATTAGGATCAGACTCAAATTGATGGTAGAATGAAGTCTGCTTGCTGGAAAATGTGGAGAAAAGAGAAAACAATAAACAGTTTTTTACTTGTATACTCCGTACAATTTAGTCCTTATTTACGAAAGGATGTTTTAGAGTTATTTCTCTACATTTATTCAACTGTCCTTTTTCATCATTCATTAATTAATAATTTCGAGGATTTGTGACGTAATTTCTTATTTGTTTTGATATATTGAATTGTGGGTGAAGGTCTGTCAACTAAAAAATGTCACCATTTAGGATGAACTTTGAAAGGTTGAAATTAGTTGGCTATAAATATGTATAGCTGCATATGTAAGACTTGAGTAATGTAAAAAGTGTATAGCCGCATATGTAAGTAATGTAAAAAGCAGATTTGACTTATGAATACATATACATATATGAAAACTGTTGCCTTGTATCTCGATGCCATTCTCTGATCTCTCTCGCTTCTCTCTCTGGTTGTACATAAAATATTTGCTAAAATTACACATCAGGGAGTCTCTAAAAGATAAACTTTATCTTTTAGCAATCCAACAATTTTTTTGAAGTGAGGGTAGTAGAATAATATTTAAGAGGGGCAAATCGTGAACTACTCCATATATCTTGATGCTTACAAGGATTGGAAACCATATATATATCTAGAGAGATTTACCTGGTGATCCATGTTTCCATTTTCAAGTGGTAAACTCTCTTCAATTTGCATGTTCCTAAATGCCTCCACGAGGTTAACATGTGATCTATCGGCAAATTTATCATAATCGGCTGCTGGAGGGTAAACTCCCCTGCAAAAATCAAAGAAAAGAATTCTTAAATGATTCTCAATATGTAATTCCCTTCCAGTAGCATGCCTATGAGATAATCTACAGCTATGTTATTGTCTATGATGGACAACATGAAAATATAACCAAAACCATGAACTCTTTCTTTTTATAGATTTCCGGAGAATCACACAGCTGGTAAGATTCTAGATGTGAAATTATGCCGAAAAGAAAACTAAGTTTGAAGTAAAAGATAAGGAAACCATGATAACTCTCTTATGACGAAGAAATCAACTCTTATATTTTTTTCATTTATCATGAAATAAGATGAGTCCTCGACCTTGTCTCTGCAGCTTTGGATTCAACTGAAAGAGCAATTTGCCAGTCCTCAAACATATTAGGGTACTCTTCTGGATCAGCCAAAGATTCTGCAGCTTTTGGATTAACCTGAGTAAAAAATTAAATAACTAACTTATGGAACAGCCAATAACACCACTTACTTTCTAAGGACGCAAAATAAACCGCTTTCACTTAAATTTTTAAGTTGCACTTAGCAATGATATTAAGGCGAATATCAAATCCCAGAAATAGATAAATGAGGGTCACAATGCTCCAAAAACACTTCCTTATAGCCAAGTAGTCAAATTATGGAAATGCGGTTTGATTGTTTACAGAAACTTACCTTACTAGAAAACAGAAACTGCTTAACAAGAGAGCTATATCCATGTAAAATGAACTGCGTAGATTAAAATATTTAAGGCACTAAAACAGATTAACATATATAACCTCACTGAGGTTCTTCCTCCAAATCTCGACAATCTCCGAAACTTTGCTTGGGAGATAAGAACGTGCCATCAAAGCCGCCTCAGGTATCCGGTTGCTACAATGATATTAGTAACCAAATGAGATAAAAAAAAGTTAATTACTAGGGTGTAGAAAGCTGTAATTAACCCTAATAACTGTGGTTGAGATGAAGTATTGCAAGATAGTGGAATAATACCTGGCTATCAAAAGCTGCAGGCACTCGTCTAATTTACCTAACATAAATAGACACAAAAAGGCTACATTGTTTTTTCCATGCTCTTTAGCCAAAGATGCTACTTCTGCTATTCCTTCTGCATCTCCTAACGATGAGTATAGAAGCAGTAGACCGCTCAAATCCAATGCATTCTTTAAGCAATCCTCTGCCATCTCCAACTGCAAGAAATTACCAGATCTATTTGAAAAGGTATAAAAATAAAAAGAAAATGCCACGAAGAGAATACAAATTGATGCCATATGGAAAAGGGAAGACCAATTTAGTGCCTGGTGCAAAGACTCATTCTCAGTAACTAGTGCAAAGACTTGCATTCTGAATAAAATAAAAGCTTCTTTGGTAAATGAACCCATTAAAGAAAAGTAGTTATGTAGAAGACAAGGAAAAGTTCTACATGTATCGAGGAGAACCCGAGTAAATTGTTTAGAAAAAAAAAACGTGAACAAGTGTTTTCGAATTTACGGAGGGAGAAAAAATAATCCGCAGACATGTTAGTCCTTCTAAAACAAAGCTTCATCAGTGGACAGACAATATTACCTTTCCAGTTGACATAGCTAATTCACCCAGCTGCTTCCATTTGGGTTCACTCTTTGCTACAGCAGCAATATCCTGTCAAAGTAAATATTACATAATCAGACTTTCTAAACGTTATAGAAAGCAATCTCCTCTTCAAAACAAGTATGGTCGTCGATCCAACTATACATATCCAAGAATCTTATTATAATGGCTTGTTTTGTTGCAAACTTAAGCAAATAAGCAGGATTTTGTACAATTCAGAAAATATCCAGGCTCACAGAAGCCGGAGCTTCCCACTTATTTTGGGAGAAAAAACTCAGGATTCTAAGCTGGTCAACCAAATGCAGCCCATATCTTAAGCAAACACCTGAGCTTAAAGCTACAAGCAAACAAGGATAACTTCTTACTTTTGCAGCTTCCAGTTTACCCAGCTGTATGGCTAGCTCAAATCTATAGTCTGGGTCTGTAGCTACTTCCAGTGCCTCTTCAACCATTCCACGTGATTCCAGGAAACGAGCAACGCTGATAATAAAATAGCAACAGAAAAGAAAATTAATTATGAAGAAAGAAACAGGGAAAAGAGCAATTAGCACACTCCTGTCACTATTTGCTTTGGAAGGAGCCAATGACTAGTTACTGTATTATGCGTCAACTAAATCCACATTTTACCACATAAATAAAAGTGTTGGGCATACCAATGCCCATATGAGTGTTGACTTTCCAATATTTAAACGATGTAAGATACTGCTTCTTAAAAGGGAGGGAAAGGGAGAGTAGGTACCTATTGTGGTGCTCCTTGGGAATTGAGGGCAATATTGCATCGGCTCGTTCCAAGTCGCCACGCATAACAAGAGTTTTGTATTCGATCAAGCTCAAAAGTAAAGTGTATCCCATAACACTACAAGGAAGATGACAGGTGAGAAAAGAATTAAACAATAGATATTAAAACGGTAGGTTACAGTATTGGTGTTAAAGCAACACTTACTTAAACTCTTTGTCAATTAGATAGACTCTACTCTGATTGGCCAAATAACCTAACAAGTACATTGGACGATCCAAATGGAACATTGTCGTTACCTGAAAAACATTAAAGCAAATGAGAAGTCACTTCATAATATCAATGAAAATAGAATTACAAGTGACTTTAAACGAAGCCACAGTAGAAGTAGAATCAAAATTTATACCTCACCACCAACACAATAATTTAGCCGCCAAGATGCATTTGTGTAGATAAAGCAGTCGCCAACCCATAATCCAGTCCGTGCGCGTTCGTTAATTTCATAAAGAAGCTCAAATGCATCCTCAGAACCTTGTTCATCTACATGATTACCACTTTCTAAGTATGCAGAAACTACATCCCGCTGCACCAAGAAAAATATATTAACATTTATGTATTCTAGCTGGTCTTATTGACTGATATTTGTACAGGCAAGAGAAGGAGACAGAAAGAAATCCCTACATTGTACTTGAGTATGTAAAATGATGTATCACTGGCAATAGCCACCAAGTCACCACTATCAGCCCAGTAGAGGTTCTGAAATTATGTGCAAGCAATCAAAAGCGATGTAAGATGTTCGTTATGCTTTGCAATGTAAGGTTTTAGTTTACAGAGAGATAATAAGCTACTGCTTACTTTGACAGTAACATCAATTCTTCTAATCAAACGACACTCAGCCCAATCATAGAAACAAATGAACTCATTAGAGCACATTGCCAGTAAGATTCCTCCATAAATGTGTTCAGCAGAGAATGTTGGACGGATACTCTTCTTTTCCTGAAAATACCATCATACCTATTATCTATTAAAGCATGTGAAGATAACTAAACCCAGGCTAATAATTAAAATCACCAGGCAAGAAAGTTTAACATTAACCGTCTAAGAATAAAACAAAAATAACGAAAGCTTAAGGATCAGGTGATTAAAAACCATACCTGAAAATTCTTAGTAAAGAATTTGATCTTTGACGTACTTTCTCGAACAGCATATTCACCATCAGAAGACCAAACAAACTCCAAACCTGAACCAAAAGACCTATTTCTCCATGCTAAAGCTGTGTATATGATATATTCGCCATCCCCATAAACAACAACAAATCTCCCATTGGGGTTATGCTTTAAGCCCTATACAAACAACACAAAAAACAAAATAAAATTACTTGTAATGCAATCATAATAAGCATTCAATGTTACTGAAAAATAAGGCCGTTGAATTTACAGAATTTTTTAGAAACATCTCTATATCAGGTAATAAGCAGAGTATTTTAAAGTTAAAAAAATAGAGCATCTTGACTTACTTGGGGATAAAGATCACAGGTCCCCATGTCTTTTACTGCCAATGGTAGTCTTTCTCCATCAGTAACCTAAGTAAAAATAAAAGAAACTCAAATTCAGCTAAAAAGCAAAACTTAAACAAACGGGATAAAATGGCAATATTATGTATATCAAACCTCATAATCTGCCCCAACACTCTTGATATTAACAGTCTGGACTTCGTTATGCTTAGACCATATAATTTTGCCACTATTATCCATGCTAGCAACAGGTACTTCACGACCAATTTTTACCATAATGGACCCTTCATCATAACCAAATACAACCCTGTCCAAAGATTTAACACCGAAAAAAACCCAGAGTCAGATAACCACTATATATACTGATGGTTACACGAGAACATGAGCAAAGATTTCGATAAAAAAGAGCTTGAGCACAGTTCAGCTGCAGCTTGCCCAACTTTAATTATTGGATAATACATGATCGATATCCATTACCTTACATGTTAAAATAGGCATTTTTCAAATACTTCTGATTATGCAATTTCGTCGGAAAAAGAAAATAAGATTCTGCCAAGTAAAAAGTGGAGCAGAGATCGCCTTAAAGCTTTTCCCTCTATTTTCCTCTTTTCCCTTCCAAAATTAAGAGTGAAAGAATGAAACAATTACACTTACCTACGAGAACCTTTTATACATCCGATAGCCCAAACTCTCTCAAGACCGTAGTTCAAGGTGTTTTCAAGCCTACAAATGACAAAGCATCAGATGGAAATATAGAAACAAGGTCACAAACTCAGCATGTCATCTTTACCGTAAGGATTTTTTTTATGAAGTATACCCAATCTTCCAAGTCAAGATTTCAAAAAATTATAGCTTCCAAATAGGCAATAAATCAAAATACATTTTAAACTATCTTAAAGATCAATAAGCATACCGATATGTTGTAGCATGCCATATACGAACTGTACCATCTTCAGAACCGGTAATGATAATTGGAAGTTCAGGGTGAAAGCACACAGCTGACACATTATGTGTGTGGCCTTCTAACGTTTGGACACAGCTTTTGGTTTGATAATCCCAAATCTGTTCATAAGTAAAACCCATAATTCCAGAATTTATCAATATACACCCTCAAAGAAAAATGGAGGAAAGAGGAAAGGTGAATTAGAGGCTAACCTTCGCAGTATGATCGTCAGAACCAGTTATCAGATAAGGCTTATCACCTCCAGTAAAGTAATCAACGCAATTTACCCCTTTCAAATGAGCATCTAGCGTAAAATTTGGGTCGGGAGAGCCAAGATTCCAAATCTGGACAGGTCAACGAGAGAATTCAAAAGTGAAAGTGAATGAGGACGAAGCTTGAATATATAGACTTGTTTGGTTGGAAATAAGTACACTTCTCTTTTTACTTCTACTCCTAATTAGGTAAGTTGTCTGTTTGGTTTATAAAACGAAAGCAGACTTTTTTTGGAAGTAAAATCACCAAAAGCAGACTTATCTTTACTAACTTCTTTTTGAAAAGTACGGATTAGTTCCTCAGCATACTCTCTTATAGTAGACCATTTTAATGATTTTTTCCCTGAAAAGACTTTTTGAGTGGCACTGATATAATGTAATCCTAATAATTCCATGTACTAATTGTTTTTTATATGTGGTTTGCTTATTTTATAAATCCTAAAGCAATACTTTCTTAGATTCTCATTTATTTTTTTAAAATGAATTTTTTTTATTTCAATTAAGAGGTAAAAAGTACAGCACTTTTTTTTTTCTGTATACTTTTATCATTTTTCACCAAACAACACTACTATATATAAAAGTACTCCGTAGCACTTAAAACTATATTTTTCTACCCTTGTCAGAAAATATACTTCTATACTTGTAAGAAACAACCAATCAAACCCATAAAATCGAGAAAACGTCAATGAGCAGACACTGTAGTCAATCTATACCTTAATAGTGCGATCAAGGGACGCACTAGCAAATGTGTTGGTGTCTTTTGGATTAAATGTCACTTGCATAACGTAATGCGAGTGACCCTCGAATATTTGAGTACAAACAAAGCCTTTATCCCAATCCCAAAGCTTTATAAGCATGTCATCAGATGATGACAATACGTATGGAAGAGTAGGATGAACCGCCACACACCTAATGTAGTCAGTGTGGGCTTCAAACACTTTGACTTTGTCCATCGTATTGTAGTTGTATACACGTATATGCATATCGTCAGCACCAGCAACAACCCACTGTTTTCGTGCTATAAACTTTGCTGATCTAACTGTATACCAACATATTGGTTTCATGCCGAGTGAAGACATTATCAATAAATCATAGTAATAAAAGAAGTATTGACTAGAAATAGAGGGTAAAATGCAAATAACCCCTGTACAATGTGGGTGTCTTGAAAATAACCCCCTTATAACTTTGCAATTAACCCCTATATACTGTCAAACTTTTGCAATCAACCCCCAAATTTAATTTAAAATGGGAAGAGTTTGCACTGGATGGTCCGTATCGGATGATTCTTTTTTTATATTATGTATACAGTCTATATCTATGCGGTGCAAGCAGCCGAATACGGTTACCATGCTTTTTTAAAAGAAAATAGTTTCAAAACGACAGGATACTACTTAAAAATTGGATATAGGTGTTGATTGCATAAGAGGTACATAGGGTTATTTATTTGCAAAACAACCCCGTATTTGGGGTTAGAAATAATAAATTGTAAGAATCATCGTGTACCTGGTAATTCTGTCACCTCAAAAGAGTTAACCATAATCTGTGAAAATAGGAAGGTGAAACATATCAGTAAGCTTAAACAATCGTGATTATTGAAAAGTATAAGGGGCGCCCACTGTTACACATAGCAAGGAACAAAGGTTTATAAATCACAAACCTGAGACTGGTAGTTCCATATGCAAACAGTCCCAGAATACAAACTGGTCAATATCCTGTAAAGTATGAACACTTCGTTAGTTATGGTGTCAGGTCCTAGTTGCTACGAACCTCTTCGCTAAGTAATAATTCTCACAAGTCTATTCACGTCGATACTTATCTACTTATGACCGAGTTTAAAACTCATAATTTATATTAGGCAACTGAAAAGAGGACGATGCACCAACATTAACGGCAAATATGATACAAGTTAAAACAATCAGCATAGCATGTATCAATGATCCGAGTTTAAAGCCTATAATCCTTAATAGGCAATTAAAAAGAGGACGATGCACCAGCATTAACGACAAATATGATACGAGATTAATCAATCAGCATACCATGAACCAAATAACTACAATGGTTCCTTTCATAGTACATTAGCAATGCCTCATATGTACTATGGTTTAACCGGGAAGCACATTAACGGATCAAGAGATTACTTTTTCCCCCTAAGAACCTCTTCACAGTGGGCTTGTTTGCTTTAACATTCTACACTCATTTTTTTCATTTACTTTTAAAATATAATGCATTATAGAGATGATGAATCACCAAGAAACAAGCTTTTAACGATGGGAGCTTGTTTGCTTTAACATTCTACACTCATTTTTTTCATTTACTTTTAAGATATAATGCATTATAGAGATGATGAATCACCAAGAAACAAGCTTTTAACGATGGGCTTGTTTGCTTTAACATTCTACACTCATTTTTTTCATTTACTTTTAAGATATAATGCATAATAGAGATGATGAATCCCCAAGAGACAAGCTCTTATATCCCACATTTTCATACTATACTCTCTTCCAATACAGCTTGTAAAACATATAGTAATATATTACATAAATAAAGGGAGTCCAAATCCAAACCAACTAAAACTACAGAACCAAAATATGTACACCAGCATAATTTTAGCTTCAAATAATAAGCCAACTTTTTTCGAATGATAACTCGACTAACCTACTCAGGTTCTGAGGTTATATAGACATATTACTTATAACGCGTACAATAGCAAATTACAAAAAAAATAATAATTCAATGCCTTAATCTAAACATTACCATGGTTCCTTCGGGTGCAGATCGACAGACTTAACTCTCTCTGATCTCTGGGCATGTTTCCTCTAAAAACAACACAAATTCTCGTAAAATAATTCAATTGTTTTAATTCGAAGACCTATAGTTATAAAAACTACAATAACAATTTAAGAAATAAATAATACCTTAATTTCTTGTCCGAAAGGCTGCATTCCACCAATCACCGTATCGGATCAAATTAAAAAGAAGAAAATCAATTAGGACATCATTCTAAATATTAGATCTCCAACAATTTATTCAAAAAAAAAACGGGTAATTACAAAAAAAAAAAGAGCAGTAGAATTGGTAATTAAGACATAATGATTCTAAATGCTAGATCTCTTAACAATTATTTTATAGAAAAAGTCGAATTAGATAGGGGAAAAAACCGCCAAACAGGCACTAATCTGCTTAAAACTATAATTTTGCAAAAATACCAAACGTAACTAATAAGCTATTTTAATCTGCTACAATTCTAAATATCACACTAAATCCCTAATATACCAAATGTTACTAATAAGCTATTTAATTCAATAAAAATAAATCAAATTAATTACCCCCTAACGCATCGAGCTATTTTAAACGCGTAATTAGATAATAAACAAAAACGAGCAGTGGGATTGGTAATTAGGATATAGTAATTCTAAATGCTAGATCTCTAACAATAAATTTGAAAAAAAAAAGGTCTAATTCGATAGAAATTTCGAGCTGTAGAAATTAAAATAGGGCATGCTTCTATATACTATAAGAAATTCATTCAAAAAACGCAAAACTACAAAAACTTGTACTCCCTCCGTTCCCAATTAATTGTCATCTACGAAATTACGTGCAATTTTGACCGGATTATTATATGTATCGAAATTGTCGAAATGAAAATTTTCAAAACTAAATACAAAATTGGGAACGGAGGGAGTAGTTAAAAAAAAGTGTAATTAGATTATAAAAAACGAGGAGTGGAATTGGTAAATAAAACATAATGATTCTAAATGCTAGACCTCTAACAACAAATTAAAAAAATAAACACCTAATTCGATAGAAACCGAGCCGTGGAAATTAACGTAACACAGGGCACGATTTTAAAATACTAAATCTCGAACAAATTATATAAGAAAAATAACAGCGTAATAATATACGGTGTTTCGCAATGGTGTGACAAATTATTCAAACAAATAATTAAAAATAATTCTAAATGCTAGATCTCTAACAGTAAATAAATTTTAAAAAAAAACTCGTAATTAGACAGAAATTTCGAGCGGTGGAAATTATAATAAGGCGCGATTTTAAAATACTAGATCTCGAACAAATTATATAAGAAAAATAAAACCGCGTAATAATATACGGTTGTTTCGCAATGGTGTGACAAATTATTCAAACAGATAATTAAAAATAATTCTAAATGCTAGATCTCTAACAGTAAATAAATTTTTAAAAAAAAGCGTAATTAGACAGAAATTTCGAGCGGTGGAAATTATAATAGGGCGCGATTTTAAAATACTAGATCTCCAACAAATTATAATTGTATACCAAATTTCGCAATAGTGTGAATAGATCTTAAGAAGATCGCAATGTGAGTAACGGTGAGAAACTATACGTACATATATATATATATCTATATATATATCTATATATGAATGTATATATAAATTGATATAGATATAGATATAGATATAGATATAGATATAGATATAGATATATATAGAGAGAGAGATTACCATTTTGTTGGTGAAATTGGAGTGAGTATTATTTACTCGTCAGTCTCGGGAGATCACAGTTTTAGAGAGAGAGAGAGAGAGAAAGTAAAACGGCAGGCAGGGACGATATTAGATTTTTGCATTACTTTTAAAAGGTTTTAATTCTTTTATGTTTACTAAAAACAAATACTTTACGTCTAATTTTGATCTAACGTGCATAAAATAGTCAAATCATATTACAAATATGTTAGAAAAATTTATTAATGTTGGTTATTCAATTTATCTTGAAGTTCATTTGGGAAATTTTAAGAGCATCTGCCTAGATCAATGGTTTTTAATAAATCGTTTACGTTTATATAAAATTTCAGCTTTCTTATTCATTTCCTTATAATAACCCTGCATTAATTTTTTAATTTTTTTATTATATTTTAATAATCATAACAATATTACGACCACAAAAATATGGATATTTATTAGTATTATAATTCATCCGTCCCTAAACAAATATCTCTTACGAAAATACATGCAATTTTGACCATAAAATTTTCATATCAAAATTACCGAAATGAAAAAATTGAAATTTTTATCATATAGTTCTAACCACAAAACTACGTGATTAACTTTTAAAATAATTTTTTCCGGCAATCTAAATATGAAAAAATTATCAAAATTGTACGTATTTTCGTAAGGAACATTTGTTTAGGGACGGATGAAGTATTAATCTAGTAAATCATATACAGTCCTCCTATATGAGGTGAGTTTTGTGTTTCCTTAAATTTAGGTAATTTATAGGGTTTCTGATGCATGTCAATTTTTATACCATAATCTTTAAATTTTAAGAAAAAATATGTTTTGAAAAATCAGATAGAATGATTAAAAAATACAAGTCTCTTTGTATAACATTGCTTTTGACTTTTATTATCAATACCAAATAAATAAAATGTAGTAGAGTATTCAAAAGAATTTGTTGTCTGAGATAGAATTTCGAATGTGTTGTTTATTCTGACCATAACCCTTACATTTGGGAAACTCTGATGAGTCTACGACAGTTATATGGGCAATCGATCATAGCCATAAAACAATAGAGTACTTAAATGTCTAATTGTGAATATCCAATTTTGTGTATCACGTTGTAATATAATGTTGTATCATTCTTTAACATGTTTATATAGTTAATTCCAACGAATATAAATTAAGACGTATAGTAACGCTTGTATCTCAAAAGGTGACGATATTGTTAAGTCTCGTCTTTTTTCTCAGAAGCGCCTCGTTACTACCCCGTCTATTTTAGCAATTTGTAGTTGTGACTTTTGATCATTTATAATGGTTAATTTGTTTATTGGTTCGATCAAGTAAATAATATCCGCCTTTATATCTTGAGATAGACTAGTCTATATATAATTTTAAAGCATAAAGACGAGTCTCTTGATGTGTATATTTCGTGAAGAAAAAAGAACAAGTATTCGTCTTTATATTCAATTGTCGATTTATTATTTTCATGATTCGTATTTGATTCCTTGTTAAGTCTATGTTAATCCAATTAGGCAAATTGTTTGTACTGATTAGTGATTAACATTTTGTAAGAGATTAGGCCTATATATAACTAAATGGGTAATTAAGGACTAACACTTTCTAAAACCGGTCATTGAAGCCCAAACATAATTGAAGTGGTGAAGACATCCCAATCTTTTTTTCACACACCTTGCTTGATATTTAGTAAATGATTAGTCCCCCGTCCCCGATCCGTTTATAAGGAGATAAGAATTGCTCGATGGGAGCCTGGGACCGATATAATTGACAATTTTCAATCTTTCTCTTTAAGGAACACTTGCCAAATCTTTTCGGCTAACGGTCTCATGTTGATAGATGATAGATATGTGAGCACCTTTGTAAGCTAAAGCCCTCATAAAGATATTTCCATTGCCGTGACTCGTGACTATGGAAACCGTAGGTCCGTAACATGCACATACACTCCCCTAAATTAAGAAATGGTGAAAAAGATAGCAACGATATTAGTGAATCTTGTAAAACGTGTAACCTAGCCTTAAAGCTTTGATTTTTATAAACATTAGCCATCATGCAGTATATGGTGTTTATTGTTCCCAATATATTGGCTTATCGAAAGTTGAAGACGCATGATATCTAATCTTTCTTACCTTGGATTTGGTTCTCGAGTTGGGACAACTTTATACACCACCGGGGATGTTATGAATTTTAGAATATGTTCAGGCCTGATTGCGATATAATATATGGTTCAAGGAAACGAAATCTTCTCATTCTTATAAATGTAAGGAGTAAACTAAATATGACACTTTATCTAGTACTTTGCAGGTTAGTTATAAGTTCTAACGATTAAAGACAGCGTCGTATCAATCAGGGGCGAAGCCATGAATAATTTATTAAGATGTTAAAATTTACATAAACTGCTAAATTAAATGGAATAAAAAAAAACTATTTGTGTCAAATCATCGTTTTTAACGTATTTTTGTGAAAATATATGGTCAAAATTTTTAAAAAATCATAATTTTTGTAAACTATCCTAATTCTTTCATAATAACATGTAAGAAGAGGTCTATTTATAACTATGTACGTAATTAGTTGTACATGTTTTATGTTTATGTGACGCAAAAGATGGAAAATTCGCTTCACCGATCTTTCTTTCTTCTTTACCCTAGCCACAGGTTGTGTATATTGCCATGATATATACTGTGTTTTTAGTTTGGTTAATATTTATTCGCATTCAGGTTTATTTAAACTTATATTTAGATAAACCAATGACAAGATATTATTAAACTCTAAACAAAATCTGTTACACGAAAAATGTAGTCATCAATGAAAAAATATATAAATGTATACATGGTGTCACCAAAACCCTCTCAACCTCACATAATCATGTCAATGGCAGTGTAGCACGAAGATTGACAAGGCCGGGATCCGACATAATTCTATGACGATCGGAGGTGTGCGAACAACATCATGTAAAAATATCCACTCACTCTATTTTCACTTTTTTTACACTTATTGCTACACTTCCTGTAAGAGAAGTTTTCTAACGTTTTCGTTCTCATTGTTCTCACACGAAATGTATAGAGAGATAAATTATTTAGTCATTCTAGAGTATAAATGACGTGATCCTCTACACTACAAACCAACTGACACGCGTGTATGTGTGGCATGTCACTCATTTACTTAAATCATACGTCAGAATCTACTATTTCTTTTTCCCAGTTTTTTATTTCTTATTTGATTTCGTTAGTAATTTTTTAGTTTTTCAATCAAATCCACTTTCACGAATTCATTGTTTTTTTGCAATAATTTGATTTTGAAAATATCAAGAAATTATTTATCTAATGGATAAAAGACTACAGTCTCGCCAAAGTGGATTTTTGGGAAACTTTAATCAGAGGAAAAACAAATTGCAATAATTTACTTCCCATCAATTAGTTTCTTATTTATTTATTGCAGTGTTTAGATCTAGAAAATAATAGGAATATTCTTTTACCAAATCAATAAAAGATCATAAAACCCAAAAAAAAAACATTACTTTTTTATTTTAATAATTCAATTAAGAATTCAAATGAAGGATTAGTTTTTTTTTTTTTTTTTCCAATGATTCAGCTAAGTAATTTCAAAGAAAATTTTGTTGTGAAATTTATTAAATGATGAATTAATCATAGCAAAATGGGTTGGTAATGGAGCAGTATTTTTCAACAACTCAATTCCACAAACCAAAGGAAAATGTTTAGTCAAGAAAATGGGTTTGTAAAATTTAATGGGGGAGAGAGTATTGATTATTTTGGGTGAAGAAAGAGACTCAATTGGTATTAATTTCATAAGTACGGTAATATATGGTCCGCATACATGCGTGTCAGTTGATTTGTGGTGTAGATGACCACGTCACTCGTCTTTCAGAAGGATTAAATAATTTGTCGTATAGAGAAGTGTCTTTTTATGTTCACTCATTCTTTTGCAAGGAAATCTATTTGCTTAATTTTTGTATAATTTAAAGTAATCAATCTCTGCCCTCTATTATTTATATTTATATTAGAGAGAGTATCCATTATTTTTTTTTTATCTTAGACCATTAATTGGTATTGCTCACACAGTCACTTATGCATGAATGAATAATGCATCATGAAATATACCAACTTTATCAAGCCAATCAACAGTAGGGAGAAAGCCGGAGTTGACTAAGAGGGACCGGAAAATTGTTGATTATAGCATTCCAACATACTTCACAATTGCAAATAAACACTAAAAAAAAGTATCAATTGAGACGACCAAATCTGTTATAAATCTGTCGCTAAATGGTAAAATCTGTCAGTAAAACAGAAATCTGTCGCCATGTCGTGCCTGAATAGGGCGTTGGGAAGCAAAATCTGTCACTATTTTCGTCTGCGATCTGACATTTTTTTTTATAGTTAAAGATACACAACCACCCCTCTTATATTCTAATCCTCGTTTCGCCACTGATATTCACGAGTGGCAGCGGAAAATGATTGTAATTCCTTCCTGCATGTATGAAAAAAGGCATACGTATAAAATAACTGACAAGCTAATTATAAGGTTAAACTATAGTAATCTTATCGTAGTGATTTATATTTCTGCAATACCTAGCTTTAACCCGGACGATATCACATACTAAAGTAGTTCTTACCCTCCAACAATATTGTAAAGGGGCTGTTCGATTAATTCAACACACTGGTCATATGTTAATCTATGCATTTACTATGCGCTAATGATCATTAAAACGGCCGAAATAGTATTAGTCATTAGTTTTTATTGTAAAGACATCAAGTACATCATATTTATAGACATCTAATGTGTCTTCTTTTTTGCTTTTGATAAATCATGTTATTGCATATCATAAGTTTAGGGGATCAAATTCGATTCACAACAACTTCAAGGTATCTAGATGAATGACTATAAACTGATTGAGAGGAGCAATTGATAATGACTTATAAACTGATTTTCTTCAAGGGTTTGTGCTCCTAGATTCAGCTTTCATGCATGGCTCACAAAACATAATAGACTGAGTACTAAGGATAGAACTGCAAATTATAATCATAATGTGTCTAAAACTTGCTGTTTGTGTGAATGTGATGATGAGAGTGTAGAACATTTATTTTTTTAATGCAATTTTAGTTGTGAAGTGTTATCAAATTTTAAGCAAAAAAATGCAATTCAGTGTGTCCTCTTATGGGTTTAGACTTTTAGTAGTGTGCTGCAGTGGATGAGAAATAGTTGCAAAGGTAAAAGAGAAAGCTTATAGGGAAATTATTGTGTTAGCCATGATGTACTAACTTGGAATTCACTGGGTTATTATACAGGTGAGAGAAGCTAGTAACAAAATTATGGCCTAACTTGGTTCGAGCTTCTTGCTGTTTGAGAGTTGCTAAGATGCGGAACTAAACAAGCAAGTTTGCTGCTTCGTGAATGAGTTCATTAGTGATAGTGATGTGTGTGCTGATATAAAAAGTAATCACTATAAGAAAAGGTTCATTTAGCATCATAAAACATTTTGAATCATGGTTGTGGTTAAATTTTAGCAACAGTTTAACAACATAATTTGTTGCTAAACTGTTACTAAATGAATTTTTTCTTGTAGTGACTGTAATATTGATGATAACTTAGACAACCTGCTCGGTGCTAATTTGGGGAAGGCCCGAGCATTGATTCCCATCTACATATCTAGTGTGAGAAGGTCGAAGTCGAAGGTGTATGTATGTGTTTGTAACTGTTTCTTTCAAGTTCTTGAGTGTTTGGTAGTCTGTTTTAATAGACAATGGGCTAAGCGTGTGCTCAGTGGTGCTTCTTTGAATAGATTGAGTTGTGCTATGTTGGCTCTATTTTGTGATAGTGGTATAACATATATTGCACCCTTGTATGATATGAGTTTTTTCACCTTCTTGATGAACATACCTTTGGTGAGATTTGTATGTGCCTTACCTAGGTTTGCAAACTTCTAAGTTTTCTCATAATAAACAAAGGTATGCTATCGATTTTACCTCTAATTTTTAGTCCCATAGTTTGATTTTAGTGAGCAAACGCACTATTTTTCTTACATTTTTTCTCATATTTAAGTTAATTAACATCACTTTTATATTTTTAGGATAACAATTTAACGTTATACATTTTTCAGCTTTCCTATCAAATTTCTTATCATAACTAAATATTACTATATTTTAATATACCTCTATCAATTTTTTTCAAGGCAAATTAATTTACTAGAGCAACCATATTAAATAACTTACAAATTTTCTCGTATTTAAAGTAAAAGTACACTTTTACAACTTATAATGAAACGTTTTGATTTATACAAATTATCAGTTTTTTTTATAAATTTCTCTATCACAACTATGCAACTCATCTTTTTGTTATTTTATTAATTTATATGTGAAAATTACAAATAAATAAGAGAGAATAAGAGAAAAATAAGAGAGAGAAATTATTATTTTGATTATAACGGAACATTTTGATCCAGAGATATTTGAGTTCATGTATATTTAAGGTAATGGATAAGGAAACTGATGCGTATACAATTTTATAACAATCTGCTCATATTTAAGATAAATTGGTGACATAAGAGAACTGATGTGAGTACGTTGTTGAATGTTATGTCTGAGCTTTTATGACCTAATCTCGGTTAGGTACATTTTTCTGTTAATATATATTTATTTACCGCTTATAATAATCGCTTACATACAAAAAGCTTATAATATAATAATCGCTTTGAGCTCTTATTTCGGTCTAATAAGGGTTGCGAAAATACGGCCTAGTGGATCACCCTTCAAGAAACGTGATCACAATTCTAATAACGAGGACTAACATAGCCTATCAGAATACTTGTTTCAGACAAAAGTTGCTTTCGATCCCAAAAGCAAATGTAACATAACAAAATGTATCATAGGAAAGTAACATTGCATTTATATATGGGAAAAAATGTTTTACTTAACTCAATTACCATACATTAACAAAATGGGAACCAAACTACTTACATTAATAATTGAGGCACTAAACTATATATATTTTCCTAAACTGGAGACATCCGTCAATTTAATTGGACGGAAGTTAAGTTAAATTATATTTTAGTCCCAAATTTTATAAAACATATGAATTTAACCCAAAAAATTTATAATTTTACATTTTTAACCCGAATTTTTTTTATTTTTTTTAAAATTAACTTATTTTTGAAAAAATGAACTTTTAAAAAGAATGACGTTTTTGAAAAAACTAACTTTGTTTTTGAAAAAAATTACTTTTTTTGAAAAAATTAACTTTAATAAAAAAAACAAAAGAAGTTGCTTTTTTTAAAAAGGAACTTTTTGTTAAAATATTAACTTAACCTCCGTCCAATTAAAAAAAGCAACTTCTTTTGTTTTTTTCTAAAGTTAATTTTTTCAAAAAAAAAATTAGTTTTTTCAAAAAAAAGTTAGTTTTTTCAAAAAAAAAAATCATTTTTTTAAAAGTTGATTTTTTTTAAAAATAAGTTAATTTTTTTAAAAATATATATTTTTTCGGGTTAAAAATGTAAAATTATAAATTTTTCAGATTAAATTCATAGTTTTATAAAATTTGGGACTGAAATGTAATTTAACTTAACTTCCGTCCAATTAAATTGACGGAGGTCCACAGTTTAGGAAAAAATATATAGTTCAGTGCCTCAATTGTTAACGTCAATAGTTTAGTTCCTATTTTGTTAATGTATGCTAGTTGAGGTAAGTAAACCAATTTTTTCCTTTTCTTTGTACAAAAAAAAAATATAGTTTTAAGTCAATCACCACTATGCCAACTCAATGGAGACGACAACCGAAACATTATTAATTCTTCATCTTTTCCACGAGTGTATTCATTTGGATCACATTTTTCTTTTGCTGCATAGAACTTTCTTTCGGGCTCGTGTTGAATATATCATCATCCACTAAAGTAGTACAATTTTAAAAAAAATATGAATTAGACTAATTGATAAAACATAGAGTTTGATCGATTAAATCATACATCTCAACAATAATTACTAAAACGGATAAAGATAATAAATTGGCGAACATATACTCTTTATTGATTATTAAACAGTTATCGGTTACATACCACTTTGGTTACAATATGATCTTAACTATCGAATATTCGGTATGATATTTGTGTCTTCTTCCACGGTATTTCACATCGGTGCCCGAATTGATTTGATACACTTGAGTGTACCTTCTAGAGAGATAAACTCTGAAAAGTCTCTATACTGGTTAGTTATAGGGTAGATATAGAAATCATATGGAGATTGTACTGTTATTTGATTTTATTTATAGGGATACGTGCTCCGTATAATGTTGACATGTGGCAATTTACACGTACTGTTCATGTGATTTTAGCTTAGTAACCTCATATTATTTAGAATTAGTTCAATGGGTTATTGACTTTCTTACTTATGGATGAAAATACATTTCTATCTTTGTCATTTGATTGTTATACCTGCCTTTGATGCGTTGGATATCCACTTTACTATATGGATCGGATCTATACCAGATGTGTTGTATTTGGTATTCTTTTTATGTCATATCACTAATGGTACCATAGTTTGGACGAAAACTTTAAATTCGCTGCTGATCATCGTAGTATATTGTTAGAAGTACGTAACAACCTTCTCAAACTTTGAGAAATTTACCGATCATTACAACAAACTTAAAATTTATGAACAATTTGTTTAGACACAATCAAAATTTGCTTCTAAAAGATAACTTTTATGGACAAAAATAATTTTTTAGCCACATAAATAATTTTTTTGTTTCCAAATCTAAATTTTAGGAACAAGAATTGAAAAAAAAAAATTATCTCCAAAAACAATGCATACATAAGGCGACAATTTAATTTCGTCTTAAAAAGTATTTGGAGACAAATTTGAACTGTCTCCTTATACTTATATGAAATTGTCTTTTGAGACAAAAAATTTCAAATCTTATGCCTCAAATTAACTCTTTTAGAGACAAAATTTGATTGTCTATATAAATATTGTCCATAAATCTTTAGTTTTTTTTTTGCGGTGGATTGAGCCAATTAGCTAATCATAAGTCTTTGTACCTTTCAAGATGGATTATATCAAGAAAAACTTATCGTAAAACAATTTTCAAAAGAGCAACTACTTATCGTAATAACATATATAGATAGCTTAATTATTTGTCATGATTCGTAGAAGTAGGGCTCTTTATTAATCTCTATTGTTATTATTTTCGTTGTTTGTTTGTTTTTCGTTTCTTGTATGCACTTTTTATTACAAAAAATATTAATAAAACAGATAGTTTCCCTCTAACTTATAGTATATTAGTCATGAGTATTGGTGAGCATGAACGATCTTATAATTTACTACTTATATAAGAGTTTTATTCCATTACAAAATAATGTTTGATTTAGTGAGAGTCAAAAGCTGTCACAAGTCTGTCATTAATTTACAAATCTGTCACAAATTGACTAAACTATCACAAAACGGTCACAAAAACAGTCGTTAATAAGCTCGTAATAAAAAATAAATCACTAATCTCGTCGCGATTTGAGTATTTTTTTTATAGTGTTCCAAGTTATAGTGCCTCATTTATGCATATATTTTTTTTTGTTCAACAAACGGGGACCATTTTGTTGTGTAAGTGTATGTATCGGCCGTACCATGCAAAGAAACCCTGTTGAAACCATTAGGACCGATTTTCCTTTAGACACGTTGACTAGCTATTTTTAATTTCATTTGTAGACTTTTTTAAAGTGCTTTTCCCCCCATTAATTTAATGGTATTTATTTGGTACAAATCACATTCATAGAAGGTGACTTGAGTGGGAGGCTTAAAAGCTACGAAAGAACTAAGAAAACAGCTCAAATAAGTCAATCTTGGTATGATTAAGTCTAAAAAAGGGTTAATGTTTATGCCACTAAAGGTGGAATGAAAGGGTATATTCTTGGAATAAACTCTTCCACTTACTGGCCTATCCCTACTAGTAATCACCTTGTGCATGAATTTTATTTTTGGTGGGTTGATGAACCAAATAAATTATTGTTAATTACTAGTATTAGACTAATATTAGAGCATGTTATCTCTATTGTTAACTAAAATATTTAGCTAACAATACATTTTTTTATCTTTATTAGTTACGTTAAAGTATGTGTTATCTTTATACATGTTAAAAAAGTTGTTAAAGTTAACAATATTTTTAATGTTTGTATCTGCTGACATGACAAACACACCCCACAATTAACATTATTATCTCCTATAAATTCTACCCATAATAAATAGTGACCAGTAAAATAAAAGAGAAATTGTTAATTAAAAATTGATAATATTGTTAACTTGAAACTAAAGTTGTTAAATTTAAGATGCATATGTGTCATTTAACCTCTTTTTAAACGATAATGTGTTATTATTTAACATTAAAAAGTTAAAAAATATTGTGAATGTTGTTAGTGATTAACAAAAAAAAAAGTCTGCAAAGTAACACTTTCCGATTCCCAGTAATTATAAGATTTAGTAAATAAATTACTGATTTACTGATTATTTTATGGAAACAAGCAATGCCATCTTTTTGTTACTGATTAACTAAGGAAATAAGATATAAAATTATTCCACATTGACACAAGAAAATATTAACCAATCATTTGGCGAATATTTAGCTCATCGGCATAACTCTTGTCGTGCTATCACAATCAAGAATATCAGTACATATTCCATTTTTTCTCAACAAATCTGAGAAGAGTGGAATCTTTAAATATAATCCGTTCTTCGTGGACAACGCGAAAAACAATCGTATACATTGGTTTATGATCGTTAATTTGTTACAAACCTTTTTCTTCTTTTGCATTATATATATGTAAGATAGTACGATTCACCGAAAATGGAAAGAAAAAGATTAAGAAGACTTGGTTTCTGTTCTCTAATATCTCTGGTTGTTTTGTACATTGATCATAATTTGATATATACTATCGTAATGAAATGATTTGGTTGTTAATTTGTTGAAAAAAAGGTCATTAGTTAATTACTGTTTTTGATATATATGTCTTATATGTGTCTAAGTTTTTTAATTAAACCCTTTCCCCTTGGTTAGTTTGTAAAATGTTACATTTTCTAAAATAACTATTTTTTTTGCTTTCACTCTATATATATAATTATAAATTCTCCACAATTTTTTTTTTCTTATTTCATCACTCCTGAATCCTGATATCTCTCATTTATTTTTTATAAATTAAGGCTCTTCTAGTAATATTACAAATTCTTCTCCTTATATTTGGCACTCACTTAATCGAGTTTTTTGCCAAAATAGGCTACTTGGGACCGAAAATTCCCAGAATGGGCTACCTTTCTTCAAAATTCCCAAAACGGTCTACTTCTGAAAAACGACCGATCGAAATGGTAAAAACGACCGGTCGTTTTTATCATGAACTCTCTGGAACAATTTGGACAAAAAACGATCGGTCGTTTTTACCATTTCGATCGGTCGTTTTTCAGAAAAAAAACGATCGGTCGTTATTTACATTTCGATCGGTCGTTTTTCAGAAATACTTCCTATTTAAAAAAACTCATCTCTTTTGCAGACCTACTTTTCCAGAATACTCTGGAAAAAAAAAACAGAACTCTTAGATCATTTTAGGGCAAATCTCAGAGCTCTTCGAAAACAGGTAAAACCTCAATATTTTGTTGAGGCTCTATGTTTCTGTAAGAGTCAATATTTTGTAAAGACTCGGTTTTTTCCACTATTTTTCAACACAGTTTCCACTATTTTCAATCTTATTTAGTTTTTTTTTTGTGTGTTTTTGGAGTATTATTTGAATTTTTTTGTGTGTGTTTTAGGTTATCGAAATGAAAAATCCTACAATTATGTGTTATTGGGGAGGTACGATGATGGAAACTATTAGCGAGGGGTTATCTTATGATATTTCTTATAAAAAAAAATTTAAGGTATCTAGAAACACGACATACGACAAATTCTTGGAAAAATTGTTTAAGGAACTTGATGTATCATCGACTTCAAATCGTTTGAGTTTAACATGTCGTTATCCATATCTGACTACACTTACTGAGTTTAAATATATGCGATTGGCTGTTGTTGATAATGATTCGTTGGAAACCATGCTTGAGTTAATAGAAGAAAATGGAAGAACGTTTATAGAGTTATATGTTGAAATTGAGCAAGTTTACTCTTCTGATCAAGATTACGGGTTGTATAATAATATTTTTTCCACTAATGAAATCGGTACATCAAGTAGAACACCCATTCGACAAGAGCCAATGCCAGAGGTATATTCTAAGAACAACGAACTAGATTTGACACATTTGGATGCAGTGTGTCGATTGTCAGATAATATTGATTGGTCGAACAATATAAATGAGATAGAACTTGGAGATGAACCAGATGATGAAGATGACGAGTCTGACGATGACGTCAATATTAGCGAAAACGAGTCTGACGATGACGAAGAAAATGTACAAGAAATGGGCTCGTATATGGATGAGGATGAAAACGACCAATCAAGTGGGTCACAATGGCCGAATAATACTATTCCCGATGAAATTCCTATGCATCAACCAATGTCAAGTTTGTTTAATGAACCGTTCGACACTCAAGAAAATTATGGTAACCAGAGACGAAATTATATGATGTATCCTGGATTTTGGGATCCTCAAGTTAATGATCCTTTTATTGGTCTTTTATTTAGGGATAAAGAAATGTTGAAAAAGGGAATAAAACTTTGGTCAATCAAACGTAACATCCATTTTTGCACTAAAAGTTCGAAGGCAAAATTTTGGGAAATTCGTTGTAAACTGGCCGAAACTCAAAAATGCAAATGGAAACTACGAGCTTCACTAAGAAAGAAACATGGATTTTTTGAAGTGTCGGTGTACAACGGTCCTCATACATGCATTCATGTCGAGCTTACAACTGATCATCCCCATTTAGATTCCAATCTTGTTGCCCAAACCATTCTAAATGCCATCACAACTAATCCTATGATGAAGATTTCATTAGTTAAAGAGATTGTGAATGCCCGCTTTGAAACGTCAGTTTCATACAAAAAAGCTTATTTAGGTAAACAAAAAGCAATCGCAGAGATATTTGGAAATTGGGAAGACTCGTATAAGGTTTTACCTAAATTTATGAAAGCGCTTCAAAAGTATAATCCCGGTACCGTAGCTTCTTACGAGACAACGCCAGTTTACGATGTGGTAACAAATTCAGTGGGTGAGGTATTGAACAGATTTTTCTTCACATTTAAGGCCGTTATTGATGCATTTCAGTATTGTAGGCCAGTTATCGCTATTGATGCTACTCACTTATATGGGAAGTATAAAGGTAAGATTTTGTTGGCCATGGCATCGGATGCAGATAATCATGTTTTTCCCATTGGTTGTGCATTTGTTGCTGAGGAGAGTACAATTTCATGAAGCTATTTTCTTTCTAACATTATGCGACATGTGATTAAAGAGCGCGTGAATATTTGTCTAATTTCGGATAGACATGCTGGTATTCTAAGTGCAGTGAGAGGAGTTTGGCGTGGTCAAGGTTTTGTTCATCGATATTGTTCAAATCATTTTTTGGATAATTTTAAGAAAGCTTTCAAAGGAGATCCTGACTTACACAAGTTAGCGGAGAACGCCATTTGGGAATTACAAGAAAGAAAATTGAAAAGAATCATGGAAGCAATAAAAGTGATGAATCCTCAAGCATATCAATGGTTGATAAAAGAGCCTGCGGAAAAATGGTCATATTTTCATGATAAAGGGAGGCGACATGGTAACATGACCACAAACATGGCTGAAATTTTCAATAATGTTTTAAAAGCTGCTCGTAATTTACCAATTACTGCTGCTGTACAGCTTATTTTCTATAAGTTGGTACACTATTTTTGCGAGCGGAAAAAGATAGTAATCGGGATGAGAAACAGCGGCACAAGATATGGTCCCAATATCCTCAAAATTTTAGAGAAACGCAGGTCCGACATTGGTCATACCAATGTTACTTTCGATTATGAAAGAGGGGTTTATTCCGTGTGTACAAGTTCAAGAAATTCCAGGGGAGGCAATACTCAAGTTGTCGACTTTTCACTTTGGCAATGCGATTGCGGTAAGTGGCAGAGTGATGGAATCCCTTGTTCACATGTGTTTTCCGTATGCGCTGCAAACCGTATTGATTGGGAAGCTTACATAGTAAAATATTACAGTCTTGAATCATACGAAGGTACGTACTCGGCGCAATTTTGTCCTCTTCGGCATCAAGACTATTGGGATTCATGTGATAGATTATTTCTTCCGGATGTTACTCTTGTAAGAGAAAGGGGTCGTCCAAGATCTACTCGTATTCATAATGGTATGGATCAGTCGGAGAGACGAGCACGTATGAGATGTTCTAGTTGTCAAGGGCGAGGACATGATTGTCGTAAGTGTCCGTATCCAATACGTGCTCGACGCTTATGATTTTAGCTGTAATTGTCCGCTTGTAATTGTACACTTATCAACGAGACAATATGTATCTTGTACTATTTTAATTTTCCGCTTGTAATTGTCTTTTTTAAGATGAAATATCTATATTTATTCTCAGTGTTTTTTCATACTATTTTTTGAGAAGATAAACTGGTTTGTTAAGTATGAATAAATAAATAAGTGCAATTAACATAAAAAGTAGAATGAACAACATAAATAAATAAGTGCAATTAACATAAATATATATATTTGATTAACATATATAACACAGACGACCGATCGTTCTGCAAAAACGACTGATCGCTTTTTTAGTGTGCTCACTGGAACATTTTTGTCCAAAAACGACCGATCGCTGTATACAACGACCGATCGTTTTTACACAGACGACCGATCGTTCTGCAAAAACGACCGATCGTTTTTTCAGTGTGCTCACTGGAACATTTTTGTCCAAAAACGACCGATCGCTGTATACAACGACCGATCGTTTTTACACAGACGACCGATCGTTCTGCAAAAACGACCGATCGTTTTTTCAGTGTGCTCACTGGAACATTTTTGTCCAAAAACGACCGATCGTAATTACAAAACGACTGATCGTTTTTACACAGACGACCGATCGTTATGAAAAAACGACCGATCGTTTTTTCCGTGTGCTCACTGGAACATTTTTGTCCAAAAACGACCGATCGTAATTACAAAACGACCGATCGTTTTTCTGTTTTTCAGCCTTTTAACTTCTTTCAAACCCTAATTCTATTTCATTCAACAATTATATCAACCCTCTCTCTCTTTCAAAATCGTCTCTTTCTATCAAAATCTATCAAAAATCCCTAATATCTACATATATATAACCCAATTCTCTTATTAATCCTTATAATCAACAATCGATTGATTCCGTTTCTTGAAAACCCTTTTTTTTCAAAATACCAATTTGTCCTAAACCTTATTTTTTTTTAATTTCCAACCATGGTTCGCACCAAGAAAGCTCAATCACACATCGTCGACGAACATGAGGACGACTACGTGCCTCCGTCCCCGAGCCGCCCCCGTGTTCCTCGCGCTCGACGAACCGGCCCCTCCACCGCTCCACCATCGGGCCCCGGTGCCTCTTCCGGCTCTCTTCCTCCCCTCTATCCATCTACAATGGGTAAAAGAGCTATTTTGACTAACTTTACATTAGACATGCCTTTATTTGTTGAACGTTTTCCTCTTCTCATGCAAGATTTAAACTTTCAAAAACTCAATGTAATTCTTACTCTAAAAGAGCCTTTCTTCATTGAAAATATATACGAATTTTACCATAACCTAGTTCTTGATAGGGATCATGATGACGCACTCCGCGTGCGTTCATCGTTTAATGGTCAACCCTTCGTTTACGGTGTAGACCGTTTACGAAATCTTCTACACCTCGATGTTGAGGGGGTGCACGAGCAAAGTGACGAACTTTGCGAAATGCTCAACATCGTTAATTTTACCGATTTTAAAGATGAACTATTTCATCCCGCACACAACAATCGCTCTAACAAAGCCCACGGCCTTCTCTTCCGAAATAAATTAGCCTACCATATCCTCTCCCATATTGTCCTCCCCCATACCTCAAACTTCACGGATGTTACCAATGAGTACATCTTCCTTTTAGGGTGCATCCATCGCCGAGTCAAACTTGACTTCGCGACACTCATATTCTTTAAGATGGATTCGCTAAAAACGAAATCCAAGAATGGGTTACCTTACGGTGCCTTGATTTCGGCCATCTTAAAAGACATGAACCTTGTTCCCGGTGGAACCCTGTTCAAGAATAAGGACAAACACATTTGGGACACCTCCTATCTTGCCCAAATGTCAATAAAATTCAACACTACCGCCAAGACCATTACTTGGTCTGGTAAACGGGTGTCCGGCCCCGACTATACTACTCTTTCCCTCGAAGAGGAAGAATATGTCGGCCCTAAGGCCACACCGCAAGCCGCTCGTGAGGATGTGCTTATTTCCTCCGAGTCCCTTCCCCCGTCTCACATAATGCCTTCCTCTTCTCGTCCCACTCGAGGTCGCGGAAAAGCTCAAGTCGGATCTTCCAACCGTCCTCCGCGCACCGAACAATTCTACGACGATCTATACATCGACCAATATCAAAATGCGCGACTCAACCGACGCATGTTTCGCTCCATGAACACAAGTCAAGAAGACTTGGACGAAATTGATAGGATAAGCGCCGAGCAACGGGCAAAGTTCTACGGGTATTTTCCCGATCTAGCCGGTCCCGACGATGACGCCGAAGAAGAGGACGACGCGACCTCCCACCGCGACTAGGCGGTTATTTTATTTTGCGTTGTATTTCCTTTGTTTTTCATTTATGATGTCAAAGGGGGACAAATACCTCTCTTTTATTTTGCGTTGTATTTCCTTTGTTTTTCATTTTCTTCCAACGTTGTTTTTGATGTAATAAGTAGCAAACGCTTTGCATTTATGTTATGAATCTTTTTTATGTTGCTCTTTATCATTACGTGTTAAATTGTATGACGTTGTGAGATTGCGTATTTATAATTCTACAAATGCGATTTTGATGTTATTATAACTTGTGCGCATATATATCTAGTTGATTGGGTTATTTGTGTTGTTTTTCATTTGTGGCGATTAACCGTTTTTAGGCAAAACTATGGCCAATTTTTCGCTTGCATTTGATCGTTCGTTTTCCTTAATCGTTTAGCTTTGGTTAACTTCGTTTTAAATCGGATGTTGTGACATTTACTTGTTTTAAATCGGATGTTTAGTAAAACGTCACCAACACATCTTGTACTAAACATATTAATTTACGACATCATTTTATGTGATAATACTAGTTCTATAAATATTTGGAAAAATCCGATCCAACACTCTCGTACTAAACATATTAATTTACGACATCATTTTTTAAGAGATCATGTTCAAAAAGGGGATCATGTTTTTATATATTTTTTGTCAAATCAATGTCGAAAAGTGCAAAAAATTCTTGTTCTGTAAATTGTTTACAGTCGATCGGTCGACAGTGAAAAACGACCGATCGTTCTAAAAAACGACCGATCGTTTCAGATCAAATTTCTTCCAGAGAGTTCACAAGAAAAACGACCGATCGTTTTTCAGAAACGACCGATCGTTTTAGGTATGATTTCTTCCAGTGAGTTCACAATAAAAACGACCGATCGAAATGTAAATAACGACCGGTCGTTTTTTGTCTGAAAAACGACCGATCGAAATGGTAAAAACGACCGATCGTTTTTTGTCCAAATTGTTCCAGAGAGTTCATGATAAAAACGACCGGTCGTTTTTACCATTTCGATCGGTCGTTTTTCAGAAGTAGACCGTTTTGGGAATTTTGAAGAAAGGTAGCCCATTCTGGGAATTTTCGGTCCCAAGTAGCCTATTTTGGCAAAAAACTCCACTTAATCTATGGACCTATGGTAATTAAATATTGATTCGACATAAAGTGTAATTATTGTAGTTTTATAATACAGAATAGCTTTACCATTTCCATTTTCCGCATATTTATCTGGAAAACTTTTGACCTAGCTATTTATTGATACATCACTTTCGTAAATTAAAAGTTGGGTCAGGTAAACAGTGGTTCAAAATTTTATTTTATCAGGCTTTGGTTAAATACAAAAATATTATTCTAGGAAATTAGCATGGCGAATTGGTTATTTGGTTGTCTAATTAGGTGTACAAAAATACTACATGCACTAATGCAAGAAAATTACACTTTCATAAACTCTTATCGAGTAAGTAAGCATATTATAGAACTAAATTAAGAATGGGAGTCATGGGACCTAGCTATAAACTCTTATTGATCTCGATTATGAGTATCGAATTGACTTAGTGACTCTCAATATACCAGTTATCAATGTAAATTTAGAATTTCATTTTCCTCCCGAAATTTAATAGTCTGCTATTCGGCTATATATTTAATATTTTTAATTAACATTTAACTTTATGGTAGTCTCAAATAGTATTGTATAATATTATATTTGAGTTTTTATTTTGTTGAATCGTCAAATAAAATATATTAAAATCATTAAAAAAATTAAATATTTTTAATTAATATTTAACTTTAGGTTAATCTCAACTAGGGTTTTATAAGTATTATATTTGGACTTTTGTTTTTGTTTTGGTTGAGGTGTAATTTTTTTTAAAAAAATCACATTAATGGTTGTCTGGCAATTAGTCTGGTTGAGTCCGTCTGACTTTATAACGTTAATGCCGTATTTAGATGTAGGTCTAATTTGAGTTGGCGTTTGATAGCAAAAACAAAATCTCAAAAAATATAAAGGACATGGAAAAATATAAATTACACTACAAAATAATGTTTGATTTAGTGAGAGTCAAAAGCTGTCACAAGTCTGTCGCTAATTTAAAAAGCTGTCACAAATCTGTCGCAAATTGACTAAACTGTCACAAAACCGTCACAAAAACCGTCGCTAATAAGCTCGTAACAAAAAATACCGTCACTAATCCCGTCGCTATTTGAATATTTTTTTGTAGTGTTAACTTACCGAAAAAAGGAAGGAAAAAAAAACTCAATACTTTTTGGGTATATATTGAATTAGAATCTTAATTAGATTGTCCTTTCATGATTTGGCAAAGACGTGTCCCTTCAAAAAGAGAGAGTAAATCAAAAGTAATTATCATCATTATTAAAATTAAAATGATTTTTCCCACCAAATTTTCAATATAAAAACTTTATCCGTTGATTTGATGGTTAAAATGGACAAATCATTTTATTTGTGATTTTGAAAAATAATTTTCACTTGATACATGATTGGTATATCTAATACATCATATCATATGATAATATTTTTAGATCAGACATTTAGATGGTCATACCAACACTCTTATTAAAAATATTAGTATATAGTAATGACCCATATAGATAGTGATAAGAGTACTATTGTTCTTTACCTCTTTTGATTGTCTAACTTTTTTTTAACTCTATTATTGTCCTCTCATTTGGTTTTAGTGTTGGTACTTGGTATTGATCCAAAACCCTACCACATACTATTTTCTTTACCATAATGCTACTTTCCTTCAACTTTTTTTTTTGCATGTTTACATTTACTTTAAATTCAAATGAAATTAGAATTATCATTACAGCAACTTTTTTGTATAACAAGATAACTTTTAACGTTTAAGTATCACTTTCATTAAATTATTTGATCAAACGAAACTGCGTATTAGTACCAGTAATATTACTAATGAAAATGTTTTTCCTCACACATTTTTCCTACCCAAAAAATCAACTCACATTCATTACATGACATATTCATCTCATCAAAAATTTTGATTTTTATTAATATTAGATTTAACAATTTTTTTATTTTTAATTAATATTTAAATTTATGATAGATTCAACTAGGGTTCTATTATATTTTTATTTGGAGTTTTAATGGGTTGTATTTTTAGATTGAATAAAAAAATTTATTTTTAATTATTATTTAAATTTAGGGTAAACTCAACTTAGGGTTCTAGTATATTTTTATTTGAGTTTTTAGTAGATTGAGTTTTTATTACATGACGTGACTTTTACTGCCATCTTATAATTTTTTTTATTTAAACGTTAATGTCAAAATTTGACCACAAGTTTTTTAATAGGAATACAAATAAACGATATGTATAAATGAATAACTAGAAGAATTAATATAACAATTAGTGTTGAGAATGAACTCTTTTTTCTTAGTACTAGTATCATTTTTTTGACACATGTTTAAAAAAAATGACTAGAATTGTTTCATGTCATCGGATAGACTTTTTGAGTAAAGGTTGATATATAGTTAGAGGAACCAATGAAAACACATGCATGTTTTCATAAATTGACAGAAAAAAACCATATGAATTGATATTTTTGGTGTTTCAATTTCATGAGTGTGACAACTTTTAAGTTATATCACTCAGATTTTCCTTGTTTGGATAATGCAACCACTTTCAAATATATAACAATTGAACAAACAAGTGAAAAAACGAAAATCCATATAATAACAAAAGAAAGTCAAAATATATAAAAGCTGGTAGTATTAAACAAACAGTACATGTGATTGAAAATATGGTATAGTAGATAAGTATAAGTGTATGCATAAAAGAAATACAAAAATACTAATAATTGTTGGCATTGGCAAATTTTCAGTCTTGTAACTGAATTAGCGACATTTTCGTTAAAAGCCTAATCTTATCACTAGCTAGTTAATAGTAGTATAAATTTAGTCCAAACTATATGAAAATAATTATTTTCCTTGTCATCAAAATATAGTCCAATTTATTAATTAAATGATATCTTACAAAGATAGTCGAGTTTCCTATACAAATTGTACATACTTTGGGCTATAATTTATGAAGCACTGAATTACTATATTTTCAGAAGATGAAATATGCTTAGTAGTTAGAGCATGAAGCTACACTTTTTCCAAATTAATATGAGAGAAAACTACATTTTTTTCAATTTTAGATAACATTTTTAGATAACATTTCCAAATATAATAAACTACCTTATATCTCAATTCAAATTATTTACCGTTCATAGTGTACTCACATAATCTAAAATTTTATCTAACGGATGAAATTAAAACAATCTAATAGTCTAGATTTATACGTGAGTTTTGTAAGTTTATTTTTATATAATTTTAATATATAAAATTATATATCTTATTTCTAAATTCTTTTATTTTCTCTCTCTTTGAAAATTGCCACCAAATTAATTTTATTGTAAAATATTATGGGAAAATACTTTTATAACTTCCTTTCTTAATTTGAGGTTCGCTTAGAGAAACCCGATAAAGTGCCATTTTTTATTAAAATTAAATTAGAATCCTCAAAAAATACATAAAATCATCCATTAAGGCAGTGGATGTTCTTGTACCATAGTTACCCAGAAACTCTGTTTAGATTACGTATCACGTTTTTCCGAAAACACATTTCGGAAACGGGTATGGTACTCTTTCAAAATTTTAAGTGAAACGTTTCAGAAACTTAAGCAAAATCTTTTTAAAATCTTAAATTATAATTCTTGAAAAGCTCAATAAAACATTCAAAAAATTTAAAAGATACTTATTTTTGAATAAAAGTGAAAAAATACATTTAAAATAGGATGAAATCAAATTAATAAAATATCATATATAAGTTGTTTTGATAAATTATCTCTTAAATTTCACTGTATTATTGTATTATTCATAAAATTTAGCGTATTTCATAAATATTTCCAACATGTTATATTATAAATTTTTTTATTATATCGGCTTTTCTCAATAAATAAAACATTCAAGAAACTTAAAAGATACTTATTTTTGAATAAGAGTGAAAAAATGCATTTAAAATAGGATGAAATCAAATTAATAAAATATCATATATAAGTTGTTTTGATAAATTATCTCTTAAATTTCACTGTATTATTGTATTATTCATAAAATTTAGCGTATTTCATAAATATTTCCAACATGTTATATTATAAATTTTTTTATTATATCGGCTTTTCTCGTTTTCCATTAAAAATCAGTCTGCGTTTCCCGTTTCTCGTATCGTATTCCGCTTCGATTCCAGATTTTGGTAACCAATGTCTTTGTACGTCTTGTACCCTCCAAAATATTTTTCAAAAAGGCAATATTTCTTCACGTATAATTCACGTGCCCAAATATACCCCATGTTTCTACTCTCTATATAAACCTTCTCATTTCTGTGAAATTATAACTCAACCGTTTCTCAACCGAAACCCTTATAAATAAATAAAAACTACATTTTTTTTTTAGTTCTCTTATTATATTAATAGTATAGATATATACTAAAATCTTTCTTTCCCGGTACAATGGGTTTAAACTCGAACCGAGTCGATCATTTCTCAGACAACCGAACAACGGTAACTATGTACTCTTTCTCGGACCAACAACAACTTAGTAATATGGAACTACACAACGTTTGTATGCCGCCACATAGGACGACTCTCGAAAAACTTAAGGACAAATGTTCGGAGGTTTTTTTTCCTGATGATCCGTTACACAGGTTCAAGAACCAGTCGTGGTTAAGGAAGTTGGTTTTGGGTTTACAGTTCTTTTTACCGGTTTTTGAGTGGGGTCCGAAATATACGCTAGCGTTTTTCAAGTCGGATGTTGTTTCTGGACTCACCATTGCTAGCCTCGCTATCCCGCAGGTCCTTTATGTTTTTTAGTTTTTGAGAGACTTTTTTTTTTTTTTTTTTTTTATGATCCTTGTTACACATTTTACACACCTATCGTGAGGAACCGGTAGCAACAGGCTAAAAGGGAGCCATCACCCCTCATTTCGAGAAAAAACTGATACTACTATGTATCCTAAATTTTTTTAATCAATTTTTGCATTTCAGCACCGCATAATTACGGGAAAAAAAATTTCCGCCACTGCACACTGGATCACAGACAAGTTTAGTCATCTATATATGTTTTGGGGTTGTTATTGGAGAATAGTTTAACTGTTGGTTTACTAAACAAAATTAGTTTCTATTTCTTTGGGAATGTATTTAAGTTAGATATAGGGGAAATGGTAGCTTTCTTAATATTAATTTATGAAAAATACTACGCAAAGTATAAAATTATATGTAAGGTAAAAAGATATTACAGTCACCTGATAGTGCATCAGTAAAAAGTAAGAACTAAAATGACCAAATAGAGTATTGGTTCAAATTAAATGAACCCCGGGAAAGTGTAAAAAATGAGAAATTTAAAAAAAAAAAACTTGTTGATTACAAAAAATAAAAATTACAAAACAACACCCTGCACCCTCTAAAATTAGTAACAGTATTGTTTTTCGATTGTTCAATTATTTTATAACTGGATTATGTAGGTGTTCCTTTATGTACAAGAATTCATTTCTAAATTTGTGAATTTTGAAGAGTTTATATTATTTTATTGCAGGGCATAAGTTATGCAAAACTTGCAAATTTACCTCCGATAGTTGGACTATGTAAGCATCAAACCCTGAGACTATTATACCAATGAACTTGAAATCGCAGTCTAACAACTTAAATTGGATTGTATGCAGATTCAAGTTTTGTACCACCGCTTATATACGCCATCCTTGGGAGTTCAAAGCATTTGGGAGTGGGTCCCGTTTCGATAGCGTCGTTAGTCATGGGAACGATGCTAAGCGAATCGGTTTCTTTTGTTAATGAGCCAATTTTGTATCTACAATTGGCTTTCACTGCAACTTTCTTTGCTGGCATTTTTCAAGCTTCTTTAGGACTTTTGAGGTACTTAATTTTCGGACTACTTAAATAAACAGTCCCTGTATGTTGGACCAAATTATATTTTATCCTCATAGTTTTAAGTCAAACAACAATTTTTCCCGGTTTTTTGACACTATTATTACCTGAATCTCTTACTAATCTCACCTTAGTTCCTGTTTTTTGAATATACTACAAAATCCGTTAGGTTTTTATTGACTGTTTCAATTTGGCCCAAGTATGTGAATTCTGCTTTATGTTGTTGATGATTTTACAGGTTGGGATTTATCATTGATTTCCTATCGAAGGCAACCCTTGTCGGGTTCATGGCTGGTGCTGCAGTAATAGTATCTTTACAGCAGTTAAAAGGGTTGTTAGGGATTGTTCATTTCACTACCAAGATGCAAATCATCCCTGTTTTTGCGTCTGTTTTCGAAAATAGAAACGAGGTGCAAACTTTACTATAGAAACGTCTTTAATACCTACTCTTATGTTTAGATACTTGGGGCGTGTTTGCTTCTATTCTTTATGGAAATGAGCTTGTTTATTTGAAGCAGGAAACGAAAAACCGGCCTATCCAGGCTAAACTTTTTAATTTTTTTCAAGGCACGAAGCTGGAAAATTTACCTGTAAGCTCACAAACCAAATGGCTTTGAAAAATGAATAACTTGAGACTGATTGATGATCGCAACTGAACTGATCTTATGTTCACTCCTTCAATACAAGTTTTCACAATTAAAGGCACTTAAAAATATATTATTATTTTCAATGTTTCGCAGGTTTTTTGTGATTTTTCCGAGCTGCTGGATATTGTTTTGTTTGTTTGTTTATTTTATTTTTCACATTCTGCAGAATTGATTATAATTTTATTATTTTTGCAGTGGTCTTGGCAAACCATTGTCATGGGAGTCAGTTTTCTTGCTTTTCTATTGACAACCAGAACCATTGTAAGTTCACAAACCCCCCCAAAAGTACAATTCAAGATACAGAAATCGATTTCATTTTCATTGTTCTTTTTAATTTCACTAAGTACTAATGGCGTGTTTTTCCATTGTTATTTTCCTTTTTCTGCCTCAATGATATAGAGCATGAAGAAGCCAAAGCTGTTTTGGGTCTCAGCAGCTGGTCCTTTAACATCAGTTGTTCTTTCAACTTTACTTGTCTACTTATTCCGATCAAAGCTTCATGGCATCAAAACTGTAAGATACGGACTACGGAGTGTATTTAGTAGTAATATAAAAATATGTTTCTACATAAATCTTTCATAATACGTCGACCTTTCCTAAATATCATTTCTGGTGTTCAGATTGGGAAATTAGAAAGTGGCCTAAATCCACCATCAACAAACATGCTATATTTTCAAGGGCAGTACCTTATGCTTGCACTCAAGACTGGTCTTGTAACCGGAATACTATCTCTTACAGTAAGTACCAGTAATTCGATGTGAAACGCAAAAGTTATTAAACTGTCACAAGTCAGATAATATAAGCAGTAATATTATTTTATATACATTTTTGTTTGGTGCAATAGGAAGGAATTGCTGTGGGAAGAACATTTGCTTCATTGAATAATTATCAAGTTGACGGTAACAAAGAAATGATGGCTATTGGGTTTATGAATATAGTTGGTTCTTGCTCTTCCTGCTTTGTCACCACAGGTAAAATTGTGATAACTTGTCAATTTCGACATATATTTTTCCCTAATTGTTATGAATGTTGATGGCTTTCACTTGAAAAAAATGTGTTGATTTACAAAATATTTAGTTTCAGGGCTCCAAACGACTGCATGTTGTCCACATAAAAAGCTAGTGATTTGAGACGCTTTCAAATCTCTAGAGTTTGTTAGTCACAATATTTAAGTTAATAAGTGTTCTTTTTTCAGATCAGAAAAAAGCTGGATTTATCCATCTTGAAGCTTTATCTTTCTTCCGGCCAAAGGACCTGGAAAGCTAATTTTTCAGCTGATCCATACATGGTCCGTTTTTAAGCAAAAACAACAAAATAGTGAACTTAAAAGCTGCGACTGAGCAAGGCTGTAGTTTTAGTTAAAAAGAAAGGAAAAACTAACCCAAGACCGATGCAACACACACAACAAAAAAGCGTATTAACTTTTTTTTAAGTGTGTAATGTCACAGCAAGTTCAACTAGTTTCCATTATTTTAAACCATACAATTGTGTAATCAGTCTATTAATATTGAGATTAACTTTTTTCAGGCTCATTTTCACGGTCCGCTGTGAACTACAATGCGGGAGCAAAAACAGTTGTTTCAAATATCATAATGGCAACAGCTGTGATGTGCACTCTCTTGTTTCTCATGCCCCTTTTCCGTTACACTCCCAATTTTATATTATCCGCAATAATTATAACAGCTGTGATTGGGTTGATCGATTATCAGGCAGCTTTTCGATTGTGGAAAGTTGATAAGCTCGATTTTGTTGCATGTATGTGTTCTTTTTTTGGGGTCCTTTTCATCTCTGTCCCCTTGGGACTTGCGATTGCGGTAAGTTTTCCGGTTACAATTTTTTGTTATAAATTTGTAGAAAATATCTAACAAATTTTGGTAGTAAAAAAACAATTTAGTCATAAGAAAATATGTTTTCCCAAAAATGTGTTTCCTGTCAAATAGTATGATTTACTACTAAATAAGTATAATAGATTCAAAAGTTCCCAATATCACTTGATGGGAATAAGTAAAAAAATATACTACAGCTTAATGAGATTCGCCGATTCCCATATATGATATCACCAGTTCCTATATATAGCCGATTTTTTTGAATTTTTTTTACTAATTGTTGAAATTTGTGTTTTGTATTTCAGGTAGGAGTTTCAGTCTTTAAGATTCTGCTACATGTTACAAGGCCGAATACTATCTTATTAGGAAATATACCCGGGACTCAGATTTATCAAAATCTCCAAAGATACAAAGAAGCTTCGAGAATACCTTCTTTTCTCATACTTGCTGTCGAGTCTCCGATGTACTTCGCAAATTCCACCTATATACAAGAAAGGTAGGCTAAACTAATTGTCTCACATTCATTCCAATTTTTGTATAAGCCACATTCATTCCATTTATATGTTTACAAGACTTTCTAAATAACGGTTAATTAATATTGCAGAATACTTAGATGGGTTCGGGAGGAAGAGGAATACATAAAATCACAGCACGAACATGCGTTGAAATGTGTGATTTTGGATATGACGGGTATGAACTTTTGAATGTTTATTACTTAGAGAATACAAGAGTACTGTAGTAAATGAACTTAGAAATTGTATACCTGCGTATTATGCATATAGTTAAATTTTTCCTCGGTTTACCATTCACACCAATGTAAATTGTAAATACGTCTACTCATCTTGTGCTCTACGTGTATATCAATATATCATGCCTTTACGCGCATATGTGCATAAATATTTATGATCTGGATAAATGATTAAGATTATTAGTCCATTGTGAATGTATATCTTATGGTAGTTTTCTTTACTTCCTCAGCTGTGACAGCCATAGACACAAGTGGAATTGAGACGATATGTGAAATCAGGAAAATTCTGGAAAAAAAATCACTTCAGGCAAGGATATACATTTCGACTCCGATTTTGTTACTAGTCCAGGAGCTTATTTTAAATATTAGTGCTGACTTTATTTATGATTCTAAAATATGCAGTTAGTCCTAGCAAATCCGGTGGGGAGTGTTATGGAAAAGCTACACCAGTCAGAAATATTAGAATCGTTTGGTTTCAACGGATTGTATTTAACTGTTGGTGAAGCTGTGGCAGATATTTCATCACCATGGAAAAACACAATCATGAATAATGTATAATAAATCATTACTAGGTTTAGTCTCCAATTTTTATTTTCATTTTCATAATTAAGAGGAAGTTAAGTAACACATGAATGTTGCCGGGAATACTATTATACTGTTGTAACTTGTAAGTTGTATGCTAATTGCCAAGGTTTTTTGTAAGAAGCAAAAGAGTTCTTCACCAGAAATGTCCAAAATATAGAATTACTTATATATATTATATACCAAGCCCATATACTAGCTGACCGCAAATCTTTGGGATAAAGGCGTACTTTGATGATGACAACCAAGACCATATACTGAACCAAGCAATTTTCTAAGATCAAACACCAAAAGGTACAAATTTTCCAATTTCCCACGAACATTTGGACAAGTTTCTCTGTCTCCTTGTCAAAAATAATAAACATAGTACCAATTCCCATAAACAATCACAACATTGGACCTTTTGAATTTCCTCCAGACGGATGATACCAATTCGTGTTAAAAACTGAATGAACTAAAAGGTTAACGACGAGGAAAATATCAATGGAAATCATAAAAGAACCATCATTTCAATCATCTTTAATAAAAATAACTCTCCCTCGAATCGCTTAAACACAAGTTTTTGACAACTACATGTATACCATTGTTATAGACTACACAACCAATAAATATACGATTATGCATACAATCACAACAGAACAGTGCAGAGTTCAAACAAAACAGAACAAAGAGAAGCTGCAAAGGGATCTAAAACAAACAGCAATAAAAAAATAGTATGAACCAGATTCATACGAGCAGACAGATTTTACATAAAAGAATAGAGACTGGCATTAGAACTTTGATATAGACTAATTTTTTTCCCACAATATTTATCGAATTTGAAAAAGGCCAGTAGCAAAAACTTCATCCCTCCTGAACTACGGGAACGTTCTGAGAAACTGAATGCAAAAGATCATTACAATTGAAAATTTTACATACATGAAAATCAAGAGTACAAACATCTGTCACTAATATATATAAAAATAAAAAGTTAATACACAATAAACAAGGATAGCCGTCACAGTGGGGGAAAAATGCACTAGCTATACACAACATTTATCAACTCATTACATCAACTAATGTATTCAACCTTGTCGCAATTATTTGTAGGAATTTCCTCAAAATAGCTTTTTAAAATTATATCACGGCATTCCCACAAGAATACTACGAACTATCTGTTTGAGTCTCGCTCTTTTTTCTCCTACTTTTCTTCACGGGAACAGTCGCAAGATCATCAGATTTCTCCTCAAGTTCAACTTTTTTACGACTCCGACCATTAACTACTTTTTTCGTACTTTTCTCTGATACAACTTTATTAACGCTTTTATCATTAATATGAACAACTCCTCTAGGCGAATTCATCTCACTCCTCAACCTCAAAATCTCCCCCTTCGCTGTCGCTATCTCCTCTTCCAACCTCTTCTCTCTCTTCTTCAAGCCTTCTCTTTCCTCCCCGAGCCTCATCAGGAGGCCCTGTGCATCCTCCATGTTCTCCCGAGCCTCTTGAGCAACACGTCTCTGTTCATCTAGTGCTCGGTAGATCAATTCCTTTTCCTCTTCCAGTGTAGAAATATGCAAACTTGTGTTTTCAAGTTCTTTTGAGAGAATCAAAGCGTTTTGGTTAATGTCGTTGAGAGATCTTGTGGTCTCTTCTAAACCCGTCTCTAGGATTTTTCGAGATTCTTTATCATTTGAAATTTGCTTCTCAAGTGCTTGTAATTCTTTATTAAGCAAAGAATTTGTCTTTTTCTCTTCTTCTAAATCATTCGTCGCCTTTTCTGCTTTTTTGTACACACCAACCAGTTCGTTTTGTAAGCTTTTGAAATTGTCTAGTGCTGATTCAAGTTCATCGGAGATGACGCGTTTTTCATCTGATGTGTTTTTCAAAACCTCTTTCATAGATAACATCTCGTTAGTTAACACCTCATTGTTGTGTTTGGCTTCATCAAGGCTTATTTTAAATGACTCTATTACTTTGGCAGATTCCGTTTGGATCTTCGAAATCTCACCCTCGAGATCCAAACAAGTATTTCTCGATTTCTTTAGTTGATTTTCCATATCACCTGCCTCATTTCTTGTTTTTCCGAGTAATTCTTCTATGTTTTTAAGCTCGTCCTTCAAATTCTCAAAGTTTTTCATTTCAATATCGAGCGATTTCTTCAACTCATCCCTTTCTTGAGTTAAATCAGAAACCAATTCTTCGTATTTGATCAACTCATTGATAGTGAATTTGATCTTTTCTTTAACCTGATGAATTTCCATGTCCCTTTCTTCCAAAACTTTTAGGTGTTCAACCGATTTTTCTTCAGATAATGATTTTAAATGATTGTAATCTTTCTGCATACCAACTAATTTTTTGTTTAAATCATCTCTTTCAACAATCAACGAACTAACTTGAGCATTTAAATCATTCACCATAGCATTTTTCTCCGACAATTCTTCATGAGTTTCCAGAACCTCTTGATTTAAACTCGCCTTTTTCAAATTAGCTCTTTCTAGCTCAACCTTGGTTTGCTGGAAAATGGAATTTAATTCCTGAAGCTTTAATTCCTTATTTGCAACCGTAGATTTAATTTCATGAATATTTTCCTCTTTACCCTTAATCTCTACACCTAATAGAGTGACTTTTTCTTGTAGCATTTCAATGGAATGTAGCTTCTCTTTCAGCTTTTCTTCTAATTCCTTTTTGTTTTCATCAGCTTTTTCGAGTCGAGTTTGAAGATTTTTAATTTGAAATTTTAGATCTTCAACTAATCTGTGTGTTTGTTTAAGCTCTTGACCTTGTCCAGTTATTGCAGTTTTTGCTAGATTCAACTGGCTTATCAAAACTTGTTGCTCTTCGTTAGCGGTTTTCATTTGCTTATTAAGTTTTTCTCTCTCATTCAGGAGCTTCGACTCGCTTGCTTTCTCCAGTGAAACCATCTTTCTTTCGATTTCTTTTTGCTGAGATTTCATCTGTTTATACAAACAGTGGATAAATACTACAGGAAAACACAAATTTAACTTTGGAAAATTACAAGTCGAAAGTCAAACAGCTTATAAGTAAAAAAAAAATTGGTAGAGATTCAGAAGTAGTCTAAAATCTGTCAGGTTAATTTATAAAAAGTTGAATATCAGGGCAAGCATTCACAAATATAACTCGAGTGTGTTTTATTGGTTCCTTTTGTGAATACTTAAAGGTTACACTGTAATTAGGAAAAAGATTATCATAACGGATGAATACAGAAAAAAAATTGTCCTTTTAATGTCTGCTTGCACTTTTTTCTCTTGTTCCATTTTCCACGACAAATCCTTGTTAGAATTTAAGGTAAAGAAGCCAACATGAACTTCTTTAAAAAATGAGTAACTGATCAGGTATTTCCACACAAAAAGAAAAAAATATGTACATATATAACTCCAAAAACAGATAAAGAGTAAATGACCTACCGATTCAATCATTGTTTCAATAGCGGTGTTTTCTTTCCTTGCCAATGCATATAACGCACCAAGCACGCCAGCACTTAAAATCCCAACTCCATTCAGAAAAGAGAGAAAGATGTTTGGCTGCGCTTGAAAATACTCGTATCAAGTTTATATCACCAAAAAACCCAAATATTTGAACTAAAAAAACACAAGAGAATGGGAGATGCAGACCTCTTCTTCTTGCTTTTGCTCTAACATCTCCAATGCTGTTTCCTCTAAAAGATGATGATTGAGAGGGTATATATTAGATAACTATGAATGAAATTAGGATCTATAACATTTTAATTACAGAACCAGTGATGATGGTACAATTTATAAAAAGCTAAGGACACATGACAATCCTCTGGTTATTACTAAACCTTTTGAAGTGCTTTCAAAATATTTTAATAGCCAAACCTAAACTTTGTAACATTAAAAAAATTCATGTCAAAAATATACTTCTATTCAATCAAAAACTCAAAATGTACGCATATACAACACATCTGCGAAAAAAATATGGTTTACACATGAGTTCAGAATTCCATAGTGAATTATTTTGGTAATTTGGTTTTACTAAAGACGAATATGATATCTCATATGCCCCCCAAACAAAATTGTTCGATACAATTTCAGTTGCTATTGATCATCACCTAGCCATTTCAATACCGCTAATAGCCTAATATGTCAACGAAAATCCCATTTTTTTATTTAAACAAAATAACTAAAAAAAAGCACTCCTAACTAACCAAAACAACCCTAGTTTCATCAATTGCACAGGAACGACCAAATTGTCATGATACAACACATAAAAAGCAGAAATCAGAGAAGACCAGCTGCAACACTGTTAATCACACCTAAAATCCCACAATTTTAAATTATGCAAAATTCAATTAAATCAAGAAAATAAAAACCCAGTTCTTCCAAAGCAATAATACCCAATTTTACAAACTAGAAGAAACTGAACAAAAACTAGGAAAGACTCAAACTTTACCAATAGCCAAGCTTTGAAAAGACTTCCCATTCAATTGAATAAGTGGAGAAAATGCCAACTGGAATTCCAATTTCACATATATACAACATAATAAAAAATAACGCAGTAAACCTAGTTTCAACATTGGCACCCAATCAACAAAAATGTCACCATACAAAAAAAACTCAGAAAAATCCCAAATAAAAAATATTAATCACCCCTCAGTTTTTATAGATCAGCATTATAAGCAAAATTAAAAAAAAAAAAGGAAAAGAAATAAAATAGGTTCTTCCCTCCATTGCAATACCCAATTCACAAATCATAAGAAATTAAAACAAATACAATTTACCAACTTAAACACTACAAAACAAATCAACAGCAACAAAATAAGTAATTCAAATAACCCAATAGCCCAAGATTTTCACTGCAATACCCAATGCACATGAACAAAAATTAAATTTTTTTTAGCAAAGACTCAAACTAGAGAAATCCCAAATCAACAATATTAATCACCCCTCGATTTTATAGATCAGCAATATAAGCAAAATACAAAAAAGGAAGGAGGGAAAAAAAAAGGTTTCCTCCCTTGCAATACCCAATTCACCAATTATAAGAATCCAAAACAATTTTTAATTTAGAGAATACCAACTTCAACATTGTAAAAGCAAATGAACAAAACAAGTAATTCAAATAACCCAATGAGACCTAAATTTACTCTCCAATACACCAATTCACATGAAAACAAATACAAAAACTAGCAAAGACTCAAACTAAAAGAAAACCTAGTTCTTCCAATGGAATAATACCCAATTTTACAAACTAAAAGAAACTAAAACAAAAAATAGCAAAAGATTCAAACTTTACCAATAGCCAAGCTTTGAAAAGACTTCCCCTTCAAATGAATAAGTGGAAAAAATGCCAAATGGAACTCCAATACAACATAATTAAAAAATATTAGTGTCAACTAGCCCAACATACCTAGTTTCAACATTTGCAATACCCAATTCACAAACCATAAGAATCCAAAACAAATACATAATTTAGAGAACACCAACTTCAACACTGTAAAAACAAAGTAACAGCAACAAAATAAGTAATACAAATAACTCAATAGACCTAAATTTTCACTTAAATTCAAAAATTAGGAAAGATTCAAACTTTACCAATAGCCAAGCTTTGAGAATACTCCCCCTTCAAATGAATAAATGGAAAATCTGAAATACCCACAAAAAGCAAAACTCTCCTTTTGCAAAAGCTGCTATCTTTTGAGCTTTTTCTAGACAATTCCATTGTTGTTGTTGCTTTCTTCCCCACTCCATTTCTAGAGAGGGAGAGTTTAAAGTAGAAAATTTTGGGAAGAGAGAGTAAATAAATAGCCAAAAATCAATTAACAACAATAAAGTATCCAAAAATCAATTAAATCAAGAGGAAAAAAAACCTAGTTCTTCCAAAGCAATAATACCCAATTTTACAAACTAAAAGAAACTAAAACAAAAAATAGCAAAAGTTTCAAACTTTACCAATAGCCAAGCTTTGAAAAGACTTCCCCTTCAAATGAATAAGTGGAAAAAATGCCAAATGGAACTCCAATACAACATAATTAAAAAAATATTAGTGTCAACTAACCCAACATACCTAGTTTCAACATTTGCAATACCCAATTCAAAAACCATAAGAATCCAAAACAAATACATAATTTAGAGAACACCAACTTCAACACTTTAAAAACAAAGTAACAGCAACAAAATAAGTAATTCAAATAACCCAATAGACCTAAATTTTCACTTAAAAACAAATTCAAAAATTAGGAAAGAGAGAGTAAATAAATACCCAAAAATCAATTAACAACAATAAAGTATCCAAAAATCAACTAAATCAAGAAAAAAAAACCTAGTTCTTCCAAAGCAATAATACCCAATTTTACAAACTAAACAAAAACTAGCAAAAGACTCAAAACTTTACCAATAGCCAAGCTTTGAGAAGAGTTCCCCTTCAAATGAATAAGTGGAAAAACTGAAATACCCACAAAAAGTAAAGCTCTCCTTTTGCAAAAGCTGCTATCTTTTGAGCTTTTTTTAGACAATTCCATTGTTGTTGTTGCCCTCTTCTTCCCACCATTTCTAGAGAGAGAATTTAGAGTGGGAAATTTTGGAGAAGAGAGAGAGTGATGGAGTGGAGTGCAGGTGAAACAACAACTCCCCATTGATATGCTCAAATTCATTCTCTCTCTATATCTCTCTCTATATATCTATATCTATATCTATCTATTACAAGGACATGTTTTATTTTTGGTCTATCTTTTTTGTTTTTATTAAGCTTTTGAAAGGGAAAATTGCTAAAATGGTACCCAGCCTATTAATTTTTAGTGATTTGGTATCCAGCCTAACACACTTTTTAAATTGGTACCCAACCTATACATTTCGCTCTAATTTGGTACCCAACCTAACACTTTTTCTAATTTGGTACCCAACCTAACATTTTTTTCTAATTTGGTACCCAACCTATGCGTTAAAAACCGATGATCGAAGACAGATTGAGTCCCTCAATTGGACTGTATACGTATAGGCTGGGTACCAAATTAGAGCGAAACGTATAGGTTGGGTACCAAATTAGAAAAAGTGTTAGGTTGGATACCAAATTAGAGCGAAATGTATAGGTTGGGTACCAAATTAGAAAGTGTGTTAGGTTGGATACCAAATCACTAAAATCCGATAGGTTATGTACCATTTTAGCATTTTTCCCCTTTTGAAAGTGTTGATCTGAATTTACTTGTCTGTTATTTAATTGTCGTCGCCTTATAAAAATTATCGAAATAATTTTTTTTTTAAATATAATTATAAAATTTAACATTTGAACTATATGATCAAGTTTAAAAAAAAATCATTCCGATAATTTTAATATAAGTTATTAACCGATCAAAATTGCACGTAATTTCATAGTGGATAATTAAATCAGCACGGAGGGGGCAAGAGTTATGATAAAGTATAAACTCAAACATCAATATGAGTATACGACAGGCTAAAATCAATGATCATTAACTATTTGCAATAGTGTATGTCAAATTTTTTTTAATTATATCATCACTTGTAAATTAACTAAAAGAATTATTAGAATAACTAAAATGCAACGGATTTATACGTTGTTGTTGTTGTTTGGACTAGTGGCATGAATTGTTTTTTTTTTTATTTAATATCCTGAATTTAAGTTTTCTTACTATTTTAATTTTTTTTTATTATTTTGATAATATGAATTCTCAAATATTTCTTATTTAATACCATGAATTCTAAATTATTTATTTGTTTAGTATACCCTGACTACAATTATTCCGATGTCACTGTGGATAATGGAACGAAATAGTTCAAGATAGAAAAAAAAACTCGAATTCAGGGTACTAAAGAATAAAATTAAGAATCCAGGGTATTAATGAAAAAACGGCAACAATTTAAGGTACAAAAATACTAAAATCCTGAAATGCAACCAGTAGAAATGTAGTGTATTTATAGCAAACAAAAAAGAATGTATTTACGCCAAATACACTCATTTTCTATAATATTTTTAAAAAAAAAAAAAACTTGTTTTTAAGGATTTTTAGAGAGATTTGGAGTTGAGTTTTAGCGAAACTCGTTTCTAGCTTAGAATCTCTTTCTGGCTTTCCATTTTCATGTAGACCATATTCGTTCACGTATCTCGTATTATTTTCAGTTTCTATATACGTATCAGCAACTTTGATCTTTAAATACTTTTTAGCAGCCTTTAGACATCAAAAATTGAAAAAATCATAAATTTCGGAATTATGGGGCGCCCCTCGATAGTATGCGCTCAGCTTTTTCCGGAGTATAAGTTGCGTAGTTGTGTATGTTGCTAAAAGAGCAGGGGACCGTGTTTAAGATGCAAGGCTGTAGCTATTTCCAACATTTTCGTTACAGAAACTTAAATAAACTCTTATTTGATCAACCAACTGCATATACTTTATGAACAAAATAAAAAAATTAGCTTAAAATCTGGAACTGAACAAGCATCGTGTTATTTTGTGTTCCTTTTCCATTTTAATGCCAATGTACTTTATAAGATTTATGCATAAATGCAGTAGGTATACACTTCAGCTTCTGTTGCTTCGTTGAACCATCTTTCAAATTTCTTTGATCGACCGAAAAAAATGCTAGTTACTTCCAGCTTAAAAATTCTAATTTTCCGGCCAAAAAAGCTCAGCTTCTTAATTTGATCAACCGTCGAAGTTTAAATGAAAAAAAAAAAAAAAAACTAGCTAGTATACAACTAAACGAGGCATGAAGTGTCGGCAGACGGACAAAAGAGTTTGGTGATAATTTAGTGAAAGGAATTTATACGTAGATGAGAGACTCACTGGTCACTGCTCGTCTAGCTTCTGATCAAAACAAGATCACAATAATAAGCAAATTTAATGAATTCCTTTCACAAAATTATCAACAAAAGCAAACCCTCAAGAAGCTTATTCAGACAACTTGGGAAAATAAAATGAGAATAAAGGATACAGTAATGAGACATCGATACATATCAACATACCAATTTTCTTTTTCATAAAATCGAATGTGGACGAACTTCATCTATATTACCCACGGCCTCCAGAATAGATGAGTACGTAATGAGATCATATTCAAAACCTTTTGTACGCATCTCTCTCATCAATTTTGCAGCCTCCTCTAACATCCCAGCTCGGCTTAAACAGCTAAGAACGGTATTGTAAGAAACTCCATCTGGTTTTGTCTTTGAATTCTTCATTTTTACAAGCATTTCCATTGCCCTTTGAGGCCCACTTGTCCTAGCCAATCCATTTAAAAGAATATTTTGTGAATTTAAATCTGGTAGACAACCGTTTTCTTCCATAGTGCGTAGCAGCGAGTAAGCATCATCGATCATATTACCCCTTACCATCCCCGACATAAGAGCGTTGTACGCGTATATATCTGGGGTACACCCAAGGCTTTTCATTTCATTGAAAAGATTAATTGCCTCAGGAAAACGCCCACATTTACCGAAGTGTTTGATCATCACAGCATATACACGAGAACTAGATGATCCGCAGTTTTCTCTTAGTTCTTGAAATAATTCATTAGCAGCCTCGTAACGTTTGGATTTTCCAAGGGCGTTAATAAGACTACAATAAGCAGCTGGGCAAGGTGGAAAACCCTTTTCGTCCATCTCCTCCAGCAACATTAGAGCTTTCTCAACATTATTAGTTTTACAAAATCCATCAATTAAGATCGAATAAGTGAAAGAACTTAAAGTTATACCCTTCTCCTTCATTTTTTCGAGCAGAAGAGAAGCTCGGGATGGAGAAGCCTTACATTCAAATATGGCTTTTATAAGGGTGTTATATGTCACCACAGTTGGCGTACATTGCAACAATTCCATTTCGTTAAATAATTTTATAGCTTCGGGCAAACGAGATGCTTTTCCTAGAAGATTTATAACATTGTTTATAAGCACAACATCTGGTTTTATTCCCTCTTTGAGCATGTTTACGAATATGCCGTACGCCTCTTCAAATCTCTGAGCTTTTCCAAGTCCCTTGATCAATTCGGTATATGTATAAACGGTGGGAGGACAACCCTTCTCTCTCATCTCACTCGCTAAACTCAAAGCCTTCTCAGCCTTACCGGATTTAAAGTAAATTGCAATTAACGTAGTGTAAATCTTCGCCGTCGGATACAAACCGTTCTCTCTCATCTCATCGAACAGCCTAATAGCAGAATTCTCGCGTCCTAATTTCCCAAACGCCGATATAAGCGCACTATAAGTTATCGTATCTGGAAAACAATTACCCTCGTTACACATCTCATTGTAAAGTTCGTGAATTTTCTCATGGTGATTTTCTTGCATTAACATCAAAATGATAGAATTGTAAGTGCTAGCGTTTGGCTTGCATTTGCGACCTTTAGCGTGATAAAAGATCGATAGAGCCTTGTTGACCATTTTAGCTCTCCCCAACATTCGTACAATTTCGGATAAATCAGCTGGGTCTATAGCTTTCACATTTCGAACCATTTCTTGGATTGTTCTCCACATCTCCCCCACCAAACCAGCATCGTCTAAACAGCGGATTAGAGAGAGATAAGTGGTAGAATCGTGCTCAAAGTTTCTTCTTTTACCAGCCCATTTGAAAAACTGGATTTTGACATTAATTTCAACATCTATATTCAAAACCTCACGAACTAGTCGATGATCCACTTTTAGCAAAAGCACTTCCAAGGCCTTTTCTGCGTCGGGTCCCCACTTAAAAATCTTTAATATTCTTATAAATCTCTCGTCTAGTTTTCTCGCTGATCGGTTCTTCTGTGACCTCATTCTACTGGGAGGAGAATTCATTGTTTCATCGTTTGGTTTTGCAAGTCGGAAAATCTGAACAATTTCACTTTCTGAAAACAAAGCAAGCCAAATCAAGAGTCACCTTTTTGGACATTACTCTAGAGTCTAGACCGTATTTCTGGGCATTACGAGGCTACAGGACTTATTGGTCAGAGTTATTCTCCGCTGCTTAGACATACATATCCTCATACAGATTTTCACAATTTCAAGAGTTTGTCATGACAATTTAGTCACAAAATCAAAACCCCTAATTTTTCGTTCTAGAAACGATACTAATATGGTTTGTTTTAGTTCCAACTTCAAGATACTCATCTTTTAGTTACTTTTTACCACTTTTAAGCAATAAGACCAGTTTTAATATTCGAGTTTTTTGCATTCTGGGCAAAAAAAAGCTGAGTAATTCCGGAATTTTTTAGCCTCGAATTATCCAGCTCATTTTTTCAAATTTTGCACCCAACAAACTCTTAGTAAAAAACAAAATGGCATTCTTACCACAGAGGTAAAAAGCTAGCATATGAATACCTATTCATATAGTAAAAAAGCTAGCTTTATAGTAAAAAATGGTTATCTCTTTTAAAAAGCTAGCTTTATAGTAAAAAAAGCTCGATTCACATCTCGATTTAAAAAAGCTTAGAAAGCTCTCTTTTCCTCCTTTTTAGGTCGCTAAAAGCTTAGTCTTTTTGCACTTTTAGCATAGCTCCTGCAAAAACGCTTTAGCGAAGTTTTCGGTTTTTAAAACACTAATTTTCCTTCATTCAGCTCTTTTTCGGTACTCTCTCCGTATAAATCTGAAGCTATACGATCAGTTTAACTATTTAAGCTGCTTGTTTCGATTCAGAATAATTTATACACTGAAACTCATAAACTTTTAAGCTGAATTCACCTAACTAGCTTATTTTCTAGAGTATAATAAGCAGAAAAACAAGTGTTTAGTAAAAAAAAGTTTGCATTTTTAACAAACACACATAACTATAAAGCAAAAAAAGAAAATGAGATAAAAACTAAAGAACTAATAGAAACAATTGAATTAAACTATTAAAGGGTTTAAATTTGAATTAGCTTTTAATTCACCTGTTTGTTTGCTTCTATTGCAAAGATGGGAAATTGTCGAAATTGCCCTCCTATAAATAATCACCCCTCCAACCATTATTTAAATATTATTATATATATATATACACAGTATATATTGTATATATATATAGAGAGAGAGAGAGAGTGATGATGTAAAGTGCAGGGTTGATGCCGGATTTTTCGATAATTTACGGTTTTAACGTGAAAATAGATTTTTTTCAGTCGGAAACACAATCAAAGTTTTATTTGGTCCACAATTCCACTTTAAGCATTATAGTATTTATCCAATGTTTTGTACAAATAACTAAATTGATTTTGGATACGTTATGATTGAATAGTGAATACTCTCGGTTTGGAAGTGTTACGATGCAACTTTAAGATTCTAAATATACGGTACAACGCACTTGATAAAATTAGAATTTTGCTGTTTTTATTTATTAATCGATAAGAGTTCTTTTATTAATCGATACGAGTGTTTGATTTTGGAGTTTAGACTTTGGATATTCTAATAAACTATGTTAATACGGTGCCACAACCCCATATTTTAAAATTATATATAATATCGGTCTCTCCCATTTAATACTTTTGGTTCCGCCCTTGCTTTGGAGGGTGTTTTTTTTAGTATTTAAGCGTTTATCGATCTAATACTTAAACCGTCTCGTAAAAAAAAATATTGTTTTCTTTGTCTATTATGAAACCTAGATAGTTCCAAATGATTGTTTGAAAGAGTAATTTTTATAGTATCTAGCTATAAAATACTTATGTCATTTCAAAATTATTGAAAAAAATTAGTGTATATTATGAAACACACGAATCTTAGATATTAAGATGTATCAAATATACAAAATTACGACAAATGTCACTAGTCGTCATTAAACGATCAATCAACCATTTACATTCAAGTTGGGATTACGTTAACTTTTTATGACGAAAGAAAAAACATAGAAGGAACCAAGTACCAATAGTGTCCCTCGTCTCTAAATAACTGTATCTTATTCTATTTTGTGACGTCCTTAAATAATTGTCCACTTTCCGAAAACAGTAAGTTACTTTATTAGTGATTACCTTTTTGTCTTTTGATTTTACTATAGAAAATTATTAAATTTAACTTTTTTCTATGATTTAACGTAAAGTGGGAATAGTTTAGTAAATGTGATACGCATCCAATTGATCTCTTTAGTATTTGTGCAAAATCAAAATCGATAATAATTCGGAGGGAGTATATAAATCAATAAACAGATCCGTACAATATCATTCGCATACGTTACTATATAATTTTAACATTGAGGACCGAATAGAACTTAGGTCAAAACCACGAGACTCCACATTGTAATTAACCCTCAATTCGTCGAAAAAACATAGATGTTGGATTTTTCGACTGGAAAAAATCTGTTTTCACGTCAAAATCGTACATTCGAATTACGGTTTGTAATTTGGATTTACAAAATCTTTTTATTTTTATTTTTATTGGATTTACAGTTTATCTTTTTATTTTTATTTTTATTTTTATTTTTACAAAAAAAATACATAAATACGAATTACGATTTGTATTTTGTATTTACGGTTTTTATATTTTCCGGTGTAAAAATACAGCCTCAAAAGCAAATTATATAAATGGTTCATCTCGTCATTAATGGCGCCAAAATCACTCAAGTTTAGAGAGAGAAAGGCGATTTTGCCTAGGGTTTGCTTTTTTCCCCATATATAAGCAAATAATCCCTTAATTAAAATCAAACTCTTATAATTATATACTTATTAATATTATATATATATATATATATATATGCCGATATACACGATAAGAGGAATAGATGTGGATTTTCCATACGAAGCTTATGAATGCCAGCTAGTTTACATGGAAAAAGTCATTCAATCTCTTCAACAGGTTAAAATCCTTTTATTTATTTGTTTTTTTTTTTGAATTTATAACTTAACTGTGACTTTTTAAGCGTGTTAGTTAAATTGGTGTATAATTTGATTATCCGTTTATTTATTTGTGATTTTTGAATTTATAACTTAATTGTGACTTTTTAAGCGTGTTAGTTAAATTGGTGTATAATTTGATTATCCGTTTATTTATTTGTGTTTTTTGAATTTATAACTTAATTGTGACTTTTTAGGCATGTCAGTTAAATTGGTGTATAATTTGATTATCCGTTTATTTATTTGTGTTTTTTGAATTTATAACTTAATTTTGACTTTTTAAGCGTGTTAGTTAAATTGGTGTATAATTTGATTATCCGTTTATTTATTTGTGATTTTTGAATTTATAACTTAATTGTGACTTTTTAAGCGTGTTAGTTAAATTGGTGTATAATTTGATTATCCGTTTATTTATTTGTGTTTTTTGAATTTATAACTTAATTGTGACTTTTTAGGCATGTCAGTTAAATTGGTGTATAATTTGATTATCCGTTTATTTATTTGTGTTTTTTGAATTTATAACTTAATTGTGACTTTTTAAGCGTGTTAGTTAAATTGGTGTATAATTTGATTATCCGTTTATTTATTTGTGTTTTTTGAATTTATAACTTAACTGTGACTTTTTAAGCGTGTTAGTTAAATTGGTGTATAATTTAATTATCTGTTTATCTATTTGTGTTTTTTGAATTTATAACTTAATTGTGACTTTTTAAGCGTGTTAGTTAAATTGGTGTATAATTTGATTATCCGTTTATTTATTTGTGTTTTTTGAATTTATAACTTGATTGTGACTTTTTAAGCGTGTCAGTTAAATTGGTGTATAATTTGATTATCCGTTTATCTATTTGTGTTTTTTGAATTTATAACTTAATTGTGACTTTTTAAGCGTGTTAGTTAAATTGGTGTATAATTTGATTATCCGTTTATTTATTTGTGATTTTTGAATTTATAACTTCATTGTGACTTTTTAAGCGTGTTAGTTAAATTGGTGTATAATTTGATTATCCGTTTATTTATTTGTGTTTTTTGAATTTATAACTTAATTGTGACTTTTTAAGCGTGTTACTTAAATTGGTGTATAATTTGATTATCCGTTTATTTATTTGTGTTTTTTGAATTTATAACTTAATTTTGACTTTTTAAGCGTGTTACTTAAATTGGTGTATAATTTGATTATCCGTTTATTTATTTGTGTTTTTTGAATTTATAACTTAATTGTGACTTTTTAAGCGTGTTACTTAAATTGGTGTATAATTTGATTATCCGTTTATTTATTTGTGTTTTTTGAATTTATAACTTAATTTTGACTTTTTAAGGGTGTTACTTAAATTGGTGTATAATTTGATTATCCGTTTATTTATTTGTGTTTTTTGAATTTATAACTTAATTGTGACTTTTTAAGCGTGTTACTTAAATTGGTGTATAATTTGATTATCGGTTTATTTATTTGTGTTTTTTGAATTTATAACTTAATTGTGACTTTTTAAGCGTGTTACTTAAATTGGTGTATAATTTGATTATCCGTTTATTTATTTGTGTTTTTTGAATTTATAACTTAATTGTGACTTTTTAAGCGTGTTACTTAAATTGGTGTATAATTTGATTATCCGTTTATTTATTTGTGTTTTTTGAATTTATAACTTAATTTTGACTTTTTAAGCGTGTTACTTAAATTGGTGTATAATTTGATTATCCGTTTATTTATTTGTGTTTTTTGAATTTATAACTTAACTGTGACTTTTTAAGCGTGTTACTTAAATTGGTGTATAATTTGATTATCCGTTTATTTATTTGTGTTTTTTGAATTTATAACTTAATTTTGACTTTTTAAGCGTGTTACTTAAATTGGTGTATAATTTGACTATCCGTTTATTTTTTTGTGTTTTTTGAATTTATAACTTAACTGTGACTTTTTAAGCGTGTTAGTTAAATTGGTGTATAATTTGAATATCCGTTTATTTATTTGTTTTTTTTGAATTTATAACTCAATTGTGACTTTTTAAGCGTGTTAGTTATATTGGTGTATAATTTAATTATCCGTTTATTTTTTTGTATTTTTTGAATTTATAACTTAATTGTGACTTTTTAAGCGTGTTACTTAAATTGGTGTATAATTTGATTATCCGTTTATTTATTTGTATTTTTTGAATTTATAACTTAATTGTGACTTTTTAAGCGTGTTACTTAAATTGGTGTATAATTTGACTATCCGTTTATTTTTTTGTGTTTTTTGAATTTATAACTTAATTGTGACTTTTTAAGCGTGTTAGTTAAATTGGTGTATAATTTAATTATCCGTTTATTTATTTGTGTTTTTTTAATTTATAACTTAATTGTGACTTTTGAAGCGTGTTACTTAAATTGGTGTATAATTTGATTATCCGTTTATTTTATTTGTGTTTTTTGAATTTATAAGTTAATTGTGACTTTTAAGCGTGTTAGTTAAATCGGTGTATAATTTAATAATGCTAAGGGATATGACGCCTTGTTTTACTTATTTACTGTTCATTGAAAAGATTAGGTCAATTACTGTTATTATTATCATCCTATTTACTGTTATTATCTTGTTTACTGTTATTTAATTTAAATTTATAACTTAATTATGACTTTTGAGCTTGTTAGTTATCATATTGATATATTTTTAAACAACGGAAAAGGATTTGACTCCTTGTTTTACTTATTTCTGTTACTATCCTAATTACTGTTATTTAATTTAAAATTTTAACTTAAGTATGACTTATAAGCGTGTTAGTTATTATATTGGTGTTTTTTAGATAATGGTAAGAGAATTACATATTGTTTTACTTATTTAGTGTTGATTGAGAAGATTAGGTCAAGAAATTTGTTTAAGGAAATGATTTAACTTTTGAAATTGGTTACTTTGACAATTTAAGTGCAATATTTCATTGAATTAATGCATTTTAAGCCTGTTGTCACAATTAACAGATAAATGCCTTTTTTATTTATAATTATATAGTATTAATTATTTTAAGTCTTGTACTGTTGTTCAAATTAGATAAAATGGTGTAATCTAGTTGCTGGTTAATATTGGAAAAGAAAATAATTTTATATGAATGTTTGACTAACTCAACTCACACATGTTATTTTACTTTTTGTTTTTTAAGTGCATTACTCACTTATTTGTAGATTAAATAATAGAGAAAAACAAATATTTCATATGGTGCCTGTAATCTACATACAGTCGTAACTCGGGCACGTATCAATGATATTGGTGTTTCACTGGTATATTGTATAATAGGGTAATTAAACAAAGTCCTTTAAAGTTTTATATAAACAATATTTCTCACGTCAATCTATACAGTAATATCAATTTTGTGTGCCTAATGAGCTATATACGTTATGGCTCTGCATTTGACCATTCCTAACATCAACACATATAGGGTTCTAAAATATGTTTAAATTAGTTAACTGATTGACGGAAATAAATTTGTAGATGATCTCATTAACTTTGAAATTTCTACCAACGCTAAATATTGGCAAGCTATTCATGGTGTGCCTGTGATTAGGGACCAAGTATACCTATTCATAATTATCTTTACATCTCATGTAGGTTCAAGTTACGAAAACTTGTTGATAATACACATGGTTATTTTACGTTTATTTTTTACAAAACCTTGGTAGGGATCAAATGCGTTATTGGAGAGTCCAACCGGAACTGGTAAAACCTTGTGTTTGCTTTGTGCTACATTGGCATGGAGAAAGAGTTTGGGACCCTTTTCAAAAAGAAGATCTCCAAAAAAGGGAAATGATAAATCTGGCGAGCCATCATCACAGTCCGAACCGGGCCTACCCATGATAATATATACATCACGTACTCATAGCCAACTTCGGCAGGTTATCCAAGAGCTGAAAAGATCCAATTACAGGTCAGATACTACTCATACTTGGCTCTTTTGGTAATATCTCTTAAGTACAAAAATATACTTCCAAGTGAATGCTTATAATTATTTGTTTGGTGAAAGTGAAACTGAAAAAGTTTACTTTTTTGTTTTGGAATTGGTGAAATGTAGCCGACTATATTGAAAAATACTCGGTAGTTTAGATGTATGCTTTTGTGGTAAAAGCCTGGATCAACTTTCTTAGGAATACTAGTGTACTTTTCTATTTTGAGAGTATATAAATAAATCATTTTACTAATAAGTAAAAAGTAAGTAAAAGTTATTTTTGAGGGTGCACCAAACAAGCCCATTGTATGCATTACATATATACAAATTGGTGTAATAATCTCATATTGGTTAATTTACTATTGCACAAATCAGTTTTCAGTTGGAAAGCGTTCTTGTTTTGCTTTTCTTGAACTACTTGCAGTTGTGTATGGTCATTTTGTTATCTTGATGACCTGAGCGTACATCAATCTAAAAATAGCAGCAGAGTATTATCATTTTTGAACAACTTGCAGGCCTAAAATGGTAGTATTAGGATCTCGTGAGCAATTATGCATTCATGAAGAAGTGAGTTTGCTACATGGAAGAGCCCAAACAAATGCCTGCCATTCTCTTTGTAAAAAACGAAAAAAGAGATTCTGTAAACATTTTCCTAAAGTTAATGGTGAGTTATGAATTACTAATGCTTCTTTCAAGGTTGTTTTATATGGTACACATTTTCTTTCGGCTTGCTGACGTAGTGGTAACATGTAAGAGGATGCAGTGGAACTAGCTATGAGCATATTAACTGGGTTAACAGTGTATACTCATTTCAAGAAGGAAAAAGTCATTAATTTGAAATTTCATTTTACTTTTAATGACCCTCTATTTGTTTCCGCAATTCATGGAAGAATAAATTGGTCAAAACCTTTTAGAATCTCTGAATCATCAGTTTTCCATTCCGTGAGGGTAAGTAGTGAGCCCATTAATAACTAATAGCTGCAACAATAAAAAGACAATGCGGGATTATTTAGAAACTCCGGCTTTATGCGTTTCTGAGTCCTGATAATCATCACTTAATCTGGTATATACTGAGAGACCCTTCTGCCTTTTGTAGAATTTATGAAGGCAAACCCAGCTCTGGGAGATGAACCTATTGACATAGAAGACATGGTCAATATTGGAAAGAAATGTGAACGGTAGATTTTCTGCCGGAGACGCCTTTTTGTATTTTTTAGAAGGAACTTATATCTAGTAAATGTTTAAATGCTCATGTCAAAGTCAAACCATCTTTATTGAAAATAGGTACATATATTTGATGATGCTCTTTTTCGTTCTTTTTGCTATATATTACGATTCTCAATAATGCTCATATTAATAAGTTGTTGATTGGTGGCTTATCTAAACACGAGCAGGATTTGTTTGTATTTAGCCAAAGACAGTGGGTTTTTCCAACTGAAACAAGAGTATCAGTGAGAAATTGGTGAAAATATGTATCTATTTTAATCAATATTTTAAACTGGTTTTTTTATTTTAATAACTCATAAACATTTACTTCACCATAATTATCCCTACTAATTATTTCGTTGTTTTCTCACCATTTTGAAATTAATACTTTGTATAGGTGCCCTTATTATATGTCGAGGGAGCTCCACAAGGTGGCTGATATCGTATTTGCACCCTACAATTATCTAATAGATCGAAATAACAGAAAATCCCTTTCTATCGAGTGGAGCAAAAGTGTGCTAATATTTGATGAAGCTCATAACTTGGTATACATAGTTGAGAATTCCATAGAAAATAGTTGAGTTTCCTGCAAATATTTCTTTGCTTGATCTCTAATTATGCATAAAATTCAGGAAAGCTTATGTTCAGATGCTTCATCATTTGACCTTCCATCTGGGACCTTGAAAGCTTGCATTTCCGAAGCAAAGGAGTGCATTGATCTTTCTATTCAAAGAAGAGACCAAGCAAGTGATAAATCTTGCAATCCAGATAACTTTGCTATTCTCAGAGGTAAAGTCGTTTAAAAATATGATTATCAATCATTATCATAACAATTGTCCTCAATAATTTGTTTGCCATGGATTTTGTTATGAGTTTTGTTATGTTTTCTGGTTGCTGTCACTTTAATTTTTCATCTTACTAATACATAATAGTGCATTTCTTTTATAGCACTTCTCTTAAAGCTCGAGAAGAGGATTGCTGAAATTCATATAGAATCAAAAGAAATGGGGTTTACAAAACCTGGGCCGTATATTTATGAAATACTAGCCGAGCTAAATGTCACGTATAAGACTGCAACAATGCTCATTGGTGTAATTGATGAAGCAGCTCTTCTTCTTGAGGAGGGTAAGCTATCAATTATAAATCTTTGGGAGTTTTATTTATGAACAGAACGTATGACTTTACCAGGAGCCTAAAATCTGTTAGGATTAATTAGAATTTGGTTAAATTTTGTGTTTTCTCAGATGCGAGTGTTGATGACGGTGGAGGACAAAACAAGGTGAAAGGTACAGTGTGCAGGCTCGAAATTATGGGTGATATTCTTAAAATAATATTTAGAGATGGTGGCCAGGGTCATGCGAAATATTATCGGGTAGGTTATACATTTATTGTGTTGCATGCCTAGGAGGTTTACAATGATTTGTATACTAGCGTATCAGCAAAGTTTAATGAATCTGCACACCAACTTTATAAAATTTAGCCATTAGTACACTGACGTGAATTTTCTCAACGATTTTAGTTTTTTTAACGCACTTAGTGTACCAAATCGAAAAAATCATAGGCTTGGGTGCTAAGTTGTTACAAAAATTAAAAAATCCTTGTAATCCTCTAATTTTATCAAGTTTTCCCTCTCCGATTTAGTGCCGCTTCCCCATGCAATGTAGCGACGCCAGTGTACTAATTGCTGAAAATTATAGGTTGGACTAGAGTTAAAATTTGGTGACAGGTTAGCTTGACAAACTGTAATTTTCCTTGTATAATTAGGAAATAAACTATACGGTGTAAAACTGATTCAAAATTTTAATTCAGATATTTTTTCTTTCCAGTTTCATGTTCAAGAAATTGAGGCAAGGAATGCTTCTTATAGAGGTGAGAGAAATACATTTTTTACAGTAATATTAAATAATCGTGACACGTGGAAATAAATTATATGATTTTTGTCATTTACTGCAGGTACCGTATCTAGAACACTGAGCTGGTGGTGTTTTAATCCTGGTCTTGCAATGGAAGAATTTTGCAAATTAGGAGTGGGATCTATCCTTTTGACATCTGGCACTTTATCCCCAATGGATTCGTTTGCTCAGGAGTTCAGGATGTAAGCTACTCGGGTTTTTTCATGTGTGAATCTCTTGTTCTGTCCGCCAAAGCTTAATTTGGCTGAATTCTTTTTTGTTTACTTTTGTTACTATCCCAGAGAATTTCCAATTCGTTTGGAGAACCCTCATGTTATATCATCAAATCAGATATGGGCAGGGGTTGTACCAGTTGGTCCATCTGGATACTCTTTTAATTCCTCGTATAGAAGTAGAGATTCTAAAGAATACAAGTTGGAGCTTGGAAATGCTATTGGTATGCTATTTAATATGAAAAGAATTATGTTACATTTAAACTACAAGATCTAAGTTCAGCAAGTTTTGTATTTTTTGGATGATGCAGTTAACTTTGCTAGAATAATTCCGGATGGGCTGCTAGTTTTTTTCCCATCTTACTATCTCTTGGACACGTGTATTGAGTTCTGGAAGGACATGGTAAGGTTTTCATTATACTTATTAATCAATGATAATTGTGCTTTTAGGGTGTTTTGATGAACTTAAGTTTTTGTAGACGAACTCAACAAGTTCAACTATTTGGGAAAGAATATGTAAACATAAGATGCCTGTCGTAGAACCAAGACAATCAGCACTCTTTATTGCATCAATTGAAGTAAGAAACTATTTAAAGTGTACCCTTGGTGTTCATCACTTTTTTCTTGTTTATGGTCTTCACCTCAGGAATTTTAGATGTATTAATCTTTGGCAGGACTATATGACTAAATTGAAGGACACCTCAGCCAAGGGTGCAGTTTTTTTTGCAGTCTGTCGTGGCAAGGTCTGGTTTCCTTATCGTTTCGGCAACACCCTTTTTAATACACACACACACACACACATATATATGTTTATATATATGTGTGTGTTTGTGTATTGGTATACTCGTTATCTATTAGCGGTCTTATTTAACAATCGATAAATGCATTTATTTACTAGGTCAGTGAAGGGTTGGATTTTGCAGACCATGCCGGGAGAGCTGTTGTTATTACCGGCATGCCATTTGCCACATTTAATGATCCAAAGGTTGGTAATTAATTTGCTTTAATTTCGTATCTTTTGTTATTATAGATTATGAATAAAGACTGCATAAATTTACTATGTCTGACAGGTTCGTTTGAAAAGAGAGTTCTTGGATCAAACTGCACAATATAATCAGATAGGATGTAAGGTAATCTGTGGTGTCAGCCTTTTAACGGAATCATAGCCATCCACTGATATAGATATGATTATACATATGGTGTTATTAATGGAAATGGATATAAATTACGTTAGACAGGCTTTGACAGGAGAAGAGTGGTATAATCAACAAGCTTCAAGGGCTGTGAATCAGGCTGTTGGTCGTGTCATCCGCCATCGCTATGATTATGGTGCAATTGTTTTTTGTGATGAAAGGTTGATAATAATAAACAAGCCTGATTTATTGTGATTATGATTATATTATTTCCAGCATCTAGTTCTTTACATACATGATACATGCCCTTTTGATCATGGTCCCGTCGAGTTCTATGCTTTAATTGTTACTTTTCATGTTTTCTATTGTGATTAGATTTGCACAAACAAGTCGGCAGGCGCAAATATCCATGTGGATCCAACCCCATATAAAGGTATATATGTAGTTAAAGTTGAGGTTTCTTTTGTGGTAAGCATGTTACAGTTCTTCCATATGCTACATTTGCAGTGTCATTCCAAATTTGGTGATGTAGTTTTCACGTTGACACGCTTTTTTCGAGATGGATCTAATCGTGGACCTACAAAACTTGAACTGTCGTCGAAGGAAAACAATGGTTAGTTTTCAAAGTTTGCAGATTCTTTTGGTATTTCTTTTTCCCTTTTCTTTATCTTGGAGTAGGAAAAGTTTTGGTGACTTCTACCTTAAATTTGGGGCTTGCATATTTCTTGTGCAATTCCCATTAACTAACATATTTTGGTTTATTTCCCAGTAAGTGCTAATGGGCATTTTTCATTCGCATTTAGTGGTATCAGTATGCGTATCCATATTGAAGTGCATGCCCATAAAAAAAATCAGCTTATTGAACATGTGACATTCGGAAATTAGTTTATACTTTATTGGAGTCTGTCAATAAGTGAAATCAGTTTGTTGAAGTGGATGCATATCAAAATTACCACGAAATAGGGAAAAAATAATTCTTGTGACTAATGGGAAATTAGTCGTCCAGTAACACCACCAAATAGTAATTTTGCCTACTTTTTCTTTTCCGAATTTTCATAATATTCGCCAAGTTGCAAAATTCTTTGAATATGAATGGAAAAGGTTGTTAATAGCCAACTGTTTTTTCACATAATACCCTTTTTGCAGGTAATATCAATACATCGCGAAGTAGCCAGACTGCAGATAAATCCTTCCTAGAAAACCTTCTATCTCCACTTGTAAGTCTTTGTTCTTTATATTTTCATAAGTTGCCAACACGTTCTTCTATCAATTGAACTTAACCTTATTCTATATTGTTTGTATGTTTTTCACTTGTGGATCATTTGTAGGCCACACCAACAGATTCTACCGATTGTTTCAAGTTATCCTCTCCTCTGACAAAGCTTAAAGGCATTTCTAGCCTTTGGGAAGGAATTGTACCTGCTAACCGTTCTCTGAGCTTAGAGAACCACGGCGAAAGTCTAAATTTGATACGTTCCGATGATATTTTATACAATAAGCCAAAATTATTAATTCCTGGGAAGAGAAGTATACCCTATAAAACTAATATAACAGATTTAACGAGTGATTCTTGTAGTGATGAAGTTATTTTATCATCTTCCATTACGCCATGTACTTTGAAGAAGCCTAAAATAGAGCCAGGTTTAACACAAGAAGTTGAGAGCTCACAAAGTACAATGGAGTTCTGTAGAGCGAAAAAAAATGTCCACGTTTCGAGCTCTACCTCTTGCAGTGATCAAGAAAAAAAGGGTTCTGATTTTCTGATCCAGGTAATTTCACTAAATTGGAGGCCTGTTTGGCTGCAGATTTTAAGCAAGTGAGCTGAATTTTCAGGTTTAGGAAAAAGCTGCGTTCATCCAGCTTAAAACTATTAGCTTCAGGCCAAAAGGTCAGGAAAACTTGTCTTCCTATACAGCTTTTGAGCAAGAAACAAAAAAGCTGAGCTTAAAATTTGTAACAAACAATTCTTTATTGCGCACTTAAATTTAAACACTTTATTTTTTCTTAGATAGGACGATATGAGACCTAAACATTGGCTTCTCACAATTAAGAGGGATTGATGGTGCAGATGGATAATTCTGATCTTACTTGTGAATATAGTTTTAATCAATATTTACTCGGATATAAACCTTTTAGAAAAAGATTTACTCGTATACTTGTTAAAACATTGCAATTGCATACAAATTATCTGCACAAATTCAGATTAAAAGATGAATACAGTATTTCAACTTCATCTCTGACAAATTTGGGTAAAATATTTGCATCTGACGATATTAAGATGTTACAGGTGAAGGAGAAGCTGAACGACGCAGAGTATAAAGAATTTGTGGGTTTTATGAGGGCACTCAAGTCCAAAGCCATGAAAATAGGTCAAGTTTTGCAGTCAATTATTGGATTGTTTTCTTCTCCGGATAGGCTCCCTCTTCGTGAAAGGTAAGATTGCGACAAGTCCTTAATTTATTTCTTATTCATGACCTCTTCAGAAACCATTGCAGTACCATTTTAGAAATTTAGTTTCTTTTGGATACTAACGAGTCTATCTGTGGTAAATCGTTACAGATTCAAGGAGTATATCCCTGCAAAATATCGTCCCTTGTATGAGGACTATCTTTCAAGAAGTAGTGATGTTTCCCGACGAAGTTAATATTATTTCGTCAAAAGTTGTTCTCGCTGTACCTATGTTCCTCGTATCAGCGGAAGGTGAAAATCATATTTTGGAATATGAAGAAGCTACGTTTTGGGGATTATGTGATTGGAATTTTGCTTAGGAACTGAAGTTGCCTCTATTACAACAGGAAGGCCACAGCTAAGATATGAACATGAACATAGTCGATAACAGCTAAGATATTAAAGCTATTTTGTTTTAGAAATTCAATTTTTTTTTGTAAAGTAAGCGTAAATTACCAAAACTTAAAATGCCCGGAGGCTATAAAATTCGTGTGCGTTCATAGTTCCCGTATAAAATGAGAATCCATATGCCACACTATCTTTATATGGGTAACGATACATACTCTATTTACACATCAATTCACACGCTTTATAAAGGGGGTTTTATACGTTTAGTACACCAAATTATCTGTTTTTAACGATTTGGGTATTCTTATTTCAATTTTTTCAATTTGGGTACCACACTATAAGAAATTTTCCAATTTAGGTATCACACTATAAAAAACTTTTCAATTTAGTTACCAATTAATCACGGAATCATGTCACATGATAGCATGTGCTTGACAAACGTTAATGTGGGAGAGTAATTTTGTCATTTTGCATCAAAATATATCATTATAGAAAAGTGTTTCCCTCAATTTCACACATAACAAAAATCAGCACATAATCCAAATTTGGAGGGAAGCGTTGTTCTAGTATGATATATTTTAGCGCAGAATGATAAAATTACACTCTCGCGTTCAAGTCTATCAAGCATGTGCTGTCATGTGACATGGTTCCGTGATTAATTTAGACGGTGATACATAAATTGGACAGTTTCTTATAGTATGGTACCTAAATTGAAAAAGTTGAAATGTGAGTAACCAAATCGTTAACAATTATATATATACGTGTGTGTGTATGTATATTTATATATATGTATAGTGTGATTGTGTGATTGTGTGATAGGGTGGTGGTGGGCTGATGGTTGATTGGTGCGGCGGAGTGTATATATATATGTATAAATATGTATGTATATATGTATAGTGTGATGGGTTTGTGGTGACGGGATGGTGGTGGTGGTGAGCTGATGGTTTATTGGTGCGGCGGAGTGTATATATATATATATATATATATATATATATGTATAAATATGTATGTATATATGTATAGTGTGATGGGCTATGTATATATGTATAAATATGTATGTATATATGTATAGTGTGATGGGCTGGTGGTGACGGAATTATGGAGGTGTGCTGGTGGTGGGTGGATGGTGGTGATGGCGGTGGGTGGATATATATATATATACACACGTGTGGGTGTATACGTTGTGTGTATCTATAGGTACAATGCGATTGATAGAGTGGTTGCGGAATGGTGGTGGCTGCGCCGAGTGCTGTAAATGAGATGAGTTGTTCGTGAAAAAGTTCGTGTTCGTATCGGCTAATGTCCGGTTCATGTTCGTTCATATATAAATGAAGTGATAATGAACTAGAATACGATGTTCGTCTTATAAATGAACTGAACATGAACATGAATTTGTTCGTTTCGTTTATGCTCATTTTCGTTTATATATATATATATATATATATATATATATATATATATATATATATAATTATTTTAATTTATACTCTTTCAAAATACGAAACGAACTGAGCACGAGCCGAACTTTTTCAATTATTTACGAGCCGAACATGAACCTCAATCTAATTGTTAGTCACGATCACGAGACGAAAACGAACAAGAGTTTTCTCGTTTCGTCTCGACTCATTTACAGCCTTAGTTGCACCGTGGCGAGATGGTGTGTGTATATATATATATATATATATGTATATATTGTATAACTATGTAAAATTATGAGCGGTTGGATCTTTTTATAATCAAACGATTAAAATTGAATTCTAATTGAAAAAGACCAAAATACCCTTAAATCTAACAGAAAGATAGCATGTGCTGAGCACATGACTGTTTTATGTTAACGGATGTTAATGTTTTGGACAGAAAAGATGAGAAAACAGAAAAAATTAAAATATGGGATACAAAATTGAAAAAATCAGAATTCGGGACACAAAACTGAAAAAATGACAAAATTAAAGGCAGAAAACATCATGAAATCCTAAAAACTGCAACTGAATAAGACGTATGATGTGTTTGTTTCCATTTTAATACCAAAATGTACTTTACAAGGAGAGACTCCATAAATGCACTTGGTGGGCAAATACACAAATACTATGAGAGTGAAATATATAGTGGCATTTTTTCAAAAAATTAATAACAATAAACATTATATTGTTAGTCATGTATTTGTTATCCGACTATACAACGCCCACTGCAAAGTTTTGCACAGATTTTATCTCCAAATGATTGATAAAAAAATTTAAAAAGATAGAAGCTTTTCCATCTGACTCTGGTAGATGATGGGTATTTGTTGAGAAATTTAAGAACTGAAATTATTAAATGTGTAGGGGCCTTTAACATATTTGCAGCATACATGTCATATTCAATTTAACAGCCCATGTTACAAACATGTGCTCTGGATTTGGTGGAATTGTGTAAGCTGAAACTCATATAGTTGGATTTTCTGTTTGTGTTGACAAATACTAATATGATTCCATTTTTTATGGTTAAAATTTCCAGTTATTATAAGTTTTTTTTCTATTGATTAAGAGCTATGATCTATATTACATATATACCACATTCTCATTATACAAAGAAGCAACTCTTGGTAAAAAGTGATTTTATACATCCCCACCAACAAACAGAGTCGGCTCTTTAGCTAGACAAAACAGTCAGTTGGCTCGGGTGACGGTCCAATTTTTATTTTTTTAAAGTAAGAGTGAAAATACTTAGTTCGTACTAAGGTGGTTTTTTTTATTAAATAAAGACGTAAGAGTGAAAATATTTGGTTTGTACTAAGGTGTCGTGTCGCAAACCTATGACGGAGTGAAAATACTTAGTTCGTACTAAGGTGATTTTTTTTATCAAATAAAGACATAAGAGTGAAAATATTTGGTTTGTATTAAGGTGTCGTGTCGCAAACCTATGAGGGGTAGAGTAATGAACAATGTTTGTACATTCTCATTTAATTGTCATATATAATTTGGGTTTTGTTTTCATTTATAAGTTGTTAGTTATTTGAATGTGACCATCTAAGAGTGTACTTATTCTTGCTTAAAAAACTATAAATTTGGAGTAGATGAAGTGTAATTTCCCTTGAAGTTGCACCCAAGTGATCAGTAGATAAGAATATAATATAAAAGCATACACATGCAATATTCGAATAAGTTACTACTATTGAAATCCCAAATGAGTATTATATGGTAAAATCAGTTAAACACTTCTCTAATGATAGGTCCATCATATATACACTCCTAAAAATGTTATAAATCAGTCAAAAACATGACATTAAAGCCATGTTTTTTCTTGATTAGTGAGAACTGATTTGTCTTATTTGGAGGCTATAAAATAAGCCTATGAGGCTAGCTATGACTAATCTAACTCTTGCTTTACTTCTTTTTCAAAAATATAGTCAAAGTGAAGCTAAAGGTGTATAAAACCGGCTTTTATTTTTGCCATACAAGTTTTCAAATGTTCTCAAAAGTATCATATATGGTCTGCAGGCTAAATTGATCCGGATTGATATCAATTCTAATCTAATCTGTAAAATAAATGTCAGCGGATTAATAAAATTTAAATATCAAGCCAACCTAACTCAATCCAACTCGTTACAATTAAAACCCTAACCCACCAACCCGTAAAATAAATTACGGGTTGGGACGAGTTGACTTTAGATTGATTCTTAAATTTTTATTTTGGTCTTTTATAACTATAATATAGCAAGAATAGAAAGTTGTTATATTAAAATACATATAATGTATATATACTGCGGGTTGAAACGGTTTGTGACGGATTAACCCGCGGTTTGAAAACTCAAACTCTAACCCAATCAATAAAATATATAGCGGATTGAGACGGGACGGATTGATTTTTTTTTTTGCACTCAACCCGTTTCAATCCGTCCCAATCCGTGCGGATTAGGTTACAGATTGTGTTTGCGGATTTTTTGCCGCTAGTATCACACGACTTTTTTCAAGATTAAAGCAACTAATTAATGTCCGTGAGTTCATGTACTCTTATCTTTTTTTTTTGTTTAATAAAAATGGTGCTTTGTTATATAAAAAAGAGGTTGGCTGTTTATACAGCAAAAATTCTTTTAAAACGCTGTAACCGTAGATTAAATCTACGGTCTACAGTCATTGACTGTAAACCGTAGATTTAATCTACGGTTTACAGCAGTTTTTTGCTTTAAAAAAAAAAAACAGTCTGAACTTTTATATATATATATAAAAAACAGTCTGAACTTTTATATATATATATATATATATAAAAACAGTCTGAACTTTTATATATATATATATAAAACAGTCTGAACTTTTATATATATATATATGAAAAACAGTCTGAACTTTTATATGAAAAACAGTCTGAACTTTTAAACAGTCTGAACTTTTAAAAAAACAGTCTTAACTGTTTTAATTGACGATTTAGTTAATGATTCAATAAATATCAACTTATACACTTGACAAAAATATAACATGAACCAAAAACATAAAATTTATCAAATCAAACTTTTTTTGTGTAAATTTGTGTAAATTTTGTGTTTATTTTGAGAGATTATTAGAATATTGGTAATTTATAATATGTAAAATTTTAAAAATAAGGCATTTTTAGTTTTTTTATTAAAAAAAAAATCATGTTTAATTTGAAAAAAATATTCAGTATTTTAATTTTAATTATTAGAATTTTAATTTTAATTTTTAATGTGTAAATTTTTAAAAACGCTGTAAACCGTAGATTAAATCTACGGTTTACAGTGAATCACTGTAGACCGTAGATTTAATCTACGGTCTGTGCGTTTTTTCAGAAATTATGTAGTGTATTAAGCCCACCTCTATAAAAAAATGTACGTTATAAGTTCATTAAGTGGCAGACCCACACATGTTTATATTTTACGATAGACAGAAAAATTGATTAAGTAATTGACCAACCAGAGTAAGCTAATACTGACATTTATGAATTCAGAGTAAATATATATATATATATCTGACAAAAATTTTGGTCAAATAAAGCAACCGAATTCAATATCACATGCATGTAAATATACTTAGAAGTATGGCTGGGTTCGGTTCGATCCGGTTCGGTTTTTGGTAAAATCGAAACCGAGCATATTTTTCGGTTTGGTTTTTTTCGATTTCGGTCTTTTTATTTTTTGGACCGAACCCGACCGATTTTTTCGGTCCAGTTTCGGTTTTTTTCGGTTATTTTTCGGTTTTATTTTTTCTTTTTCGGTCTTTTTCGGTTTTTTTCCGTTTTTTTCGGTTCGGTTTTACTGAAAACCGAAACCGACTCAATTTTTTTTCGGTTTCGGTCTTTTTCGATTTTTTTCGATTGAGTTATCGGTTCGGATCGGTTTTTCTGATTTTTTACTCAGCCCTATTTAGAAGTACAACTGATACATGTAACCGTTTGAAGATAAATGATAATATTACTTCCACGTCTCAACTTGTTGATCCTATATAAATTTATGCCTAATTTTTATGAATAAATAGCAATAAAATAAATTTAAGAATTGGAGATAATTTTTTTTTAGATATAATTAAATTTTGTATCTAAACGGTAATTTTTCGGGACACAAATAATTTTTTAGACACAAATAATTTTTCCCCCCTCAGATCTAACTTTTAGAGACATAATTTTAAAAAAAAATTGTCTTGAAACATAATCTCATACGGACATAAGAAGACAATTTAATTTTGTCTAAAAAAGTATTTTGAGACAAATTTTAACTGTCTAAAAATTCAAATTATGTGCCTAAAAGTTAGATTTGTGGACAAAATATTTATATTCGTGTCTAAAAGATTATTTTTATCCCAAAAATTTAACATTTTGAGATAAAATTTGATTGACTATAAAAATATTGTCACTAATTCTTAGTTTGTTGTACTGTTGAAATCGAATTTTTCAAAATTTAATCAAATAGTTGAAATGTTAAACTATATGAACAAATTTTACAAACTTACATTTCGATAATTTAAATACAATATATTTACCGGTTAAAGTGTATATAAATATATACATATAACCTCAATATTTAATAACATGAAGTAGTCTAAGTATAAAGTGTATAAAACTCTAATTACACTACAAAATAATGTTTGATTTAGTGAGAGTCAAAAGCTGTCACAAGTCTGTCGCTAATTTAAAAAACTGTCACAGATCTGTTACAAATTGACTAAACTGTCACAAATCCGTCATAAAAACCGTCGCTAATAAGCTCGTAACAAAAAAATACCTTTATTTTTTTTTAGTGTTAGCATGGCATGGCTTGGCGTGCAACGTGGGGAGGTGATTAGTGCTTAGATTTAATTTGATCCCCTCGAGATTATTTTTATTTAATTATTAAAGTTACATAGTTACATTTGACTTAAAGAAAAGGAATAAAAACTCAAAAGTAAAAGCAATTAGTTTTGCCATTGGTGGTTGGTTTGCTTCACAAATTCAAATAGTCAAAAGTCAAAGACATGAGCCGCAAAATAATGAATTTTAGCTCATAATATATTACTACAATTTGACTAGTAGTTTTTGTAATAACTAATTAAATAAAATAAAATATTTTTTCTCACGCATTTTTATTATAAAAAAAATCAACCAAAATTACATGTCATATCAATCTCATCAATGTTTTTTATTGTTAGTAATAATAAATTTAACAAAAAAATATTTTTAATTAATATTTAAATTTAGAATAGATTCAACTGGGGTTCTAATATATTTTTATTTGAGTTTTTAGTGGGTTTTATATTTAAATTTAATATTTTTTCTTAATTTTAATTAATATTTAAATTCAGGGTAGACTCAACTAGGGTTATATTATATTTTTATTTGAGTTTTTAGTAGATTATGTTTTTATTACGTGGCGTGTACTACTATCTTTTAATTTTTTTATTCAAACATTAATGTCAAAATTTGATCACAAATTTTTGAACAGAAAAATAAATAAACGATATGTATAAATGAATAACTAGAATGATTAAGATAGTAATTAATTAGCGTTGAGAATGAGATGACTCTCTTTTCTCTTAGTAGTTGTATCATTTTTTTAACACGTGTTGATAAAAGATAACTAAGACTGTGTCATGTTATCGGATAAACTTTTTGCATGAATTAGTAAGTTGGCTATATCATTACTCTTAAATAAGTGCTAATCGTGCCTGTGTTTGGTTAATTTACTGAAACTTATAAATCTCATTTAACTATTTAATGTGCATTTATAACGCTAAATGAAGATTATCTTGGTATAAAAAATCATTTTATTTCGGATATTTTAGGAATTTGTTGATAACAGTACTATTATGACAATATATTAATTGTAAAAATAAGAACTGGACTCCGTGCAGGGCATGGAGTCGGTGAGAAATGGAAAATGGGTAACTGACTGTCTTTTACACCGTCAGAAAAATTGTGTTTTACTCTGCACCGTCCGATCAAATGATCAGACGGTACAGACCTAAACACAGTTATACTGACGGTGTAAAACACAGACACGTGAGAAATAGCACACATATTAACTTTATCTCATGGCAAAACAAAAGATTGAAGATATCTAAATTTGGATGAGCTAAATTCTAGCATAATTTTCGAAAGTTACACCAAAACATGCAAGACAAGAGTGCTCAAATTTTCATCACTCGAATTAACCGAAAGCTACAATCTGATAAAAAAACGATAAACCTTGTAAGTTGTAATATTCATTGATCCATTGACTCTTTAGAAGAGTTCTCAAACACCCTTGATGGAACAGCAAAACGAGCCGAAAACGAACGGCCGTGATCATCCAAGTCATGACACATCACCCCCTCATCAAAGTTTTGGGAATACGTATACGCATCATAAGTATATCGCGATGAAGTTGAGCAGTCGTAAACCCTACTTTTCTCCCTTTTTATCTTTCTCCAAAGAAGTTGCCAAATCGGAACTTTTGCTTTGGTTATGGGCATGTTAAAAGGAGCAAATCGTTCAGATTCGCTTTCCCATAAACTACGACTAAAACCGGTGTGTCCTTTGTCGGAGTTGCACCAATTTCCGACCACCTCCATGACTCAGCTTAATTTAGAGAAAAAGTATTAAATGACAATCCTTTGTAAAGTGGAATGATTTTGGCAACTTGAGTGTAAATGCATACACTATAGTCCTATTTATATTGTTGTGGTAAGTAACGGATTACATAAATTTCAAAGAGCGAATTACATAGATGGTACAACAAAAGTTGTAAATTATATATGGACCTTTTAGTTATAAACACTAATACCCCTATTCCAAACAGTGCTACGTTCACATCTCCATATACTATTTGTGAAAGAACTCATAGAAGTGAGGACAAACACGATACAATAACAAAACTGTATGATAGAACATAGAAATTGGATCCGAATATATCTATTCGGATATGAATCGACCCACCCATTATTAGAGGGTATCCAAGGCTAAAACCCAAAAACTCATAGTCTAATAGAACTTTACTAACAGACCATTATCTATAAAGGTCCAGCCTAGTGGTAAGGATCCACAATGGAAAAGCCCATGAGGTGACTCTTAAGATAACGACATTTGTCAACATACTATGAGGCGCAATTATCTATAAATAGTCTACTATCCCCTTAAAATAAGGGCCAGAAAATCTATTCAAAAAATATAGAGAGAATGAGAGAAAAGAGAAAAAATTGTCTGAACTCACTACATTAGAAAGCAGACCGAGCAAGATAGAAGACCAAACACCGAGATCAAATAAAGATCAAGATTAAAAGAGCAAGTTGTAATATCGAGCTTAAGTGCAAATAGGAAATTGTAATCCGAACAATTGTATCACCGAGCATAATAAAGATTAAAGGAGTACAGTATCTGTTCGATTTTATATATTATATTATCGTTGAAAAGTCTGACGTCACCGACCAAAGTTATGCATTTATCACTGTAAATTTATGCTCACTCCTCTAACAATGTGTGTATGAATAAGTGTAACATGAAAGTGAAAATATTATTACTCTCGTACTTCTTACTCAGCTGCTCTCAGAAAAGCAATACATACGATCCTCAATTACAATTTTATTTTTGGAATACAAAAATAGTACTGGGGGTCATGCGCGATAGCATTTACTACTGCAGAAATTAACAAGAAATTGGTTAAATAAACAGAAATGATTTTCTTCATTTGAAATGATTTCAATACTAGAGGTAAAACATCAATTTGTCAAAAGATGAGGACAATTTATGCTGAATTAAAAACTCAAATGAATAAATAAAACTATTAATGAAATATTGGGACCTTGTGATGAGTTAGGAGTAATAATATCATTAATAATGGAATGGAATGACTTTTCTGATAAGTATTTAATTGGCTGTATACAAGTCCAAATGTATTTAATTGGCTTTTCAACCATTGAAAAACTTATTACTCAGTCTTGTTGATCTTCAAAATTGCCAGCCATTTTTTATTTTATAAAGCATTTCAAAACTTCAGTCCAATCCAATTTAGGTACAACTTATGCATCTCTCAATTAACAAATATGCTAACTAGAAGGGTATGATCTTTTACATAATCCAATTTAGGTAGGAAATAAATAATACTTCTCTAAATAAAATAGCACCATCTAATCTAGGCACAATGTATTAACAATAATACATCTGTAAACAAACAAATGCATGGAATAGAATAGTTCAATACTGCAATCAAACTATAATTGTGCTTAACGCGACAATACTAAATTGCGGTTTTGGTTAAGGTTGATCCTTTTTGGACTACCGTGATGACATGGCGTAGCGAGACAATTGCGAGTTTGCTTTTGAAATGTTCTGTTTTGCACTATAAAACTGTCCCAGTGGCCATACTGGATAGAAAGCAACTATACTTTCACAGATAACATTACACATTTCTCTCCAAGTACAGACAAGGTTTTGGACCATTGATGTTGATACTCTTACCTGTACCGATAGAGCAAGGCAGTCGCGAGCGGATCCATTTTTGCTGCCTTGAAGCCTTGAAAAATTCAAGGCAGCCTGTCTTGAATTTTTCAGGCACCAAAATCTGTAAAAAAAATTGAAATAATATAATTTTGTATGTTACATTTTTGTTTTAATGTTTTGAAATCAACCTCGATTAACACTACCGTGAATCTAGTCAATTATTATTTAGGCTGTGTCACATACTAAAAACCTAACACATATTAATGAACCCAAAAATATCTATTCTAAAATTAATTCAAAATTAAAAGTAAAAAATCCTAAAAACCTAACACATGTTAATGAACCCAAAAATATCTACACTAAAATTAATTTAAAATTAAAACTAAAAAATACTATTGGTTGGCACACCCTAAATAATAGTGCATTTTGGAATGAACACCGAACGATTAATATTATCGTGAATCTAGTACACTATTATTTTGGTTGTGTCACATACTAAAAAGCTAACAGTTATTAATGAACCGAAAAATATACTAAATGGATCCGATTTGGATTGGTTTTGCTGCCTTGAAATTCAAGGCAGGCTGCCCTGAATTTTTCAGGGCAGCCAAAACCAATCCGTCTTGAGCATGTTTGGTTAAAAAAAGCTGGATTCATTTACCTTAGAACTATCGCAATTCTTAGTCAAAAAGTGCAAAATATCGGCTTCTAAGGTAATTAAAAGAACACACTACTAGTCTACAAGTTACAAGCAAAAATGTTGAATCGAAAAGTAGACTAAAAGTTAGAAACAAACAAGCCAGTTCAGTAGCAATTCAGTAATATAATGACAAGAGTTGTTAAATTCAGTCAAAACTATCATACTAAGTTACTAACTTTTTTAGATGATCTCCAAATACTTGTAAGTTTAACATGGTCTTACTGATCTAAGCAATCTATTAAACTAATCTAATCGGTGGCAAATCTAGAACTGTTTTTTTTCGTAATCATTAGGTGTTGAAAGGCTAAAATCGATAAGAAAGTTTAACGATACAAGGAAAAATGTCAGTTTTTTCTCAATATGGGGGGTGTTCGGTGTTGGAGTCTCTTTTAACATATTATTAGTTCCTCCCCTTGTCGTATTATCAATTATCTGCTGATCAAGTAATTAGCCTTTTGATGTTTTTTTTACTTAAAAAGTTTTCAGTAATCAAGGCTTCTTTTTCAAAGATAAAGAGCAAATTTTAGGAACATCAACTAATTTTGTCAAGTAGCTAATATATAACAGGGTAACTAACCCCACTCCAAACAAAAGCCTACAAACATGGTGCACCAAAATAATCTATTTTGTCTTTCAAACACATTGTTAAATGTTAATCAACAAAACACCATCACAAAAAAAATAACCAAATAGCGACAGAATTAGTGACGGTATTTTTTGTTACGAGCTTATTAGCGACGGTTTTTGTGACGGTTTTGTGACAGTTTAATCAATTTGTGACAGATTTGTGATAGCTTTTTAAATTAGCAACAGACTTGTGACAGCTTTTGACTCTCACTAAATCAAACATTATTTTGTAGCACGCTGTAAACTTCAAATTTTGCAACTTCTATAATTATATGTAACCTTTTAACCTCAAGGACCCCATAATTAGGCCCTCATCTTTGGTCATCTATATTGGAACTAACTGAAAACAAAATAATAGGTGTGAACATATAGTATACTTGTGGATTATGCCCATCCGATGCGTGTGAGTTTAATAGAATATGTGATGTAAAAGTAAAACCTAAAAGACAAAAATATTTCTTAACAACAAATAAAATGTTTAATTATTATATGCAAAAGAATTCATCTTTGAAATACCTGATGGTAAGGTTGGCTGGTTTTATTTTTGGTTTAATTTGGGTGACGGATGAGTTAATTAATACATGGCCGTTGCCTTTTAAATTTTAAAAATGATTTCGTACATAAGTATTTAAAATTCTATCTGGATGTAACTGCTGATTCTTTTATTTTGTAATTTATGATAATAGTAGGGGTTTTTTGTAATTAATTGTTTCAAGATTTCATAAGCGTTTTTCACATAAATAATAGTATGATAATACACCCTTTATCATTTCTAATTTCTAATAGTGTAACTAGTGTCTAGTGTCTGGGCCATCTTGTACGCATCTCAACTAGTCTCGACTCTCGAACCATAAGAAAACGATTCTGTAAGACCCTTTAATGACCCGGATTCACTTCGATCGGTAGTTTTCTCGAAAAAAGGTAAAATAGAAGTTGAGGTGCAAAAGATACATGCATATATAATAATAGTACTTGTACCCAAGGTTTGCCGTTCGTTTGTACGTTTGAAGCTAATCCTACGGCGTTGGCAAAAAAACATGAAGAACAAAGAAGCAATGTCTCAGGATAAAAATTCTGACCAACGACGGTTTGGTCATCACGTATCAGGATTTACATACACACCACAAAGTGCTTTTACCTTTTTAAAAGTTGTATGCGAAGCTATTAGAAGTTCGGAAAAATTAACGGTCAGCAGCAAGAGACAGGGACAACAAGTTAATCCACAAAATTTGTTTATCAGCTAGCTATCTAAGATCCTTTTTGGCGCAAAATTCCGCATTGAAAGAAACTTAGCTATTAAAACATGTTAGTATAATGTGTATATATCTATATAAAACCATGAAATGAACCAACTTTTTTTCATTCTTTGTTTGTTACATTGGCTGGGAAAGTTTCACATAGAGATGTAATCATTCTATACTTCGAGGGTGATTTGTGTAATGTTCTTAGCTCTTTTAAGTTTTGTAAAGGGAAGAGGAAAACATTAGCTCTTTTAAGTTTTAACTTAATCAAGACTTGGGGACCGGGCCTCCGAATAAGCCGAGCTGAGCGGAGCCTACCACTATTCAACAAGTTCAGCTAGTTTACTAAACGAGCCATAAAATCTTGTTTAGACTCGCTCGTTTATAGACGAGATCGAGCCGAACCTGTTCAAGACCCCAATCTAACACATTTCCGGACAATTTTAGCATCATTTCGTTCGCTTGAAAAAATCTTTTTTACTAAGCTAAAATATATGTTAAGATAATTAATAAAACAAATAATTATTGTGAGTTTTAATATAAACTAATTTAGTTTTTAAGTTATACAAAGTGAAGAGGATTTACAGATCGTTATCATTATACATTATAATTTTTACTTTTATAAGCATGAACATAAGTATATAATATATATATGAAAAAATATATTAAAATGAGCCCGAGCCTGAACACGAGCCTTGTAATTATGTTATGTTTAGATTTATTAGTAAATGAACGAAGACAAGTCGAGATTTTAAAGAGCCAAACACTACCTTATTCACGAACGACTCGGTTCATTTGCTTCCCGGCCGATGTTTTGCTTATTTGTTTTCATTAAAAAGACAATAATACCAAATACAACTTGATTCCAAACTATGGAGATGATTAGTGTAAACAGGGGTGGGCAAAAACCCGAAAAAACCGAACCGAACCGAAAAACCAAAACTTTTTCGGGTCGGTTTCGGTTTACAATAAAATCGAACTGAAAAAAACCGATAAACCGAAACCGGACCGAAACAAACCGGTTAGGTTCGGTTCAAAAAATTAAAAAACCGAACCGAAAAATATGTTGGTTTCGGTTTTGCCAAAAACCGTATCAAAACGGTACTCAGCTAATTGTAAACTATCTCTACCAGTCAAAGTGGAAAACTTGAAAATAGTAAAGTAAGTAAAGCTACCATTCTCTCTAAAATAACTAAGAAATTGTTTTCCCAAAAAATAATTTACTAATTTGCATTTCTCTTTTTAGTAGTGGAATAATAATGGCAAGGCCTGGGAACAAAATTATACAAGCTAAGCTGGTAACTAACCCATATTACATTTTATCATGTTTTGCTACTTTGTTTTAGTAAATTAGTTAATTGTTTCTTACACTAATATTTCATTTTTATTTCACTTTATGATTAATGATAGAGTTTGGGAAATGGGTTCTCATTGAATTACTTGGGAATGCCCATTTTATGAAATTAGTAATCAGATAGAATGATGCAAGTTTTTTTGTTTTTTTTTCATTTGTGTTATTCTTAGTTAGGCAGTGTAAAAAAAGAGAAATCTCAGTTAAGTGTAAAAATCATAAGCTTTTTGCAGCCTAAAAAGCGGAAAAGCAAGCTTTTTAAGCTTTTAAACGAGTTTTTTTTACTATGAAACGCTTCTTTGGTTGTAAAATGCTTAGAAAATGATATAATAAGATTTGATTTGAGGATGAAGAAACTGAAAACTGTGGTTTAAATTGATGTTTGAATTTGGCATAATAATTTTTTAGGTTTTATTGCCCATAATAAGTATCCATGTACATTGAAACATCTTATACTCAAAATTTCTTTTAAAATGATTCAGTTTCTAAATGAATTTGACTACTTATGAAAACAATGAAGCTTCACAGTCTCAAAATTTCCCAGAAAAAAACTATTTTTATAAGATCTTGTTGGGGTAGAATGTTAACATATAAGATCTTGTGTCAATATTTGTTGCGTATGCGGTGCCCCCCCCCAAGTGTCAATTTCAAGTTTGTTACATAGACTTTTAAATATTAGTTAGCTAGTTTTGAACATTCTCCTCGGCTCAAGTCAGATGAGTGTCGAACGGGCTTCAATTTGGAATGACATTTGTTGAGTAATTGTTTCTTCTGTTTGAGTTTGATAATTAGATTTTTCTCTTCCATCAAATACGTCAATCTTCGCAGCTATTCTCATTTCTGAGTTACATTTTCATAATAAAGGAGGCTATAGGCTTATATAGCACATAAAGACATTCTTAAGTAACTTTTGCTTGCAGGTGCTTTTAGGCGACATGGGAACAGGAAAAACTAGTTTAATATTAAGATTTATCAAAGGGCAATTTTTCAATCACCAGGTTTGATATCAAATCTTACTTATTATACCAGACAAGTCGAAATTTAGGATCATTTGCGTTTGGTAGAAAATTAATTTAAAGGAATATGTCACAGGAACCAACTATTGGAGCTGCATTTTTTACACAAGTATTATCAGTATCGGAAGCAACAGTGAAATTTGATATATGGGACACTGCTGGACAAGAACGTTACCATAGCTTAGCTCCGATGTATTATCGTGGAGCATCAGCAGCCATTGTTGTGTACGATATCGCTAGCTTGGTAGGTCTATTAGTTTAGATTTTTTAGGTGTTTATGGTATACTACATACTTGCATAGATATAGTATTTGATCTTATCAGTAATATATTTGATACTTGGGCCATTGGGCAGAAGATATACAAATCTGTAGTATATTGCATTTCATGTTATTATGTTATTTGCTTCGTCGATATATTCAGATAAATGTATAATTGTTGCAATTCATTAAGTATATTTGTTACCGGTTTGGGTAATTTGTTTACAGGACACTTTTATGCGTGCCAAGAAATGGGTACAAGAACTGAAGAAGCAAGGTGACTAGATTTATTCTTTCTTTACCCTACGGTTATTTTGTTCCCTTGGTTACACAAAAAAAAAGTACTTTGTTCCACTACTATTTACTTCATTTTGATGGTTTTCACCTTATTAGAGGACTTTAATTTGTCCTGAGTCTGTCTACGACCTCTGAATGTGTCATTAATTTTAGAACTTTGTTTAGGAAATCCAAACTTGGTGATGGCATTGGTGGCAAACAAGTCTGACCTAGAAGAAGAAAGAGAAGTCGGGTTTGAGGTATTATGTCCAGGGCTTCAGTTTTTATCTTTTGTTCATTTGCAGATATATGACTGTTTACCGTTTGATGATATTCCGTCTTTTGGGCTCAATATATACAAGGAGATATATCTCAACCGAAAAAAGAAAAAAGAAAAAAGAAAAAAGAAAAAAGAAAAAAGAAAAAAGAACGACTGTATAGTCCGTTTGATTACAGCATCACCATTACAAAGATTTGAGTAGAAGGAAAAAATGAAAAATAATTTGTTCTTCTTATCCACTACCGATTTTAACTTTATTCAATTAAGTTCTGTTCCGAACTTCAATCTGGTTGATGAGTTCTATTTGAAAGATCATCTTATTTTTAAGCTCGCACAATGTAGTCAGCTGTTATATTACATATGTGGGCTATATTGTTAAGGTGCTTTTTTTTTTTGCAGGTAGGTGAAAAATATTCGCAAGAAAATGGGATGTTCTTCATAGAAACATCTGCTAAAGCTGCAGTCAATATAAATGAGCTTTTCTATGCAATAGGTATGCGAGCAATTCCAGTAAAACCTCGTATTTAGTTAACCCATTGAAAGTCCATGTTATTTGAGATCTTCAGAGTAGTTTAAGGAGTCTAATGCAATTAATTGTTTCAACTCTTCCTTTTTCTTTTATTTTTTGTAGCAAAACAATTGGCGAAAGCAAGCCATTTCAAGCCCACTGGTGTGGTTCTGCGTACCGAAACACAAAACAGGAGAAGATTATTTTGTTGCTCGGGATGACTTGTATATTTATGTGGAGAGAGAATCAAAGTGCATAGAAGATCTTTTTTCTTTCTCTTGATTTTTGTGTGTAAAGATCACTTGATAAGGTTATAATTATCGTGTTCTCAGCAAAATGTTACTGTGAGCTCAGATGATATACCTCTGCAGTTATGACCACGACAGAAGGTACATTTCATGACTTGTTAACAATTGTTCACATACATAAAAAAAATCAAGAAATTATTTAGTAGTTCCGAATTTTGTGCCTACTTTTACGTTCTCACTCCTCAAACAAGTGAACATATACAAGCAGAGACAAAGGGTATATTTCTTTTGTGTCGCATTATGTAGCAACGCAAAATATAATCCGGTTACCGGTTACAGTTCCAAGTAGAACCGTTATACAGACTTGGTCACTAAAACTCAATGTGGGTTCTTTTGATGTACACTCGTATTGTGGAATCCATCAAAGCTTGTTTCAGATAGAATCAAGAAACACGCATTAAAAAGCATAAGAAAAAAGAGCGGGAATACGAAATTTGGTACAATCACAGGTTACCTCCCAAAGAAGGGTCAACCTGAGTTATATGGGAAAGCAATTTTGCACGCATCTCAATATCTCAAGTTCTGACAATCGAATCGGTAACTTACACTTCCAATTCTAGACAAGCTTTTCTCCTATAGTGTAAGTTTTTTTCTAGGAGACGGTATTTAGGAATAGTATATATCGGCATAAAAATAGCGAGAAGTAAGAAACAGTGATAGCATCAGTTATATTTTGAGAATGACAGGTACCAACATTTACAATCATTTGCAGTTTTTATACAATAGTTTCTAAACACGGAGACAAATGACTAAACTGAAGTAGAGACAGAACTTTTACAGGCTAACGATTGAAACACCACTTAACTACGAAAACATTGCATTCTAACTCGTGTGACACAAAAACGATCTATTAAACGACAAAATAAGAATGACCAAAGAGTGTTTGGCCCCCTCTAAGAAAAGTTAGCCTTGTAACAAAGTCGTGTTTTGTTCATATAGAATATGATCAACCTGTATCTATATTATCCCTGCTAATCCCGTTGTTCCAGAACAATACATATCTTGCGTGTGGGTAATCTCAGCATCTAAATTGTAAGCCCTTTCCTCTACTAGGCCGACTCTCTTTTATAGTAATGCGTTAGAATTTCATTAATCTCCTTTTCATCTGCTTCTTTTCTAGCATTCATGTTTCTATACCCTGGTTTTGTCGCCAGTTCTTGTCTTATTGCATTCAAATCGTCATTTTTGGTGATATGTACATCATCTGGGGGTATCATTGACCTTCTACTCCTAACTGATCGGACTGATCTTGGGTTTGACTTAGCAATTTCGATTTTTTTCTCCTCAATGAGAGATGTTTCAGCCTTTAACAGGATGTAAGGAGTTAATGGAGCAAATTTGCTCTCAAATAGTTTCTTCTCATCTGTTTTTTCAAGCTCATTTCTTTTGGGATTGATTTCGCTGTGGTCAAAACTTGTCACTCGATAATCTGTACCAGGTGATTGTTCTAAATTTTCTTGGTAAGAATCAGGGTCGAATTTTCTATCACAGTAACTGAAATCGTTGGTCTTACCTCTGTGCCCATTCTTTCCTGATATCGACTTATTCTGGTTCTCGTCTTCTTTGAGAATTTCCTGTTCGAGTTCAACTTTTGGCGCCTTTTCAAATTTTCCTCCGTGTGTAGTATAAATTCCATTTGCTTGAGGTTCATATTTTCCCTCATTAATACTTCTTTTGTTGTAAGGGGCGGGAACAAATTTCCTTTGGAAAGGCTTATTTTCATCAATTTCTTGTTTTCTCCCTTCACTTTCTAAATTCAACTCATTCACATTATTGGGTGCTTTCTCTAATTCCCCTTTATGTGTGTTTCCATTTGCTCGAGGTTCGTATTTTCTCTCACCACCACTTCTTGTATTATAAGGAGCCGGAGCAAATCTCCTTTGTAATGGCTTCTTCCCATCTAATTCCGCCTTATTCCCGTCAGATTCTACATTCGATATCTTGATTTCTGACACTATTTTTGGACTATCTCCATTACTGGTGTTGTTTTCAGTTTCTTGAAGCCTCTCCCTCTTCTCATTGTTTTTCCTTGTTCTATAAGAAGGCGCATCTTTTGCTTTGAGAGTGTTGTCTTCTGTATACTTCTTGGTGATTTTCTTGACAGGTGTATCTTTGATTTTCTTCATGGTGTGGTTATTGGCTTTTGTATCCTCAAGCAAGGCCTGTAATGCATGTTTAAGATTATTCCAAGAAATAATGGTTTTAAAAATGGGGATAAAGTAACTCCAGTTTCTCAATTAGCTTCAGGATCATAATTTGCTATCATGTTGAGAAGAAATAAGGGCTTGTTTGGCTGTAGCTTTCAAGTAAATAAACGGCCATATTTGAGACTCATGAGTATAGCCTAGGTAATCAATTTGCAACTTCTGGTTTCTCGGATAAAAGAACTACTGTAGTTATTAAGCTGGTGAACAAACATATACGGAGTAGCCTATAAGCAATATATACAACTCCTGAATGGTGGGAAAGGCATGCATTCTACCATGAAGAATGAAAAATCTATAAACTTATAAGAGAATCGTTTGTAGTCTACTTTTTGCATAAACCCTTACGGAATAAGAAATAAAAAAAAACTGCACTTGTTCCGAGCCTTACTTGATCAGATGGAGGTGGAACATATAGCTTCTGCTCTAATGCCTTGGAATCCCAACTTTTACCCGATTCCTTTGATATATTTTGCAATAGTTGGATCTTCATTTCTTTTGTTGGTGGTGTGGCCTTTAACTTCTCAATAAACTAAGCATACAAAATCATCATATTAGTACTACTTTTGTTAGAATTAGAGTAAGAATAAACGAGCAGAGTGTGGATCATAGGATAAGCTACCTCGTGATTGACATTAGCTTCAAGAGATTTCCCATATTTTTCGACAAATATAGCTCTAAGCTCACGTAGCTCTGGCAAATCAGCAAATCTTGCTGCTGCATACATCAAAGATGAGACGGCTTCCTTGCACTCCTCCGGGCAGTCACTATAGTAAAATAAAAATAAACCATAAAAAAATGGCTAGATTACAGATATTTTTAGCTGATAGAAAATTATTCTAAAACACAGGATGCCGAAACAGACTCGGGAGAAAGAGCCGCATTATGTGATCTTAAGAAAAACCAAAGGCGCGTGTGGCTTTTAATCTAATCCCCAAAAGTCACCACAAACAGTGGGAAAGTTATCAGTAAAAACTAAAAATCGCATACTGCTTTTTGCTTAATTCACTTTCGTTGTCACAAATAGTTGCACAGTGTGTTAGCTAATCGAAAAATAAACTGTATATTTTATTTTTAAGTCAACATATACCTGGCTCCAGTTGGCCTAACTAGTTAGAATTAACTAATAATAATAATATTAATGCAATGAATATGAAATATTTTAAGGAAACAAGCTGGCTTCACTAAGATTCCAACAAAAGCTGACCACAGTCAACTTGAATTTTCAGGCCACAAACCGAAACAACAGTTTTAAGCTAGTAACAAGTCATATGCTATAAGATATTTGATCCACATTTTTAAAATACCTTTGCTTATCCATCTTGGAGACCTGGTGCGACAAGCATACACAGAATTGCGATACTAAATTATAGCATGCGGACATATTAAGCTCCATTAGAAGTCCCTCGGCCTATACAGATTGTCAATCGATTAGTTCCAAGCCACAAATTCTGAACAATATACAGACATAGTTTTCACAATTTGGTATACTACCATATCACCTCTTTTTAGTTTTGTTCTTTAAACTCGACGTAACAGTGTCCATTTAGTACACCTCCCGTCAATTTAGACGGATGAATATATTAAATTAAAGAATACATATGGAAGCTCTGCTCTGTCTACCAATTTAACACTAATATATGACAAAAGTATACAGCATCCTGAATTATCGAATTTTCACACGTAAATCGGTTTACATTGATAATCATGCATGAAAACAATTTTTTTACCCTTCCATAGGCATTGATATCGAGGCCATTCTTGAGGAGATCAACAATGTCTTTCTTCAGAAACTTCTCCACAGCACTTCTCTTTCGTTTAATCACCTCTATTCTAATCTTCGTTATTTTCATCGAGGATTTGCTACAATTAACGACAACATTATCAGACTATATCAAATCATCGGCATATAAATACGACGACGTGTTCTCTACTTTTGTTTGCGGTTTTAGTTATACTAACAATTTATAAAGAATATTATAATCTAACAATTAGCACTTCTCTTTCTTTTTATCACCTCTATTCTAATCTTCGTTATTTTCATCGAGGATTTGCTACAATTAACGACAAAATTATCAGACTATAACAAATCATCGGCATATAAATACGACGACGTGTTCTCTACTTTTGTTTGCGGTTTTAGTTTTACTAACAATTTATAAAGAATATTATAATCTAACAATTAGCACTTCTCTTTCTTTTTATCACCTCTATTCTAATCTTCGTTATTTTCATCGAGGATTTGCTACAATTAACGACAAAATTATCAGACTATAACAAATCATCGGCATATAAATACGATGACGTGTTCTCTACTTTTGTTTGCGGTTTTAGTTATACTAACAATTTATAAAGAATATTATAATCTAACAATTAGCATATAACTGCAACGATGAATAATCTACTATTGTATGAGATTTTAGTTTTACTAACAATTTATAAATATTTTAAATTCTAGCCATTGGCATCTAATTACAACGTTTTGTATGAGATTTTAGTTATACTAACAACTTATAAAATAAAATAAAAAAGAATATACCGATTCGCATATAATTACAATTTACAATTAACAACAATGCATAATTACTTTTGAAACCATTTTCATTATACTTAAAAATCCCAAAGATATTAGATTCTAGCAATTGACATACTATAATAACGATACATAATTTTTCAGGACTTAAAAAAAGGAATATAATAATTCATTGTTTTATTTTTGCGTGCGTATTCACTTAACGCGAACGATTCTACTTCAATTAAGGTCAAAATATTAGAATCTAGCAACTAACATATAATCAGAACCTAGCAATCTGCATATATATTCGTACAATGACACATAATCTAATTTTATATATTTTTACATAAACGAATTTTTCTTCAAATTAAAGACAAAAAACAAAATATAACGATACAGAATCTAATTTTTCTTCAATTTTGCTATAAATTAAGGACAAAACTATCAGAATCTAGCGATTTAAGTTATCATTTACAACGATACATAATCTTACTAATTTTCTCCAATTAAGTTCCAAATTAACACATAATCTAATATATTTGTGGTATTTTAGTAGTAAATACGAATGAGAAAAATAAATTTGGAGTAGTAAATTGTAATGTTTTTAACCATTTTTTTTTCTCCAATTAAGTGTAAAACTAAACTACACATATCAATTAATACATAGTTAAACTAAATTAATAATTTTGAAAAAACTACACTAGTAAATACGAACCATTTGGAGTGGAATTTGCTCTTCAATAACACGTCCAACATTTTCGATTAATCGATTATTTAGCGATTTAATGAGAAATAAAACGCTATTGAGTTCACATACAACTATATATAATAATAATCTGTTTTCTAGAGAGAGAGAGAAAATTGAGAATGAGAAATTCTATTTTTCTAATTAGAAACTAATTTGTATATAATGCATATGCATATATATATATATATATATATATATTGTTGTAATACACTATTAGCTACGTATATAGGGAGACAGAAGTAGAGAGAGGGGAGAACAACATGATCTTTATTAATGAAGGAATATGTGAATGAATGTAAAATACAAGACTCCTAGCCCTCTTTATATAGATAGAGGGGTAGGGTTACAAGCCCAACTTGGGCCCATAAAGTATAAGCCCAAGAGTCCAATAATCTCACAACACTCCCCCTTTGGACGTCTTGAATTCTTCGTCTTCATGCAGTCGATCTGAGTCGAGTTCATTCACAGTGCTAAACACATAAAAACCTTAGGGCCGAAAAACCCAGTGTGGGACAAAACCGGTACCTAGGAGAAACTGTGTAGCCGAATGATATAGGCCGAAATATCATGTAAGTAACTAACCACAAAACAGTGTGCCTCATCAAAACCTTGCCAGAGCAAACCCAATGGGAAAATCTCTAGTCGAAGGAAAAAGAGTGCAACAATGGTAGTCGTAGGGATCAACCACAAAACAGGTGCCTCATCAAAACCTTGCTAGAGTAAACCCAGTGGGAAAAACCTCTAGTCGAAGGACAAAAGAGTACACAGTGGTAAGAAGTATACAACCGGATACTCCCCCTAATTTCGGCAATCTTAAGTGAGATATGATGGGAACGTGTCTCGCTAAAAACCTTGCCAAGGAAAACCCAGTGGGAAAAAACCTTGGTCTAAGGACAAAAAGAGTACACGAGCATGCGACTGGATGCTCCCCCTCACTTGCACACGACAGGGTGCGAGGATTTCGACTAAGTAGTAATTAGTGCAATAAGCATTCACCTGGATGCTCCCCCTCACTTGCACACGACTGGGTGCAAAGATTTCATATTTCAAGAAAGAAAACGAGCATTCGACTGGATGCCTCATTTACTTACATACGACTGGATGCAAGAAAATCTAACGTGGAATAGAACGAGCATTCAACTGGATGCTCTTAAACTTCATTTGTGAAGATTAATTTCGGCGAGAAATGCTAAATAGCATAATGTAGTCATGTCTCTCTTGATCAATAACAACAAGTTGTCTTCTATGACAAGTGTTTTATCTGGATCGTAAGACAGAACATATGTAATTCAAATATGACTAATACTAGCTCAAAGCCATATACACACTCTAGTCGTCTCATAGAGCACGAATAGATCAGAGTGATTCACTTGGAGTCATTCCAAGACCTCCAAGATGTCGCCTTATTCCTAATGGTAAAGACATACCATGTTAGGAATATCCCTTATGCGGGTCTGATAAGTAACCGGCATCGGTATAACCGAAAAAGGGTTGCGTTAATTCGAGTACCGAAGGGGGTAGGTACACTCGATGACGCAAATGGGATAAACTAGCCCACTTCCAAAATTACCATAAGGTAAGGGAATGTGTCTTTAGTGCCATTTCGATGGCAGCGTGTTAGCGCGATGTTGTGTCGAGCTATACCATTCACAACAGACGAGATGTTCGTCCTAGCACATTAGACCAAGTACAATGATGCGCTTATTGTACTTAGATATGAACATTATGGTTCAATATCTCTTCATCGTCTCATCAGGGACGGACTGGGTCTATATCAATGTCTAGTGATCGAACGATCATGGGAGAATCTGACGACTTAGCGTCATGATGGCTAAAACGTCATAACACCTTCTGGGTGTAGTCTGAATCATGGACTTAGATTCAATATTTACGGGACTCAATCATCAGGTTGAGTCACTACCGTGTCTTCCCAAAATCCTTCATCTCGAAGGCAAATCCAAAAATGGATCGCGTAATAAAACACGCAAGGGCATAATACTTGTTCAAGTATCCCAAGCTAATCAAGTACTCACTTAGGCGGTATACCACATCCGCTCGGATTATATTAATCCATATAGTGAACGTCTCAGTCAATTGAGATCGTGTTCCGTGGTCAGAAACTACTTGATTTAAGCACATGAAGTCACACAGGGACCTTCATCTATATCTCTTTGTCTAAATCCCCATAGAGATAAAACCGTGACCACATTCATGGCTGCATACTCAGTTTTTCGGAAACTACTAAACTGGTAAAGTAGGGGACTGTTATAATGTCCATTACGAGGAAATCAACCATCTCGTAATCAATTCCAAGGTGTGAGAGAAGCCTTGCGCTACTAGGCGAGCATTCTACAATCTCATTATTCTCATCACTTTTCCTTACGAATAACCAAATAAACGAACTCGTTTAACATTGGTGGTGTTGGAACTACAGGTCCGAACACACTTTCGCTAAGGAGTCTACTTGGATTGCAAGTTTCCATTAGGTCAGTCTATTCTACGTTGACTTCAGGCAACGGTACATGGTTCCCTGTCATAATTTGCTCATATTATCAGTCGTCACCGAATATATGAACAAGTAATCAATGACAGTCTCGTTTCGCTTCAATATCGTCTAAGATATCATGATCGACAGATATTTCGAGATTCTTAGGATGAAGAGGAATCACACATCTCCTAGATCCTTTATAATCTCGTGCGACGAACGAGTTTCAGTTCACCACCTCTGGGGCTGAACGATTTAAGAACCGGTCAACTTCCTCATATCTTAGGAAGGATGACAGACTGACGGCCGACGGCAGCGTCCTTTGCTTGGCGGGTTCGGCCAAAGCAACGTGTTACGACAGGAACACGGCGTCCGACAGGGACGTCTATCCTTGCAAGCATTTTGCAGCAGGTATAAATGATCTCGTGACATCTCATAAAGTCATTAAATGCGTCCGGCATTTAGTTAGACTTGAGGGAGTCTATGCACTTACTTATCACTAAGTGCAGTATTGGGATCAAGCTAAGACTGAGTGGGTTATGCCACGTTACTTCACGTCGTTCCTTATCAACGGTAACGTGCAAATCTCCCCCTAACGACGGGGAGAACAGTCTTAGCGATGTCACTTTCGCATATCATGCGGTAAAGAGATCGCTTGCCAAGGTTACTCTATCAAATGATAGGCAGGAGATTCATAATCGACTTATGTCCCCTTCAGAGGTCCATATTTTGAACGCTAGAACGGCTCAATTAAAATATTAATTAATCACTCTAAACACGCGTTAATATGAGACTTCTGGCTCATAACCAGTAACCAGCTGATACGCATATGGTGTTTGAGTGTCTATGGGCCTCATAACGGACCAATGCAGCAAAATAGCATAACCCCATACGGAAATATAAATCTTGGTGCGCAAGACCAAGAAATGCGTGCAATCATTTGCAGTCGCATCATCAAACTTTCCGTGAGTCCATTTGGGTCTGAACATAATCGACAGGATGTTCAATTTGAATTTCCAAACTCAAGTAATTCAAATCGAAATTTCGATTATTACTCTTCGGAATTATCAAGTCGGCTAGACTTTTCAGGATAATCCGGATCATGAGCCATCAACTTAATGATAGGGCTAAAAGTTTGGAAAATGCTGCATTTATGTGGACAATATTAAAATGTGACCATATTGTCGATGCATCAACCATAACCATTTATTTTTATGGTCCGTTTTATGGTTGGATAAGTCCACAATAACTCCTTCAATTCTTTACCAGAATTCTACGAGTTCATTTCGTGATCTTTACACATACTAGTCTTTCAAAGTGAGCATTAGTGGCATGAATTTCGGATTAATCACGAAATATATTCTCAGAGAGAATCCAAATGCTATGCGATTATAAATCAAGCATCGTCTTTTGACCCGGGAATATCTAATCCGGTCAATGCCACAATATCAAAATGCTCTTATCAATCGACGACAGGCGAATGATAGTAAAGACAATCATGTCTTAGCATTTAAATTCTTTATCATTCGACGACAGGCGAAATGATAAGGAAACTTTAAACTCTTTAAAGAATGTGATAGCAACCACTTGAAAGACATTCCAACTCCTCTAAAAATACGCTTTTGGTCGTATTGAATGGAGACTATGTAAAGAAATTTCAATTCTTTCATGAGCTATTACCAGGTAACACTGGTTTTCTCGAATATTTTATAACTCAACAAGGTACAACAGGACCTATAGGAGTATAACGCCTCATATTTGACAAATCAATTTGGCTTTACCAAAGATTTCGATTTGGAACGACAGGTCCAGAATCGCTGTCACTGAGTACACTTTTAGGCAAGTAGTTGGTGAAATTATGTGGTACATTGTTACCCACTATTTCCAAAAAAAAAACCAACTACACCACAAGTATTGCCTAAAATTTCATAATTTAAAGTTTGGTCACATTTGTCAAAGGAATTTGCTCAAAACACTTTAAATTATTTCGAGAAATTTCGTAAAACAGGCAAACCATAATCCAAAAGTATGTCCAAATGGAAAAATCATAATCCAAATGGAAAAACATAATCCAGATGAGCGAAAAAATGGCTCAATGATTTATCAAAATCAATAAAGAAAGGTGTCAAACTCATTTGAGCCACAAAATCGGGGGTCTCAAGAGTTTCCTTTCAATTAGCTTTAACCACATTAGCATCGGTTTTTCCACCTTTATAATAGTTGTGAACTATTTAAGGAGTACCGTGCATGACCTTTGTCTTTATAGCATAGAGTTGGCTCCTTGAGCATTATCTCTTGTTTTGTGACAATGGGCCATATTGTTCCTTTCAATTACTGTCTTGGAGCCACAGGTTTCGATTTCGACGATTGTCTAAAATCTTGCTTGGCTAAGCGATTCATCGGGATCGCGACAGTTCGAGACAAATAACACTTTTCTCGGTTCTTGATTCGTGGAAAAAAAATGTACACGAAGAGCATTAATATCAGGCAAACAATTCGCCATTGACCCAATAGGATTAAAACTACTCACCGGGGTAATTTTCTTATCCAATAACAGATGGGCGATAAAGGAACATGGTGAATATAAATTCACGATACTGCTTATGGAATACAATTTCCAAGCTAGTATTTTGGTGAAGGATAGCTCCAATATGTCAATTTCAGACATTTGTTCACCATAGACGTTATCACGTCTCAAATGTGGCGACGGAATAAAATCAACGCCTTAGCATTCATCCTGATGGTAACAACAAACTCGTGCTTTACTCATCAAAGATGGCATCCAAAAAAATTGGGCATCATATTTTCACACATCAGGGTGACTAGCATGTGATGACGGAATAACATCAACGTCTAAACAGTCGCAAGTATGTTTTGCGATTTTTTTCATCATAGATGGCATCCAACATGTGTTGGGAGTTCTGGATTATTTTTCATATAAAACGACTGGTTTATATGTTTATGGTTTGCACAAGCACAAACTTTAATTCGAAACGACAGGTTCGAAAATAGTTTTGCTTTTAATGTGAATTGGTTCTCATTGATCGAACGACGGGTCGATACTGAGACACCAATTCGGCGAAACATACATCACTATATAAACACACTCGGGGAAATTATTATTTAGTCAACCCCTTTCGGTAGCTCTACTTGAAAAACGACCAGGAAAGACGGTGAGGGTGGAGGGCACGAATGCCACTTAAAACCCGACCTCATTAGGATATCGACTTCCGCCTATATCTTTCCTAGACATCGTATCCAAATAGGTGAGCCTAGTTGGGGAAGGTTCATAATTTTTCCAACTTAAATGTGAAAATATATGATTTCGCAAATTATCATATCATAAACATGGCAATAAATTAAATATAGATTGTACCTGTCTATATTAACCATATATATATAAACATGAAGTAAATATATTTTAGGTATCTAATCATGCAGTAGATTTGGTGTTATAAACAAATCAATTTAAGATTATCAATCAATCTATAAAGATTCTAACATATCAAATCAAATCTATTTAAGATTATCAATCTATCTATAAAGATTCTAACATATCAAATCAAATCTATTTAAGATTATCAATCAATTCATGAAGATTCTAACATATCAAATCAAATCTATTTAAGATTATCAATCAATCCATGAAGATTCTAACATATCAAATCAAATCTATTTAAGATTATCAATCAATTCATGAAGATTCTAACATATCAAATCAAATCTATTTAAGATTATCAATCAATCCATGAAGATTCTAACATAATCAAATCAAATCAATTTACATGCAATTTTTTTATTCGTTTGCCTTTTAATAAAAAAAAATTATATGCATGTGTGTGTATATTTACCAAATATATCTTATCAACCATATGTACTGTTTTCGTATAAGTATTATACTACAGGACCATGCGTGTAATTACAGCAAACTATATATCTATTTACAGCATTATTACATATACAGTCCAGAATTTCAGACAAGTTTCAGTTTAGTCCTTGAGTAATTTACAGAATAGTATACAGCTTTCAGAGAATTACAAATTAGTACATACGTTTCAGTTTATTACAGATTTAATCCGACAGATTAATACATGTTTTACAATTACATGATTTTCGATTTACAATTCGGTTATACATGTAATACGCATGATATATATAATGAGGTTTCGACATTATGTACTATTTCATATATCTAGTTTCTTAGCAAAGCAAACTATTTAATATATATAATATGCAAACAATCAAGCAGCCCAAAGCAAAAGTCAAGCAGCCGCATGTACTATGCATGTACAATTTTTTTTTTTTTTACAGAGCACTAATCATTGTGTGTATAAAGGAATCATTAGTCAGAATACATGCAAATTAATCTATATCATGCAATACAGTGTAACATACAAATAGTATAGCAGCATACAAAGATGTCATATGGTTGATATAGCACTAACATACAATACAGTAGTTATATGTGACTTGTACGGTTCAAAAAAAAATTATATCCGGATACCTTACGCACGGTATGTTGGTGAAGGTCGATATAGCAAAATACTAAAAATCCGGATAAACCTCAAGGTTTATTGAATCTATAATCCGTACTTCGATCTCCGAGAGCAGTGCTGATAACGTGTTGTAATACACTATTAGCTACGTATATAGGGAGACAGAAGTAGAGAGAGGGGAGAACAACATGATCTTTATTAATGAAGGAATATGTGAATGAATGTAAAATACAAGACTCCTAGCCCTCTTTATATAGATAGAGGGGTAGGGTTACAAGCCCAACTTGGGCCCATAAAGTATAAGCCCAAGAGTCCAATAATCTCACAACATATATATAATATCTATTACTATTATATATGTATATATATATAGAGAGAGAGAGAGAGAAAGAGAGAGAGTGTGATTAGATTTGAGCTCTTTTTTGATACCTCTCCGGATAAATATGAAGAAAATTTAAAAGTTAAATTCAAATAGACCCTTGAGCTATAAAAGATTAGTTAATATATCCCATAATTTAAAAATAAATTTGACATTACTCTCACACTCACTTACATGTATAATAATATATTTTTATTAAAAAATATGTTTTTATCCCTTCAAATATATATATACTAGTAAAATTTACCCACGCGTTACATGTGAGATGCGTAATGACATAAATATCGTAATATATTTTATTTTGAACATAATATTCAGATTTTGTGTGAGGAACACTTTTTTTTTCTAATTAATGATAACAAAACTTTAATCTAAATTAATAAAATTAATTATAGAATTTTGAGTGTGTTACATTTTGTATCATTTATTGTAGCTTTGCAGGTTAAAACGAATTGTTAATTAATTTAGACTGCATTCGTAATTAGGAAAATATAGTGATAACAAATTGTTAATTAATTAGATTAGTTATATTGGTAATTATTAAAATATAGTAAGAGTATTTTTGGAAAAATACTGAATTCTATCCATAAATAATCATTTGGTTCCTTAGTTTTGAGAAACCATTTTGATTTTGTTGTTTTGTATTTTCTAATTAAAGGAGTCACAGGACAATGACATTGATATAATATATAATTTCCAAAATAAAGAATATTGTTACATCAATTTTTATATCCAAATTCTAAGTGTTAGATGCGAATAAGTATAGTTTGTTTTACAAACTACACTAAATGTTCTTACGGTCTTACTTCTTACACCATTTCTAATTATACGTATTCGCATCAAGATCATTATTTCTTCTTTTGGACATCGAATACGAACGTAATGTACTATATTTAAAATGATTTTCAATAGGGCAAAAAGTTACACAATAAATGAAATAAATAACCTTTGCCCATTTACCTTAACATTTAAGTCAGTATAGATGAACAAAAATTTGGATAGCAAAAACATTTCCTACAAGTTATGATAAAAGGGTTACCTTTATGTCTTTTTAAAAATAAAAAAAGCATCGGAATTGTGACAGGTTTAATACGAAGTACCGTACACGTAATTGCAAACCATTATTTACTGTTATAATTAGTATATACTAGTATAAAATTGATAGCATTCACATGAATATCCATGAAAAATCGTGTCACTCTATGTTGATGTATTATTGTATTTACACGGGTACAAATATTATATCTCATATTTTATATTTTTTTTGTGTCTATTTGTTTATTTTCATTCAAATTTTAAATTTTCACAATTTGTTTCGCAAATTTATAAGTTTTTATATTATATTGTATTTAAATTTTAAAACATTTTATCATAATATTGTTTAGACAATTTTTCTAAGATTTAATATTTAATTTACACTAATTTATACATTTATTTCAAAATAAATTGCGTGTGAATTTTCTTTTAAAAATAATTATTGGAATATATTGATACATGTATTATATTAATTGTATAATTTTTTTAAAGTTTTTTTGAATTTTTTTTGGATAAAATAAGCAATGGGGCACAGAACGGATAAAGAATAGAGTTATAAGATTTGCACCATATTTAAATACATTGCTCGATTCGCCTATATCCCTTGGCAAAAAAAAATTGGGAAAAAGTGCAATTCTATACATGAAAAAATATACGAATTTTTTTTTTGATTGAAAAATTCTCCATTTTTATTTTAGAAAAAAAAAATGCCAAGCAACTTTTTCTGTTTAGCTTATTATAATAAGTACTCCAACAAACATAAAATGCAAAATACGTAATTCTATTCTATGGACTAATTACAATATGATATGTTTATAAATAAACATAATTAAATTCATAAATTGTCTATAGTAAAAGCCAACGAATAATTGTTCTTTGCTTGTTTGGTGAGACTAGCATCAACATGTAAAAAGGACTCACTTTAATTTACGAGCGATGATATAATGAGAGACTTTTTGATATAAATTCTCACAGAAACTTAATATGAACCATCAGATCATGTATATAAATGTAAATAAATGATGCACGTTAACTTTCTGCGAAAGTATATATCAAAAATTATCTGATTATATTATCGATTTTAATTTATATATGTACAGTTGGGCTATTTGGGAATGGGCAGTGACCCCACTATTTCTACCCATAATAAACAGCTCATACTTAGCTTTCCTCTGTTTCTTTTCCCTTCTTTAAATAAAAAATGTTGATCTCATTATCTAGATTCTGGCTTGCAGCATTTATTAAATTTAAAATTATACTGTAATATAAGTACTATTCTATAATTGCTTAATCATTTGCATTGCCTACAAGGATAGGACACTTGTTTGTAGTAGGACCTGTCACCATAATCTAACAAAATATTAATACCCTTAATATTTAATTTAATTGTGCATTACGAAACTATGTACAATTTTGATCGGTTAAAAACTTGTATCATAATTATCGAAATGAAATTTTTTAAAAGTTAATGATATAGTTCAAATATTAAATTTTATAATTAGATTTAAAAAAAATTCATTTCGTCAATTTTGATACAAGTTATAAACCGATCAAAATTGTACGTAGTGTCGTAGTGGACAATTAAATGACAACGGGATGTATGCACAATTAATTTAATCTTGTTAATATATAATACTCCATCCGTTCCCATTTAATACAATTTTGACCGGCTTATAACTTGTATCAAAATTGTCGAAATGAATTTTTAAAAAATATAATCATAAAATTTAACATTTGAACTATATGATTAACTTTTTAAAATTTTCATTCCGATAATTTTGATACAAGTTTTTAACTGGTCAAAATTGCACGTAGTTTCGTAATGGACAATTAAATAGGTACGGATGGAGTATAAATTTATCATTGAAAAAAATCATTAGATTGGTGGATAAAATAATATTCAAAGAGTACTAAATTATAACCTTAGGCTGGATATCTAACCAACCTTGTTAAAAAATTACGTATGTGTTTTACGTTTTATAAAATCGAGTAAATTAGAAATCATACTATTAGCTTAAAGCCATTAATTATATAATACCAAAGCACATTCGAACATGGGAGTGGGATATAGTAGTTGTGTTATGGTTGGTTTTGATGAGTAAATTACAAGTTATCTTTAGAATGGTCATCCATTTTTAAAGTCTTGTATCCAAAGCAAATTTGATCAAATGCCAAGATTTGTTATATTAATATAATAAAAATTTATTACCTTAAGTCTTAATTTATAAAATAAAAAGTAGCTAATGCTATTTTGATCAACTTCTAAGGATAATCATAATTTTGAAAATAACGATGGTGCTTTTTAGAATACACTAAGGATAATCATAACGGCCCGAAAACATACCCTCTTCGTTTCATATCTTGTATATATATCCTTTCTTGAATAATATATGCGAGGTATATAATAATGAATCTGCACAGTTGTTTTGGGACGGAGTGAGTACTAAACATAATCGATCTCCCAGAAGTTAGATAAACAAACAGATATGGAATAGTTCTGGGGAAAAAAGTCACAAATTAAGATCATGCAAATTTTAAGAAAACAAAGATATGGTCTAGCTAGTTTGGTATAGTGGAGTTAGGCCACTTAAAAATAGTCCAATAAGTTGTTGAAATGAAAGCACTCCATGTGCACATCTGTCTTATTATTTCAACCTTCTACTAGAATCAAGTAAATCACAAGAATCAACAAGTAACCAAGTTGAAAAGATACCAAGTAGTGTTGGGGGTTGTTTTTGTGGGGTTTGATAAAGAAAAGAGAAACCTATTTCTCATGTTATAAAACAAAGTTTTTCAATATGCTAAATACTCTATAAGACTATAGTATGTTACTATGTGCTTTAATTAGGTCATTTGTTGCACTTATTTCACAATAAAAGGCGTACCTATCCACCTCTAAGCTGACTAGTTTTAGGCTTTTTAGCAACTTGTGAGGTGCAAACTCTTGTGAAAGCAATGAATCACATCATAAACCAATTTCATAAGCAAAAGAGAAACAAACATACACAGACCACCACTAAATGTTTTTTTATTTATGAATCTCATCTAAACTTGTGAAGCCAATGAATCGCATGAGAAACAAAACATAAACAAAAGAGAGAACAAACAAACACAGTGTAATTAGTGGAGCAATTATAGCACAAAAACATACAAAGACTCCGGTCGCGTAAAGTTTTTAAAAACCTAACATGACTGGAGTCTATTGACTTTGCGACCCGGAGTTTGAAAGTCATGCACTGCCACTTATTAAATTGGATAATAGAAGAAAAAGGAAACAAAAAAATAAAGTATTTCAAAAGTTAACCGAGTCAGCAGTGTTGAACTATGAGTTCAATAATTGATTTTGATTATAAGTGTGATTATGATTTAATAATTTTACAATTCGATGATATAATATTTGATCTTTTCCAAAAAGAGAAAGTGTATATTTCAGGACTTAAAATGATAGAGCACTCAATAATGAAGCCAAAGGTTCAAACGGAAGTCGATTCGGAGTCCGAATGAGCAAATTACGAGTGTTTCAAAAAGTAGAAAAAATCAGTAAAAAATCTCGATCGATCGAGATAAAGTCCGATCGATCGAAAATGGTCCAAAAAGTTCCAGTGATTCTCGATCAATCGAGATGCAGTCCGATCGATCAAAATTATAGCAAGTACAAAGTTTTCCATAAATCTCGATCCATCGAGATTCAGTCCGATCGATTGAGATTTAGTCCGTTTCAAAAAAGTTAGTTTTTGCTTTTTCGAAAATAAGCTTTTACCCATTGAATAAAACCCACAACAACTTTCAACGGTCATCTATGGACCAATGGTCATTTTGCCTCTTCAAATACACCTTAATCCCTCTACAAAACATACAAATTACCATCCATCAAACTCTCTCTATTTTAAACACTTAAAATCACTATTGTTGAGAAAAAGCTCGAAAAAAGGGGAATTGAAGAGAAAGCGATTCAAGCTCAGATCAAGATCAAAGATCGTCACATCTCACAAATTAGCTTATTTAGAAGCAATCAAATTGTGAGTGTTGTTTTATTTTCGATAAATTTGTAAAGAGCAAATTATAAGCTTATTTGTGAGTTAGTGTTTGGATAGAACCTTTTAAGCCAAAGTGTTGGTTAAAAGTTCTAGGTTAAACACTTGTGTACTCATAGATTGAGGGGGAGTCGTTGACTCGTAAACGTGTTCGCTTGCACTTGTATTAAGAGTAGGAACCTCGGGTAGAGGGTGAGCAAATCGATTGATTAGCTCGGTAGGATTTGTAATTTTGGAAAGAAGATTATAGTGAAATGCTCGGTAGCGTGAATATCGAGGAGAGAACGTAAGCGGGTTTGCCGAACCTCTATATATCGTGTTGTCAATCTCTTCCCTTACTATTTACTTTCCGCAACTTATATTATTTATGATTGTGCGCATGTTTCAATTTATTCATAGATTATCATCGCATATTTATTGTCGCAAATAGATATCGAGCTAGTTGGGTTGTTAGTTGCGCTTAGAATTTTAATTACGCGAAAAACGCCTAAAACCTTATTCACTCCCCTTCTAAAGTTTTAGCCGCACGGGCCAACAAGCAGCAACTAAGAGCAACCGTACTAGTTTACTTACAATTTTCCTCATATTTAAATTAATTAGCATCAATTTTATATTTTTAGGGTAACATTTTAACTTTATAAATTTTTCAGTTTCTCTATCAAATTTATTATCATAATTAAATATTACTATATTTTAATATAATTCTATCAATTTTTTTCAAACCAAACTAATTTACTAGAACAACCACATTAAATAATTTAGACGTTTCCTCATATTTAAAGTAAAAAAGTATATTTTTAAAACTTATAATGAAACGTTTTGATTTATACAAATTATTAGCTTTTTTATTAATTTCTCTATCACAACTATACAACTCATATTTTTATTATTTTATTAATTTATATGTTAAAAGTCCAAATAAAGGAGAGATAATAAGAGAAAAGTAAGAGAAATAAATTATTATTTTAATTATAAGGAAACATTTTGATCTATTATATTTGAGATATATTTGAGTTTGTATATTTACGGTAAATGATAAAAAAACTGATGCGTGTACAATTTTAGAACAATTTTCTCACATTTACGATAAATTAGTGATATAAATGAACCGATGCGCTTGCTCTAAGAGAAAAATTTTTCCAACTTGAGGATTTTAGCTAATCTGCTACTCCCTTAAAGCAACCACTATACTAAACCCTATTTGATTTCTTTAACTTTATACTATTTTGAAAAACATAGCACTTTTTTTGTCGAAATGTGTTGTACATCAGCTTCCCTTAATATAAACTCAAATTATGCATGTGTTCAAATCTTCTTCAAAATAAAGGAACCAGAAATGTTCCTTATAATTGTTTCATAATAAACTCAATCAACATGAAATATAATAAAAAAGAGAGAAAATAATATAAATATAAATGAGGAACTTTATAAGGAAGTTGTAGTGTCGAGTAATATAATGTGTTATGTAAAAGTGATAAAAATATAGTATTTTTGTTAAATATGAGAAAATCAAAGAGTAAGTTGTAGTGCTTCCTCTTAATTCTAAAATTCTTCACATTAACAAAATTAATTCATTTGAAGCCCCATTTTCCCTAAAAAAATGTGTAGCAAAGGGAACAACCTTATTGGCGGTTTGATCGTCTTTTTTTACTTGTTCTTCGGATCATTGTGCTCATTAACAGACACTATTTATCAAGGTCAAGAACTGAAAATTTGGCAAATTTTGACATCGGCCAATGGCATATATAGGCTACAATTCTTTGGCACAAGCTCTTCACCTAAGTCTTACTTGGGAATATACGACACAAGAACATACTTTGTTGATCTATTATCACAAGGAACAATTTTATGGCTCGCAAATCAAAATAATCCGATCTCTGACCCATCCAATCCATGCTTACAATCGATGCAAACGGCACTTTAAAAATCACATACACAGAGGGCGTTATTATTCTGAGCTCTGTCCCAACAACGCAAAATGTCAGTGCTACCCTTTTGGATTCGGGAAATTTCAAGAGAACTAAACTCGAAGAAAATTATTTGACAAAGCTTTGACTATCCGACAAGTTTTTTGTTGCCAGATATGAAAATTGGAATCGATTTCAAAAGTGGCCAGACACGGGTACTGTTAAGTTACTTCTTCCACCATACATATTCTGATTTTAAGTTAACCTAATCTAAAGAAATGTTGTAGTTTTATTTTTTTCTTTCCTTTGTTGATTAATCAGTTGTTAAGTAGTATAACTTTAAAGGAGTGGTGCACCCGTGCTATATAATATGACTTTTGACTTAAACTATGATATTGTAAACATTTACATTATTCTCCAACAGGTACTGACATCGTGGGTGAGTTCTGAGATCCCCGCTTACGGGTCTTTTACTTTTGGAGTGGATCCGAACAAAACAGATCAATTGGTTATTTGGAACCGGGGGAATGTTTATTCGACAAGCGGGCCGTGTAATGATGGCCGATTCAAAAATGCACCGCTTATGTTCATTCTTGATACTACTATTGCGTAACGATCTCAGGTGAAAGCTTAGCTCAATAGAGCTACCGTGTCAGTTCACTTAAAAGATCATACATTTAAAAATGAAGAAAAGTTAGCCTAAAAACTTGTTGCATCCCTATACCGGACCTCGAATTTGAGGGATCCTTCCCTTTACCTCAAGTATAATGAAAAAGTGGTTTCCTCATACGTATTATGTTTGTTATAATTGTTTCGGTCTTTCTTACTTTTTTTTCTTAGTAAGTTAAAATGGATGATATAAATATTGATTAAAAGGATAAATTAATAAAAAGCTAATAAGAGTACAGGGAAGGTGAAGTTTTGTACTATATATTAAAACTTAAAAGAGAGATGTAACTTGAAAATTGAGATTTTTTACATTTTTTTTTTGAAAGGAGATTTTTTACCATGAATATAAGAAAAAAATGACCACTCTAGGAAAGCTGATGTAGATGCTCTTAGAGCGGAATAAATACCCTCAATTATTGTATTTAATACCCGGGAATGAATTAGATAGGGACAGTTGGGGGCCTATAGCCCCCCTGAAAAAAATTGATGAAAAAATATATTTTTCCTATATATTTTGATCAAAACCTTTAAAAACGTTTCAGCTCCCCCACATTCCGTAAAACAACTTCATATAAAGTATAAAATATATATATAGAGAGAGAAAATCAGTCCCCCATTTCACAATACTGGTTTCGCCAATCTTCAACACGCACTTCACTTGTGCCATTGTTGTCCCTTGACCTAAGCGAGAATGTAGGACATGTCATTCAACATCTTCGAGCATTTGAATGCTTTTAAGTAAATTCTTTTAGCATATTAATATGTCTGGACGTGTTTCCAAAAGTTTGAATTTGCTACTATACCAGCCTATTAGACTAATTATAGTCTGGGACGGCCCTGCGTACGCCGCATCGATAAGGGAGTAAGTTATGAGCACCTGTTAGACCGAAAAATAGTGTGTTAACCCGGTAAAAAATCAGCAGATAAATGAGAATCTCTATGGGGCACAATCTTAAATTAAATAAAAAAACCAAAAAAACAGAAATGTTACTGGTTTGATGCAGCTATAAATTTAACTAGACCGACTTCACACAACAGTTTGCCGTTTGTAAGGGCCGTAAGGCTTGGACTAAGGATCGTCAATTGCTGTAATTTCATGTTAGTAGTGGGGGAACTAAACTTGATAAATTTTTAATATGGTGACAAGGTGGTATTCTTTTAACTTTTTTATTTTATTAAATCACATGGTGAAAACTTAAATCTAATGGCAGAATCTTATTATTTACTGTACTTAACAGATGGTTTAGTTTCAAATGAAAACGGAACGTACTTCTCGTATTCTGACAATAAGAGAAGTATTTTTAGATACATTGAGATGAACAGAAACGGATACATATCGTTTGGGAATAGAGTACATATACCAGGGGACTCGTGTTACAAGCATGGCGAGGAAGGGTGCGAGGAGAAATTAATGTTGCCCAAGTGCAGGAACAACCTACTTAGTTTCAGATACTTTAATACTCGAAGGGTTTTTGTTCCCGAAGGGGGAATCAAAATTGAAGAAACTTACGATACGAGATTATTTGATTGTCAAGATAAGTGCTTAAGAAATTGCTCTTGTACGGCTGTTGCTTCACTCGATAATAACGGTATGGGATGTCAGATTTGGGACGATGGTTTCATGGGCAACAAGAGTAGTGATGCATTTGCTATCGATATCTATTATCTTAAGAAGAAAGATAAAGGTATATTGGAAGAAATTTAAAAATATTTTCATAGTAAGAAATAAGTAAGGATTTGACTTCTTTTACATAAGGTGGTTCATGTAGCAAAAACTATGTTTCATAGTGTTTTTCAAATTGGTCACGAGTCTAAAAATTTGGTCAAATTTCATGCGAAAAATCTAAAGTTTAGACTCGGTACTCAAATGATTTGAGTACCTTGTGTGATAAGTTTCGAAACGCTATATCGTATGACTTATTCGGTGAATGAGTGTAAATGAAAATTGGCTCCGAAGTTGGACCATGCAGAGACGAAATCTGGAATTTGGAAAGAGAAAGTGGAAAAAAGAAAGGGATGGGGAACCCACCCAAATGTTTGTCCCACATCAAAGAGGAAAAACTATTTTGAATAGTTTATATGCATATTCACTAGAGAGTAGTAATAATGTGTAGCTTCATAGCTGTGTGTAGCCAAGTGCATCACACACGCGCTTGCTCGGTCTCGGGACTTGGGGAATTGTTCCGGTTCCAAGAAAATCTGAAAGTTTTGGATAATAACAAAACAGTCCCAAAAATTCCAGCAAGTTTGTAACTAATGCAATTAAATGAGAATAATTGCATCTCAGCCTATAAGTAAGGCAGTCAGCTCTCTCACACTCTCATAGCTGTGTGTAGGCAAGTGCATCACACACGCGCTTGCTCGGTCTCGGGGAATTGTTCCGGTTCCAAAAAAATCTGAAAGTTTTGGATAATAACAAAACAATCCCAAAAATTCCAGCAAGTTTGTAACTGATGCAATTAAATGAGAATAATTGCATCTCAGCCTATAAGTAAGGTAGCCAGCTCTCTCACACTCTCATAGCTGCGTGTAGGCAAGTGCACCACACACGCGCTTGCTCGGTCTCGGGACTCGGGACTTGGGAAATTGTTCCGGTTCCAAGAAAATCTGAAAGTTTTGGATAATAACAAAACAGTCCCAAAAATTCCAGCAAGTTTGTAACTGATGTAATTAAATGAGAATAATTGCATCTCAGCCTATAAGTAAGGCAGCCAACTCTCTCACACTCTCATAGCTGTGTGTAGGCAAGTGCATTACACACGCGCTTGCTCGGTCTCGGGACTTGGGACTTGGAACTTGGGACTTGGGGAATTGTTCCGATTCCAAGAAAATCTGAAAGTTTTGGATAATAACAAAACAGTCCCAAAAATTCCAGCAAGTTTGTAACTGATGCAATTAAATGAGAATAATTGCATCTCAGCCTATAAGTAGGCAGCCAGCTCTCTCACACTCTCTAAACACATACTTTTACATTCTAAAAATACTGCATATTTTTTTCCATAGCATTTTAGAAAAAGAGAGAACCACCCACCAACAGCTCGACCTTAACTCGTCGCCAGTTTCCGCCGAGACGTTGTATCTTGGGATCGAAGCACCAACGCAACCAGAAACATTAAGTTGGTTGGAAGAATATCGGTTAAGGACAGACTGTTAAACAGTCGTCTCGTCTATTTTATTCTGTCCTTTTATTTCATTTATATTTCAGCAATTTCAATTCTGCAATTTTATTTCAGTATTTTAATTTGATGTACTTAGCTGTAATATTTATATTCTGTCTTTATCTTTCTGTAATTTTTTTAAAGTACTGTTTCTGTTCTGTAATTTCAATTCTGTAATTTATTTCTGTAATTAGAATAGTTTCATTTCAGTCCTCTAATTTCAATTTCAATCAGAACAGTCCGGCTGTTAAGTTTATACTTTCCAGTCCGGCAGTTTCTATTTATTGCAATTCAGTATATCAGATTATTAATTGATAATAATCTGAATAACGTTTGTTTTAATTTCTATTCAGTACATACATGTTGTAATCTGTAATTTCAGTTTCAATTCTGAATTAATAAAGATTACACTGGTTTTAATTATTATTTTTTAGTCATTTATTATTGTTTAATTGTTATTTCGTACACGGAAACCAACAGTTCATAGGATCCCGATTATCTGTGTTGTTAAATTTTCAAATAAGTTTTTGTTTTGACATAATTTTAAAATAAGTTATATAACTGATAAAATAAAATTAAAATTAAACGAGCCAATACTTGGTACTAAAATATTTGTTCTTTGGTAATAATAGTGAAAAAGTGGCGAATACGAAAAGGTAAGTTATACAATCATATGAAATTTTTGGAGAAACATTTACCAACTAGATGCAAAAGAATTAAAAGATAAACCTTGTGATCATGTCTAAATTTTTCGTTTTCGGAATTTCACAGAGTGGAAAAGGAAAGAGATCTTATCTGAGCTCGGCGTTAATATAGCAACTGCTACTTATAGAGCCAAAAACAAGGGTAAAGATTTTCAAGTTTTTAGCTTCGATAGCATAGCAAATGCAACGAAGAATTTCTCTATCGATAATAAGCTTGGACAAGGTGGATTTGGACCTGTTTACAAGGTAAGCTTCCTAATTTTAGACTTGCAAGTTCAACAACTCGAAAATATAAATTAATACACCATGTGTATTAATACCTGAGACTGAGAGGCTAAAACATTTAGCAATTTGGCTACGGGTCCGACTCTCAACCTTAATACACATCATTACTTAAATGAAAAAACCTTATGAAAATTAAGAAAATAATAAAATTTCGTACTTCAAATTCAGGGTCACCTGCCGAATGGGCAAGTAATTGCAGTGAAAAGACTTTCAAGGAGTTCAGGGCAAGGGTTGGCTGAGTTCAAGAATGAGATTATGCTCATTGCTAAACTCCAACACAAAAATCTCGTAAGGCTATTGGGGTGCAGCATCGAAGCAGATGAGAAGCTATTAGTCTACGAATATATGCCTAATAAAAGCCTGAATTTCTTTTTATTCAGTAAGTAAATCGACAATGCCAAGAAGTTTTGACACAAACTTGAAACTTAACAAAGTAAAGTAACGGGAAATTGACCTTGCAGATTGTCCTCCAGAGAAAAAACTAGATTGGCCAAGTCGCTTCAAGATTATTGATGGGATAGCTCAAGGGATACTATACCTTCACAAATACTCAAGGTTGAGAATCATTCATAGAGATTTGAAAGTGAGCAATATTTTACTAGACGAAAAGATGAATCCAAAAATATCGGACTTTGGAATGGCCAGAATATTTGGAAATAACGAATCTGAGGCGAATACAAACAGAGTCGTTGGTACACTGTAAGAAAGCAAACTCGATATATTCGTAACCAGTTTTTTCAGATAATAAATAACAAAATATTTTCTGATCTTAATACAGTGGTTATATGTCTCCTGAATATGCAATGGAAGGCATTTTTTCGATCAAGTCCGATGTATTCAGCTTTGGAGTTCTTTTGCTTGAAATCGTTAGGGGCAAAAGGAACAACACTATCTATCATCATTCTGAACAAGTACTCAACCTTATAGCTCATGTAAGTCTCAACCTTAATTTTTGCACACTCAAAAATCAAAACAACATTTTTATTTTTCATTCTCATTTTCGGACTCCTTCCAAAAAACAAAACAAAATTCTTGTACCATGTTCAACTAAAAACGTACAGCATGTCATATCTATTGATATCTATTTGAGATTTGATTTATCACAGACTTGGAAATTGATGGCGCAATCTGAAAATGGAGATCTGGAGCTAATTGATCCAGTTTTAAGGAATAGCTATGTATACGAAGAAGTGATGAGGTGCATCCACGTGGGTCTATTATGCGTGCAAGAAAATCTAAACGACAGGCCTACCATGTCCGATGTTATATTCATGCTTACAAAAGAAAATACATCCTTAACTAGGCCTAAAAAACCGGCATTTTTCACCGGTCATGGCGTGGTGAGGACTAATGATGAAGAAAATTTTGAAAGTGGATCACTTAACAATGTAACAATTACAAATTTGGAACCGAGGTAAAAGGTAAGCAATAATACTTAGGCCAACAAATGTACGACAAAGAGATGAAGAATTCCTCTTGCTATCCTTATTGTTGTATGGTCAGCTATCAAAGACGGTGTTCTTATCTACAACCACGAAGACCTCTTGATAAAGCTTTGCTTCATTTTCCGCAAAACTAAAATAAGGATTGGTGTAAACACCAGTTTTTTTAAGCTCCGAGTGTCAAAGACTCTCAAAATAGTAGATTCTTGTAATTTAATGTAGACGTGATCTTAATTTTACTGTATACTCGGAAGAACGAACTTCATTGAGATATATGCACCTTTGTGATATTTTATTTATAACATTACTCTAGTCTCATTGCATAAACTGCAACAATATTTAACAGCAAAAAAAAAATGCAGGAAGGAGCTTTCGTAGTTTCGGACATTCTATATAGCCGGAGTAAGGTTTACAAACAGATCCTTTTGTCAAAATTGAATCATTAAGAAAAATAAATTGTTCTACTCTATTCAGAAATTCCTCTTTTTTGCCTTAAAACTACAAAACAATAAGCGACTTACAATGAAAACTTTAAGATGTTCTCTTTTTAACTGGTTCAATTGTAGGTTTTTACTGTCTATATCTTAAAAAAAGTTCTAGTCTTTTTCGAGACCGGAAATATAGAATCTCTTATTCCAAGTTGGAGAACATACATAATACATGCTTACAAGTTAATACACTCATTTTACCATCAGTTTAACAACAGACGCTCTGATGATAAGCTGACATTTTTTTTAGTGACTAGAGTCGAGCGAGCTGACCAAACCGCGAACATAATAGTTTCATTCAAGCTAAAAACTACTCACTTTCAGGATAGGAAACAAAATATTAAACGATTTATACCCTAGAAGAATCAAATGCACCTCAAGAAAAACTAAAGTAAAGCCAAAGGTGAAACCAAATACTATAAGTTTTACTGTTTGAAATAGATCACTTGGAGAATGATATTGAACTTAAGACTATTCTATTTTCAAGGGTATAAATATAAAATAAAATAAAATAAATTGGGAACTTGGAAAACCATCCAATATGTATAGAATAAACATTTTTTTAACAACATTAATGAAACTAGACATAGAATTAGAGTCGTGTTAATGCTTTTGATACCTAATGAATTAAGTACAGTTTTACATAGACGAACTACTATTAATTTAATACTTAAAAATCTACAATCATATTTGGGTTATGTAATTTGGCAATTGTTTAATTTGGATTGCAACTTAAATCTTCTCCACAATATCACATCAAATCAACAACAATGTATACGTATTATAAGGACTCTTTGTTCAAACGTATGATAATATTCATATATATACTCTTCTTTAAACAATACTTCTATTGGAGTATTAAAAATCAGAATCCTAAGATGGGTTAAAACTTAAATATGAGAAGGTTTAATGCAAATTCACAATATACATCTCCACAATTATCAAAGCATGCTCCACTTTTAAAATAAAATAAAATAAAACACGGATTTCTGCATGATAAAATCAAATTACATGAAAAGTGATGATATACGCAGACTATTTTACATAGACTGATTATAAGCCGTTAAATCAATATATATCAAGAAACGTAGATCAATAACTCACAATCGTTCTCTGTATAAGCCTATATAAAATAATCTATGCGTATATTATCACTTTTAACTAAACATAGTTTATATATTACAAAAAAGACAAGAATATTGTTTATAGAATTTGAAGATACTTGCACATTCCAAAGCACTGACAAAAACAAGATTCCGAGGACAAATATGATATCCAACTTATATACGTCACCTCCAACTCTATCCAACTTATTATTTTATACAAATTTAATAAAAAATTACATTTTTTCTATTTTACATAACAATTATATATCAACATAAAACATAGATTGCTTATAAATTTTCTTATTTTTATTTTATATTAATCATTTTTTTTTTGTGATTTAATATACACTTACGTGCGATAAAGTGAAAAAGTAGAAGAAAATGAATTTGAGTAAACCATTTTGTTCCTTTCATTTGAGTAATATTTTGACCTTCATAATCCGATAAATATTATTCTATCCGTTTCAAAATATAAGTCAATTATAATATTTTGGGCTGTTCCACAATATAAGTCAATTTTTCCAAAATAGAAAATAATTTTGTGTAATATTACATATTTGCCCATATTTTTAGTTTCTTGGATAATGTGCATGAATAAAAATAAAGGTAAAATGTATAAAGAGAGTGTAAAAATGGTGTAATGATTATGTTTTCTTAATAAGTTGGTTTTACGTAATCCACTTATATTTTGAAACGGATGGAGTATAACGAACCTGCTAATGAAACAAAATCGAGTTTTTTTTGGGTTAAGTTACTAAATGAGCTTATAGGGATGCTATAGTGCTTGCTCTATCCCCATGATTTCACAATTTTTTTATGCTTGATTAGGTAAATTGCAAATAATCACCATATTGTAAAACTGTTTTATTAAAGGATCCCCTATGAACTTTACTACTAGCAATTACCCAATAATATTATAACTATTCAGCAAATGAAGTCCATAAACTTGGGTTGCTAACTACTAAATCCATCCAACTAAACTTACAAATATCAGAAATTTATGTTCGTTAGTAAGAGATGATATTATTTATGTATGCTCATATTATGTCAATATCCATCCATTTTAGATACCGGTTGAATAAAATCACTTAGAAAAACTTCATTAATTAAATTACTTCATACATTCTTGTGAGCGAAATGATGACGAAAACTTATTTTGCTATATTGTATTTTTGTTTTCATGAAAATAATAGAAAGTGTGCAAAATGTTTATGCATATTCTTAGCCGGACAAACTTCTCGCATGAAATTATAACATTTAAAAGTTTGATATGGATACTAATCGCAATTATATGTTAATTGAATCGGTCATAGTTCATGGAGATTATTTGCAATATACCCAAAAGTCATATTTTCCCCAAGACAATATAATTTACCTAAGTTAAGAAGGATATAATAAATATAGGGAAAATATAACCAAAGAAAGTTTGCTTTGTGTTTTATAATGTTTTGTATAGTAAGTTATTAATAACATTTTCTTTTTTAGGTAAATTAAATACATAATTATGGTAATGAGATAATGGTATGGTATTATGTATAATTATAAACGGTTTGGCTAACGAGAGTCAACGCATCGATTCAATGATTAATTTACTTTCGTAATTCAACTTACATTTAATACAAACATCATTTCATATACACCATAACATTATTGCATTATCAATTTTATTCATTTAATATATCCAAATTATATAAATGAATTACTACATAAAACTAAGCGAAACAAATGTCATACTAGAGCTGGACGAAAAACCGAAAAAAATTCGGGACGGTTTCGCTTTTCAATAAAACTGAACCAAAAAAACCGAAAAACCGAAAAAAACCAAAACTGGACCGAAAAAACCCGGTCCAGTTCGGTCCAAAAAATAAAAAGATCGAAAACGAAAAAAATCGAACCGAAAAATATGCTCGGTTTCGGTTTCGGTTTCGGTTTTGCAAAAAACTGAACCCAAAGCAACATATCATCTTATTGTCAGAGCCCACATATCATCTTATTGGGCCGTAAAAGCAACATTATATAGTTATCGTTACGTGTAGACCATTCATTGGTCCACGTGGTTTGGCCTTTTCTTAATAAAACGAGACAAATTAGCTCCTATTGCCTTTTATTATGGCCCTCTATTTAAAGAAATAAAATAATTATAACGTGTATCATATAAATCATTTACTAATTCTGTAATATTATCTCTCTCTCTATATATATATATCTACACTTTGTATCCGTGCAAATATATAAGATACATGCATAAGTTACTTTCTATAGCCGGACTAGGAAAGTGTTACATGTAATTATATCCACTTTCTGGCAATTTACATAATATAAAGTGCAACAAATATTTTCATTCAATTAATATTTCCATTTAAGAAACAGGTTATATATAAAGTGCACTAAGGTGTAAGAAATATTTTCATTTATTGATATCTCAAATTCAAGAAATGGATTTTTGGCCGGAGTTTATGGCGAGTAGCTGGGGAAAGGAATTTGTGGCAGGAGGTTTTGGTGGAATAGCCGGAATATTCACTGGATATCCGTTAGATACGCTGAGAATCCGTCAACAACACTCCAGAACAGCGGGGTCTGTTTTCTCTATCTTGCGTAATGTGGTGCGGACCGAGGGGCCTTTGGGGTTGTACCGGGGCATGGCCGCACCACTTGCCTCCGTTACTTTTCAGGTTTGTTTACACGTTTCGTTAAAAAAATCTGAACTTTTGGGGAAAAATAGGATATCAAATCTGTCATGTTTTTAGAATTTGGGTAGTAAAAAAGTGATTCAGTTGAAATATTGGGGGTCAAATAGAATTTATGCTATATTATGGCTAATTTATTTTATGAAAGGTGTTTGTGACTATCAGATTAAGATAATCTGGTATTTTGGTTCATAAGTTGAATGAATCGCCATCGTGTTGAATACTAGTTCTAGTCCGACACGAAGTTTATTTCGTTTTTTTTGTTTCGTTTTAATCAATTTGCAGATACCATAAATATCTTTTGAGTTTTCAATGTCTGTCTTAACTTTTAAAGAAAATGTTTCACACAACAGATTCACGATATATTTGCTTTTTGTGAAAAAACAAAGACTAAATTTTAGAATTTTAGAGTCATTATCACACGTAAATTTTATCATGTCTTGTAGCCCCAATTCTCAAACAAATGATAAGTTATCCTATAACCATAAGTTGATTTTACGTGTTATCCACTTATTTTGGGTGCGACAAGTCATTTTCTCCCTTTTATTTAGCTTTCGGTTTTCTTTATTTCTATTTTTTCTTCTAGTTTAACAAATGAAATATGCAAATAGATATTAGTATTGAGTTTGTTGAACCCAAAGTTCTGGCTAAGGAATAAAAGGTTTTGAGTTTGTTTGTTGCATTAGCTTTTCTAATATAAATTATTCACGAATATGAAATCATCAAAAAAAGTAAACAGTCTGAAATTTAATACTACTTTTATTATGGACCATCTTGTTATATACTAGAGATGCTGAGATGCTACCATTTAACTGTCTGTTACGAAACTACGTGTAATTTTGACCGGTTAAGAATTTGAATCAAAATTGTCGGAATAAATTTTTTCAAAAGTTGATCATATAGTTCAAATGTTAAATTTTATAATTAGATTTTTAAAAAATTAATTTCGATACAAATTATAAACCGGTCAAAATTGTATCTAGTTTCATAGTAAACAATTAAATGAAAACCGAACACTTAATTGTAATAATGTTTATTAAATAACCAATGTAGCAAAATACTTGACATGCGACCTACTGCAATATATCAAGACGCAATACATAAAAATCTCATGGAAAAAAGCTGTTAAACTTCTTTGGCCTGATGTAACTTTTCATGAACCTTTCCAACAATAAAAAGAAGAAGCTTTTCAATAATTTATTAATATGTGATAATCTACTGATATTCATAATCCATGAGTTTTTTTTGTATAATATAGTATTCCTATTTAATTATTTTGAAACTACGTACAATTTTGATCGGTTTATATCTTGTATTAAAATTCTCGAAATTAATTTTTTTTAAATTTAACATTTGAACTATATGATCAATTTTTGAAAATTTTCATTCCGACAATTTTGATACAAGTTATTGTCCGGTCAAAATTGCACGTAATTTCGTAATGTACAATTAAATGAGAACGGAAGAAGCATTGACTTATTGTGATTTTGTAGACAATACTATCAAATTATTTTATTAGTACACCATGCTATCAATTTTCGATAATTTTATACACTTATATCCAATAAGTTACGTCCACTCCACTATGATATATTACACCTATATTTTTTCTTCCATAATATCAGTTGCATACTTTGATCCATATATGCAACTGATCTCAAACTTATCAATATCCATTCCATATCACTGAGTAATTTATGTACAAATATGTTTCAAATTTCAAGTTTATAATGAATTATAGGAAAAATGATGAAATATTTTATTATCACATATTCTTATTGGACGGAAATTTTAATTTATTGAACGAAAAATTACCGAAAAATGATAGCATGGTAAACTAATTATATAATTTGATAATATGATCTATAAAATCGTAATAATTCAGTAATGCGGTATATAAATTTTTTTTAAAAAAACCCATAATATGCCAAAAGATATGATCTTGACATATTTCCCAATACTTTTAGGCCCACACGTAACTAAATTATGTCACTCTCGAGACACAAAGTATTGGTAAATGATGTCTTTTTGTTTGTCCATGCATTTTTGTCACTTACCAATCAATACTGTTATAATGCTAACCTGTTAGAATAAGAATTAAAATGATGATCTTGTTTGGTTGCAAGAACAATTTTTTTTTGATTTTCGCTTTTAAGGTGAACTACATGACTTAACTAGCCATCTTGTAAACAGGGATTTTAATATATATTAGGAAAATCAAGAAAATTTTAAGTTCACAACTTCTACTTGGTTAGAAGTCAAGTTATCCAACTATGTTTGTTTCATTGCGGTTCCTTTCTAAAGCTTCAGCCTTTTTTAGGCCGAAAGGCGAAATCCTAGAGAGCCTGGTAAGCTTTTAAGCCAAGGTTTCAAAAAGCACTATGCGGTGATGAGGCGGAGAGGTGCCGCCTAGGCGTGAAAATGACTTTTGAATGTTTTTACATGTTTTACTTGGATTTTCATGCAACATACACGTTGTAAATATTATTATCATGTTAAATCAAGTATTTAAAGTCTATTAGATTAACGACCATAGCAAAGAAATAAATATTATGATAATAATGTTCGAGCAGTTTAACATAAGAAAAAAATGTCATTAAAGTGTCTCAAACACCAAACTTAAAAAGAAAATGGAAATATAATCCAAAATCAACAAGATATCAAAACAAAATATTGGTATTAGTTTAGAAGTCTAATCATCTTCAGGCTCATCGTATACCTGCAGAGGCTGCGATAAAAAAAAACAGGTTTAAGATATGTTTTACTTTATTTTATTGCTCTGTATATATTTTTTCTAATCTATTTTAACCTATTCTAACTTTTTGACCCATTAGAATTTGGGTTGACCAAATTTAAGAATTATTTAAAAACGCCTAGCAAAAGTCGGGGCGGCGAGGCACCACTAGCGCCTAGGCGGCCGCCTCAGCCGATTTTCAAAACAGTGTTTTAAGCTGATTATGACCCCAACTTTTAAGCAAAAAAAGGATGGACTTAAGCTGCAATCAAACGTACTCATTCAGCTTGTTTATTAGCGACTTTCATCTATCTTACAGCTTCTAAAAGGCAAAATTCCTGAAAATTTCAAGTTTTCAGTTCAACAACTTTTACATGTGAAATGTCTACAAAATTTCAGTGTCTGAGAAAAGCTCAGCTTAAAGCTTTTACATAAAAAATTGAGCAATGCAAACCAAACAAGGCATAGTACTTAAACCAGCCAGCTTATTTCATTCACGATTGCAGCCAAATGAGTCCTCACTTCGTTTATCCCCATTGCAGAATGCCATGGTTTTCCAAATCTACGCAATGCTCTCACGTGCATTTGATTCTTCGGTTTCTATTACGGACCCACCCTCTTACAAAGGGGTATTCTTAGGAGGAGTAGGAACAGGTGCTATACAAAGCCTATTATTATCCCCAGTCGAATTACTCAAGATCCGTCTCCAGTTACAAAATAAAGCAAATCCATCGGATAAATTTAAAGGTCCCGTTGATGTGGCCAGAACCATACTACAAAGAGAAGGCTTAAAAGGTACGTATGGAGGCTGTGCCCCTAGTTATTTGTAAGGCTTGTTTGATTACAACGCTTAAGAAAATAAACTGGATGTTTCGAGGTTCAGAAAGAAAAAAAAAAAAGGTTTACGAAGCCAATTGTCAAAATCCAGAAAGACTCAGCTGTAAGCTGTCAACCAAACTTTACCATCTAGATATTTAAGAAGAAGAAAAAGAACACTGTGTATAAAAGCTGCAATCAAACAAGACCCTCAAAGCTAGTCCGTTGTGGCTTTTAAGCGTGTTAGCTGGAGTTTTTTAGATTATGCGAGAAGCTAGGTTTGTCCTGCTTAAACTGCTAGCGTTTTTATGCCAAAAATCCTGAAAATCTCATTTTTAATCTGGTAAAGCAAATGTTGTTTCATTTTCGAGTAAAACAGCAATAAGAACTGATCTTAATAGCTGCAACCAGACATGACTTAGCTCAGTTTAGTTCTTTTTGAAATGATTTTCTTCTTTTTGAACTTTAAAGGATTGTTTGGTTGCAAACTATCAGCAAAATGTGATGGATGATTGAGTTTCAGAAAAAAAAAACTAGGTTCATCCATCTTAAACCTTTTAGCAATTTCAGGCCAAATCTAGAAAGGTCGGATTCGGGGCTTGTTAACGGGATATAATCCAACTTTCAAGCAAAAAATCTGAACTTAAAGCTCTAACCAAACAAGGTCCAAATCAACTTTGCTTTTTTTGCGGGCAAATTTCTCTTTCTGACCTTGAATGCAACTTGGGGCAACGCCCAATAATAAATTCTAACTTTTTTGCTTTTCTAATAAAATCTTAATTTCCAAAGGTATGTACAGAGGCTTAACGATCACGGTCCTCAGAGACGCACCTGCTCACGGCGTATACTTCTTTACGTACGAGTTCATGAGAGAGCAGTTCCACCCTGGATGCCGAACAAGCGGCCAAGAGTCGTTCAGGACAATGCTTATGGCAGGGGGACTTGCTGGAGTCGCCAGCTGGATCATGTGCTATCCGTTGGATGTGATTAAAACTAGGATCCAAGGACAGTCGACGAGTTATCCAATGAAGTATAGTGGGATTATTGATTGTTTTCGTAAGAGCGTCAAAGAAGAAGGTTATGGGGTGATGTGGCGAGGGTTGGGAACTGCGGTTTCAAGGGCTTTTATTGTGAATGGGGCGATCTTTACAGCTTATGAAACGGCTTTGCGGTGCTTTTATACCAATAGCAGCAACAATGAGAGCATAAAAGCTGATAATACACTTTAATTGTCGAAAGAGATGGAGTGCTTGAAAGTGTCATTTCGTAGTGATTTTTCTTGACACATCACTAAAATACTTCAACAAATAAGTGGCCTTTTATGCCATCGAAATTGAATTTAGGTCCCTGGATTGAGACCTTGAAGGTTCTTAGACATTGACGAAAAATTACCCTACACAGTTAGGAAGCTACTCAAGTTGATATTTGAGGTGAAATGTAACAGCTATGAATGTACAATACTGAATCAAAATACAGACCATTGATTACAAGATTGCTCAAGTTTACAACACATGAATTTCAAGTTTATCACCTGATCTTATTCTCCATAGTAACTTTTTAACTTATGATTAGTTGCCATGCACCCAACTGACAATACTGCTTTCTACTTCGATCAAATATCACGTTACTACTAATTGACTAACGGGGTATAGAACTGCTTACATTTGTTTTCTTCCATTACGTTGGCTACAATTCTACTGCATTTTCCGATGGATACAATTTTTGCAACTTCTTTTGCATCTTCAACGCCATTATATAGTTCGACTTCCTTGTAACGTTATCAACTGCATCAAATACAGATTGGGGTTGTTATGTAAATATTGCTCAAGTTAAAAACACATGATACAAGTTTTGAACTTCTTTTGCATTTTAAACGCAATTATATAAAGTGCGACTTTCTTGTAATGTTATCAACTGCCTCACTGAATCCAATTTCAACAACCAACTTATAATCTTCGACTTCCGATATGCATTGGTCTAAATTTAATAGCCAGTAAGCCTGATATTACACAAATCAAAGTTGAATAAACCAGGTTCACATCTTTAGTTGAATAAACCATAATCATACACTAGAAAACCAGTACTAATACTAGTTACAATAGAGTTGAATCCTCAAAACATACATGATATACTTATCGATTGCTAATCGCCTAGATTGAGTCCTGTCACATCATCACGCTACCCCGAACAAGCCAAGTTCACCAATTATAATTTTGAGACCAAGTTAGTGGTTTCATGGTGAAATATGCAATTTCTAATTCTTTAAGAATGCTTGGGAATAATCTGTGTGACAAAGGCCAAAAATAAAATGCAACAAACTCCATTCAACTTGAATAAGTTTGCAACAATTTACACTGTCATGAAATTGGTTATATGAGAGTTTTTTTTTTTTGGCATACTAAAAGTCTTATCTCATGTCCTTCCTTTAAAAAACTGGTGATTACTATTAATTAAGTCATCAAATCCTACTACATTTTATAATTTAGGGGCATAGTGTGAATATTCTGTTTTATGAAGGTGCAAAAGTTGATTCTTAAAAAAATAGTGGTTATACCGATATATTACAAAAAGCAATCGAGGCTAACTCCACTTTGCCCCCTACACTTTTAGCATCCTTTCAATTTGACCCATATTGTTTCACTAATTTCAAATTCTTCCCTTATTTTCCAAAGTGTAATACGGTTTGTTATTTTTTATTTTGATAGTTTAATTTGATTATATTATGTACTTAAATTAGAATGGTCCAATTTTATATTTTTTTGATCATCATACACTAAGTGAGTCGAGTCACCCAAATCCTACCACTCGTGGAAGTAACTGAGCGGAGATAGTAAGGTCCGGTATTTCACATTTTGATGAAAAACTAACTTTTTTCTTTTGTCTTTTGACTAAAATCATAATAAATAACGTCACTAGCATACACATATTGGGAGAAAAAAACTTACTTTGAGTATAAAAATTAAATGTATATGATATCAACCTTCTCATTTGAATATCTTGATTTCGTCCATTCTTTGAGATGTAGAGTCCAAATTAGCTATTGTAAATTCCTTTTCGTTTTGAAAAAACCACGTTTCTAATAACCCGCTTAAAATTTTCCACTTCACATTTATTTCACGTGTGAATCTTAAAAAAAAAAAAACTTCGTGTTTCCAGTTCTATTTGCCGCTTCCTGTTTTCTTCCATGTAACTATGGACTCTAAATATCCCCTCATAGGGGTGCAAATGAAATGAGCTATTCATGGAATCATTCGTGTTCGGCTTGGGTAAGTTTCGGTTCATGTTCGTTCATTTATAAACGAACATGATAATGAACAATAATATAGTGTTTGTCTATTAATTGAACTGAACATGAACAAGAGTCTGTTCGTTTCGTCTAAACTCGTGTTTGTCTAACTATATATAAAGTTTGATAAATAAAATAAATAAATCTATTAATGATATAACAAAAACTAGCTAGTATCACTACAAATTAGTAATTTATTTATACTACAATAATATTAATGGTATATTTGTATTATTTCAAACTTATTAAATTAATTAATATCATCCTATTATAAATACAGTAACCGATTTTATTGTTAAATGTTCGATTCGTTAAAGTAATTAATTATACATATGTAAAAAATAATTTATAAATTAATAGAATATATAAACTTAAAACTAAGAAAAAATTATGTTATAATGTCAAATAAATTAAATAACCAACACTTTATTTATTTGTAGACAACTTTAATATCATAGTAAACAATGTAATAATAAATGATAAAATTATAATATATTCTAAAAAGAAACAAAAAAATACTTTTTTTTTAAATTAATAAAAAGAGACTTTCGCGAACAACTCGTGTTCGCCTCGTCACATGTTCAGTTCATGTTCGTCAAACGCTCGTTCGTATTTAAATGAACATGAACAAGTGTTTCAGTTCATGAACACAACAACGTTCGACTCGTTTCGCTTGTTTTACATCGCTTCATATTTGAATTGAAGGTCCAAAAGTTGATTATTTACAAAAACTGTGGCTATTACGTATATATTACAAAAAAGCATAATAATAATAATAATAATAAATATATATATATTTAAATACTAGCTGGCAGAGTCCTGCTTTAACAGGAGAATGGTAGATTGATTTACCACAAAATAAAAACTAGCTACAAAATAAAATAAAATTGTATATTTTTCATTTCCCTTTATTAAAATTCCATTTTCTGTTTTATTTTATTTCTGATCCAAGATATTAATGGCTTCTCGCAGACGGGTGCTGTTGAAAGTCATAATTCTCGGCGATAGCGGGTAATTATTTTGTTGAAAATATTTAAAGATTTGATTTTTAGTCCTTGTTATTGATCTCACTGTAATTTTCATGGTTATGTTAATCCTATGTAATTATGAAAAGTTAATTAAGAATATTTTTTTTTAATGATTTAGATGTTTATATAGAATTACTGTTTTATTAATTTTTGTCTATAGTTGCCCAAGTGGTTAGTTAGGTCCTTAGTATATCCCGTTCGAGTGTTCGTGATAAAAAAAAAGTATGATGCCAATGTTGTTTTTAGAGTATTTCGTTACGTAATGAAGATACCGAATCTAAATATGAAATCATACCATTTAATCGAGAAACGGTAATGTAGAATTATACAGTAGAATTTTTTTAGTCGATTGTGTTTGGGTATGTATGGATGGATGGAACTTTTAAGCGAGTAAGTTAGTTTACTTAAGGATCATAAAATTAAAAGATTCGAGCTTTTGATCTAGAAATCAAATGCATTACAACTTGTAAGCAAAAAAGGGCAGAACTTTAGCTGATTTAAAGCTTGCAAACAAACAAGTTCTTATTTCATTTCCCTTATTGAGAACCTAGTTCCAGAGAAAATGTTGTGATTAATATTCCACACGTTTGGTCGAGGTTGACACTTGACGGAATCCCTGATAATCTTTAATTTTATTAGCTTTTTGTTGCTTGTTCAAGCATATCTTAATGACATCTCTAATAAGTCGGTGTTGTCGATTTCTCTTTTTTGCTTCTAACGTCGTATTTTTTTTTTATTATTTTGATAGGGTTGGGAAGACATCTCTGATGAACCAGTATGTTTTCTGTTTATAATCTCAATTCACTTTAATGTTTTTTTTTAAGTTATAAAGAGTATTATAGGCACCTCTTAGTTGATATTTGACTTGAATATATACGTATTAAGTGATAATATATCAATTTTTGGTGCCTAGGTATGTGAATCGTAAGTTTAGCAATCAGTACAAAGCGACAATTGGAGCCGACTTCTTAACAAAAGAAGTTCAGTTTGAAGACAGGCTGTTTACATTACAGGTAATATATTCGGATATTCCCTCATTTCATTTTTTTTTCCAACTTGAGTCTGGCTCCTTGTATTCCTATTTGTATCTTGATATTGTCGAATTATCAACTGGCGCTTATTATTAGTACTTACAACAGTATAGGAGAGAGTTATGAAGTAGAACTAAAAGAAGAAAATCCGTTTCTTTCTTCAACCCTAAAACTATAGTTTATTTCTCATCTGTTGTCTCAAGTTCACTGTATGGTTCATTTTGTGGCATTTACTGTTGAACCTATCCTTGAGTTGCAAAATAGTACTGTACAAGCAAATCGACTTCAGCTGGAATCGTTACTATTGAATGGCGCTGTAGTGAATAGACTAACATCTTGTTTGGCTGAAGAGTTCAAGAAAATCAGCTAGCTTATTTGAGATTAAGGAGTGCCTTGAGCAAATAGGCTGGATGTTTCTAGTTTTAGAGCGATAAGCAGTTCAACTTTTAAGTAAAAAAGAAAAATAGCTTAGCCTAAAAGCTACAGTCAAACTTGGCCGAAGTAGTTGTTAAGATAAGCAGAACGTTGGGTGCTTTTGTATTTTGTTTTTTGTTTTTTCTCAAAGGGCTTGGAGAATATCCTAGTTATCTCTATTTAGCTTTTTATGTGGAATAAACAAGAGGACGAATTCGGTGGTTATTTTTTTTTAAGCTTCGTTCCCCCCCCCCCCCCTTCTATTTTAGATATGGGACACAGCTGGACAAGAACGGTTTCAAAGCCTAGGAGTGGCCTTTTACCGTGGGGCAGACTGTTGTGTCCTTGTACACGATGTCAATGTTATGAAATCATTTGAACATCTGAACAACTGGCGCGAGGAGTTTCTGATTCAGGTGTGTATTTGCTTTAAAAAATGTTCAAAGAAAATTAAGGATCGGTTGATTTCTTGTTTTAAAATTTCTTTTACATTATTCTATATCCAGGCCAGCCCATCTGACCCTGAGAACTTTCCATTTGTCGTATTGGGCAATAAGATAGATGTTGATGGTGGCAATAGTAGAGTGGTAAGCTTTTTCTCTTCTTCTTTTTTCCCAAACAACTCTCTTCCTTTGAAGGTTTATCTGGTATGTCTTAATTTTTTGGTGCTTTAGCTTTCCTATCCATATGGGATGTGTTAAACAGGAAGCAGTCTGTTGATGATAAAAGAAATAAGAAGCACTTCATTTTTTTAGTCCATGTGATATGTCATAATCTTTTTGCTGCTTGAATTATTTCTTTCCACATGGGTCTATAAAATTTATACCTTATACTGAAAATTAAATGAAAGATGATGATAACATATTGAAGAAATATCTCATTTTCTGGTAAAGCTGATTGGCTTTGTAGGCTCTTTTTTATTTCTATTTTATGTCATTCTAAATTAGGTTTCTGAGAAGAAAGCACGGGCTTGGTGTGCCTCTAAGGGTAACATCCCTTACTTTGAAACTTCTGCAAAAGAAGGATTGAATGTAGAAGCTGCTTTTCAGTGTATCGCCCAAAACGCCCTCAAGAACGAACCTGAAGAGGAACTGTGAGCATTCTAGTACTTTTAGCACATCAATTAGTCACTCAAATTTAAGAAATATTGAAAAATATACACCATTTCTTACAATTGCATGAACATAATTTGATATAGGCATGACAGTGCAATTTGATAAAAACAGGCTGGCTGACTTGTAGAGTGTACTTGAATATATACATTCTTGGGAGTTATTATTTTTGTTGAGACATTCTTCTCTATAAATATGTTTTATTTCTTTTACTATAGTTTAGTTTAGTTAAGTAACCGGAGTTAGCCGTTAGGATAGCAGTATGTTCACTTGGCCTTAGCATGTATGTGTTTTTAGTTTTCATTATAGAGAGAAGAAAATTATTTCCAATTCGTGCGTGTTTTACTTCTTCCATTGATGAATCCGATCTAGGGTTCATTGATTGAACAGTTTTGTGTTAATCTATATAAGTACAATGCATAGTCTTTGGATATACACAAGTATATACTGTTTTTTTACAACCGTAAAGCTTGTTCTAAATCTCTGTTAGTATGCTTCAATTTTGAAATAATCTGTCTTTGTTCTTTTTCTTTTTTCTCGATTGTGAAGGTACCTTCCTGACACCATCGATGTGGCGAGTGGATCACGGCAGCAGAGATCTACAGGGTGTGAATGTTAAGAAAGCTAATCTATCACTTGGGTTGCAGACGCTACCAATTTTCAGCATAACCAATCCATTTTACTATTTGCAGCAAATTGTTTTAAAACCATTGTGGAGTGATTTCAAATATGTATTATTTGTATATTGACAGCATTTAATTTTTCTTTATATATGATCTATTTTCTTGTGGGTAAGTTTTCTGTTATCTATTCTTTAAATTATAATCATTGGATACTGGCGTGTACTTTGTTTGTGACTTATTTATTGTGTCTGTAAAAGTTATGATCATTGGATACTAGTGTGTACTTATTTTTGTTGTTGAAAATAATACTAGTGTGTACTTGTACTTTATTTGTGTCTTATAAGTTGTGTTATTAATCGACAACTTCAATGTCATATCATGAAAAGGGTAGATTTCTTTCCCATGAAATGATCGATTAGAGGATATCTGAAGTTTAGGTGCCACCAGTGATGATAAATTAGTAAATTATTCAACAAATGACATTTCTTGCAATTTTGGTTTTGTAGAGTAAGCCTTTTCTACTACAGCCATGTAACACAAAAATTAAGCAAGTTTATGTGCTTGTGATGGCTTATTTGTAACGTCTGCACAGTAGCTTTATCTCGGTTCTCGTTTTCCAAGTTGCAGTTTTCTTCTGAATTCGAGCGGCTTTCTGCTGGTTTTCAGTGGACTCCAGTTAAGAAAAAGTACAAATAAGAAACTCTTATGAGCGGTAGGCTACAGATAAGCGTAGTGTACATAACAACACAGCAAAAAAATTAAAGCTTAAAAAACTGACCAATTACACAATCACATCGCTCGTTCATTGCTACTCAGACATTTTAAACTAATTTCAATATGCCGATATATAGGCGAATCCATTCATATTATTTAAGAAAAGAAAACAATACAATACAATACAAGACAGCTTTTTACATATTTTTCCCCGATTTCATGGATGTACCGCAACTAAAAGCAAATATACATTAATCGTAGGTGCATGTATCATTTTTAAATTTGAAGGGTTTTGTGCGAGTAGAGTCGATAACCAAAGGACAAGAGATACTAACACGATGCTTTGTCTTCACCAATTTTCCTACCACATAGCTTCTTGCTCGAATTTCGAATTGTAAGGTCAACGGAACTTGAAATGCATTGTTGTTGAAAGGTGAAAGACTAGATCCTGCCCCGTATAGAGGTACTTTAGTCCCTTCCAAATTTATCAACAGAATCCGGTGACTCTTTCTTGGCTGGTAATGTTTCTTTAACTGCAAAAGGTAATAGTATTGTAAAACCAATACTTTGGAGCTATAGACAAATATGGTTCTAATAACTGTGGTATTAATATAAAGGCTCGTGAGTAATTATTACATAAACGCAAGTGATGAGTATAAAATATATATTTTAAATTTATTTTTAATGCAATGACGACCATTAGAAAAACTGGTCCGGTCCGTTCGGAAGACCAACTGCAAGTTCCTTAATTGAATATAAAATGGATAACTACCATTTTTAACCATAATGTGGAAGAATGTAAATTAATGACAGAAATGCACTACATTTCACCATTCTCTAAGACGCTAACATCGACCAGGGATATATAATACCTGTCCAGTAGCGACAGAGATGTCGGAGTAAAGGAGATTGATCGGAGACGAGCTAACATGGATGCCAAAAAAAGTAGCAGGATTATATACGCTGATCTTCAATGAGCCATTAACGGTTAACATGTTTGTGGGGACCCCAGTATTGTCCGTTCCAGCACCAACGTAAAAATCATCCATCGTTAAACTCTGAAATTTTAAAATTATGCATAAAGTCAAGTACGATTGTAAATGCAAATGAACACTAATTGGTGAAAATGAAACCAATTATGATTATTGATGAAATTGTCTTGTTAAACAGACTATTGATGAATGATGGTTGAAATACAAGTAGCTGTGGCTGTTATTGATTATTTGCAACCTTTAAGCTCTAAATTACTTTCCTTTTTTCTGTTACAAGTTGTAATGTGCATTTGGCAGGAAATTAAGTATTGTTTGGTTAAAACAGAAGTTCTAGGAGAGATGAAACAAGTAAAAAGTACAAAGCCTTTTTTGCTTAAAAGTTTAATAAAACAAGGTTCATTTATCTCTGGATTGTTAGTTAACAACTCAGGTTTCAAAATTCACTAACTAAATGCAGTGCAACTTAAGTAAACCAAAATAGAAAAATTAAACTGGATATCCAAACCATCCTTTGGTTATTATAAAGCAAAAACACAACAAGAAGACTTCAAAAAACTGATTGCAAACAAGTTAAATATGCAAACAAGTTATTGTCAAGGAAAAAATCATCAAAAATAAGAATAGATTAGGATTGCAAACCTTGACAATAACCTCAGCTTTGTAACCTCTAGCAGCTCCCCAAATAATCAAGCAAAACACAGTGAAAAGCAACACAAACCCCAAAAATGCCAACACCATCTGAAACCTCCTAGCGAATACCACATCATCATCGTCGTACTTCCCCTCTTCCATGATGACATCGCACTCCGGCCACCCCTTCAGTCAAATTTAGATAAATTAGACATTAAATTATATAAATCATTTGTGTCGTGACAAAAGATGCGGTTTACTAGTTTCCGCAGGCCTAAAATATCATTTACAAACTGCATCTACAATTTTTTTAAAAGAGTACTTCATCCCCCTCGGATCCATACAACTTTACAAGGGTGGCTTTGGCGAGAGTCGTAAGACCTATATCAGTGCTGGTTAATTCACATAAATAACACTGTATTTCACGCGGATTCAATTTTGTATCTATGATATGAATGTCACTTTCCCAAAAACCAAGTAAAAGAAATGATTTCCGACCAAAACTTAACCCCGCCTAACGGAACTGTATTACATTATCGCAAATGGTAGTTCAGGTTACAATACTAAAAGGAAAATACTACTTTTTATCACCAAATTTCTCACCCAACACACTGTACTAGTCATTTACTAGAAATCCAATATCGTCATCGAGTAATATTTGTGGTAAGTTTTTCAAGTTGATATAACATTGATCATACTAAGAACGTAGCAGTACAGATAGTTTCTTTTCCTGCCCATGTCTTTTATGCTATCACATAAGATATAAATTACAAATTCGAATACCTTATCGTTTCTTTTCCTGCCCCCTTTCCTTCCCGAAGAAGACCGAAAAATCCCAGAAAATCGACTAGCAGACGAGTTTCTCGAATGGCGACCAAACGAAGGATGAGAGGGGGAATCCATAGGAGTGTTACACATAGGCGTAGGGTGCATCGACGACAACTTGTCACCGTCATGAGAGTCTCTTGAAGGGCTTTGTACATAGTAAACTACCGGTCTTTTCGGTGACCTTGATGGCGATGATGGTGCTAAGCTTGTTACATCTGATTCTGACTTTGTGTGCATCATTTTTATTGAAAATTGGAATTTTTTTTATTGGTTTTAGGACTTAGGAGAAGTGATTTTTTGTTGTTGTTTAGGAAATGTGGGATTGAAGAGTAATAAACTCAAATATGCAGTAAATTAGGAGGAATTTTATTGAATTTATGGTGAATTGGCTCAAGGATGGAATGTGTGAGATATTTATGTAAATTTTAGCTGAATTTTTGGATTTTTATAAGGAGAAAGTTGAATTTTTTAATTAAAAAAGTGCATAAAACAGAGTACACTATTGGGTAGTAAAAAAACTCTGCAATTTTAACTTAAATTCTCAAAGAAATAAACATTACCCAGATAAATAAAAAAACAGAAATATGTAAATTTTGCAAACAAATAAAAAAACACTAAGCAAAAAGATGTAAAATTTGCAAACAGCTAGAAAAACTTGATGATTTTTTTATAGGACTATCTTAAAATACTCTGCTTTTATAAGATAAAGATAAGAGAATTTAAGCAATTAACCAACTTCTTTAACAAAAAGTAAACATTACCCAGAAATCAACTTAGCAAAAAGAAGCAATATTTGCAAACAAATAAAACTTTGATGAATTATGGGGGTGGATTCTTCTAATTTCTAAATGCAAATACTCTGTTTTTAATAAGTGTAAAAACAAGAGAGAGATAAAGTACTAATGAGCTTATTTTATTTTCCATATTAGTATTTGTATATGTAATGAAACATTCATGACTCCAATTTTGTTTCCTAAATAACTTGTATCAAAATTTTCGGAATAAAATTTTTAAAAAGTTAATCATATTATATACAGTTCAAATGTTAAATTTTATAATTAGATTTAAAAAAAATTATTTTAATAATTTTGATATAAACTATAAATCGATAAAAATTACACGCACGTAACGAATTATTATTTATTAACTAGGTGGGAGCTAGCTGTGATAGATATAGTGATAGATATAGAACAAAATAAATAATCAAACAACTGTTTGAGTAGAACTTTGACAAGGATATGTATCAAATAACTTATTATAATAAAACTAATAATTTAATATATATTTAAAAAGTTATTTACAAAATATTAACTTAACGACTCTTTTATAAAAAAAATACATATTTTGTAAATTTATTTATTTAGGAAAATTATCTATACACATGTAAAAAAACATACATTTTTTACACATCCTAACCATCCACTTTTAAGTGAGTATTTTTGGTGAATAATTAAAAGTAATCTAGGTCGTTGAAAATAAACTAAATGAATGATTATGATAAATGTGTAAACATAATGTGTTTTTTTTATGTGTACGATCATTCCCCATTTATAAATGGATACATATGTCACTAAAAAATCTAAAAAACCGAAAAAATATTTAAAAACTAAAAAAACCAAAGTTTTAAAAAATATTTTTTTTATACAAAAAAAATATGTGTGATCCTGTATAATTATGTTAAATCATGTATGTCTAATCCTGTTTGATCCTGTCTAATCTTATCCAATCCTGTCCAATCTTGTATGTTTAATCATATTTAACCATGTCCAATCATGTATAATCATGTTTGATACTATATACAAATTTTTTAGTTTTTTTAAATATTTTTTTTTTTGTATATTTTGTTATTTTTATGACATATATACGTAATTATAAATAAGTGTATACATATAATTATAAAGAAGTACACACAGATAAGTTTTGATAGGTATGTTGGTGTTTGTAAGTCTCTCTATAATAAATGAAAAATGGACTAAAACAAATCATTTACAAGCTGGCATTAGAAGTTAATTGTAAAAGTTAAATAGTTTATGAGATTAATTATAAGAAATGATAGTTTTGGGGGTTAGATAGTGAGCCTCCGAACCTGGTTCCGAGCCTAGGATAACCATAGCTTTGGAGGATAAGTGTCGGTTACATTTATATATACCTAACTGTATCTTTCTTATATTTTATTTATTTAATAATGACAAAATTGCTTTCCTACCAACTTTTATAATGACCTTTGTTTTTTTTATTGTTACTCGTTTTCGTTACTATTTAATTGTCCATTACGAAATTATATGCAATTTTAAACGGGTAATAACTTGTATTAAAATTGTCAGAATACAAATTTTTAAAAGCTGATCATATAATTCAAATGTTAAATTTATGATTAGATTTTAAACAAAATTATTTCGACAATTTTGATACAAGTTATAAGCCGGTTAAAATTACACGTAGTTTCGTAATAAACAATTAAATAAGAACGGATGACAGAGTATTAGTTATGTTACAGTACTTTTTACTTATAATTAACAAGTATAGATATGTTTTGATAGGTTGGTTGGTTGATACTGAAAATTTAAAATTATTGTGTTTCCCCACCTGAAAAGTATACTCAACTTTGAGTAAATAGTTTCATACTATATTCAAATATGTATACTTTTAAACACATTACAAGAAGTGTATGTTTCATACTTTTAAACACATTACAAAAAGTGTCGTATTGTAGATGAAAACAGTGACAGCGGTTTTCAACGCATTATTTACGGTTGATATGGAGACATATTTCTAATTTAGCGACAACATTTATCATATAACGACAGATTTGTAACAAATTTGATGGTCTTTGATATGACCTATTGTACCGACTATTCTGTATGCATTTTAAAAATGTGCCAAACAAACTTAAAAATAACAGAAGTATAGCAGTAATGAGTGTACTTTTCGATTTTCATAAGAAAGTACGTAATTTTGTACTTATTAAAAAACCATCATGTATCCGTTTCGAAATAACCGTTTCACTATAAAACAATGTGTAATTTTAACTTATTAAATATTATGTATCTAAATTGTCAAAAGATTAACATATAGTTTAAACATTAAACTATATGATAAATTTGCAAGTGTGTAAATGATGTATTCATTGTTTGTTTTGACCATTTATATATAAGATAGTAATACTAATAAGTATCTAAAAAAATATAAAAACTCAAATTTTACATATATTTTTAAATAAACATTTTAGAAATAAAATAATACTTTGATTTATAAAAAAAAACTATAAATACATATGAAAAAAAATAATAATACGACCAAAATACGACATATTTAACGTTATCAAATGTGCGCATGCACAATCACCTTCTACCTGCTAAGTATTTAAAACTTTATTGGATGACGTCAATGTTTATGAAAACATGATTGTTTTATTTATAGATATTTGTTTATTTGTTTATCTCAACAAACATTGTAAATGCATAATTGATTATGAAACTTATTGGTTGAATATACGTTATGAAACATCACTCTTCACTTTTCATTTAATATTTAATTGAGTGATGCTATATTCCATTAAAATAGTACTTATTATTAAAGGGAATTACCACCAACTGTCGGCAACTCAATGCTATAAAAGAACTTTATAATTGTGCCATTACATTACAAAATTTTGCTTTTTCAAATAGGAACCAAATAATTTGGAGAAATTATATTACCCACAAGAGAAATACCGATACTGATAGAATATAAAAATTGCACCCGAATATATCTATTCGGGTACGAATCGACCCACCCATCATAGAGGGGTATCCAATGCTTGAATGAGTTATCCCATACTTTTCTTTGAGAATAAGAATAGATATCACTAAAAACCCAAGCCCACTTAATTAGGACTCATGTCTGAAAAATTCCATGAGATGGAGACATTTGTCAACATCCTAGGAGGCATAATTGCCTATAAATAGCCAAGTATCCCCCTAAAAGAAGAACCAGAAAATATACCTCAAAAATATAGAGAGAAGGAGAGAAAAGATAAAAACTTGTCAGAACGTATCTGAAATTCCTATCCACTGTTCTAGATGCAGTTTTGCATTAAGGTTCCAAGTGAGGTTGGAACTGCAGTTAGAACCAAGTGTATAAGGTTCCAAGTGAGGTTGGAACTGCAGTTGGAACCAGGTGTATTAATGGACAGAACTGTTTTTAAAATTAAATGTACTTGAAAATAATTCACACGCACATTTAACAACGGAGTTCACCTCACTAGGCTACGTCTCCGGGGCACTTACCCAGATTATGATATTATAAAAAGCTTACAATATATGACTCAAGTCTTAATGAAAAACTTAGACTCCCTCTAGGTTTTTCTGCCTATCACTATATTGCTCATACTCTATAACTATCAAATATAAATCAATGGCATCCCACCATTGTTTTTTTTTTGAAGCTCACGTGTATTCTCTCTAGAAAATAAGTTCTTTATAATTTAGAACACACACTTTTTACAAGCTAGGTTATCAACTATTTATACAAGTAAAACAATCTTCTTTCTTCAAGATCTTTTATGATTGCTTTTGACTTCTTTTGATTGGCTTCAATCTCTCCATATTGCACGTCTGCCTTTTGTAAGATTGACATCAATCTTCATAAGTTAATACCTATTAAATAACTAGCTTGGAAATAGGAGTTAGTCTTTTCCTATAACTAGGAAACATATAAAGATAATATCTTTTAGAGATAATATCTTTCCATATATATATGAAACACCTAACTCCATATTACATTCAATCTTTAAACGAATTATACTGAATATAGATAAGGAACAAAAGATTGAAACAAGTGATAAGGACAAGCATAAGAATAGAGATCATATTTAAAAGGAAACATAACCTTATAAACTTATCTCTTTATATCTTTTAGAAAACATCTTTCCTTAACACTTTGATATTCTCAATTTACGCATATTAAACCTTTAAGATCATATGAGAATATATCCTGCATACTGTAGAACAAATATTAATCAATAAAGAACAGTTATGCAGTTTTACAGAACTAGACAGAATTCTGCTGAACAGCAGGTTGCAACTGAGGTTGCAACTGGTACTTGAAACCACCAACGCTGTCTAAGCAGGTTGTAACTGTGGTTGTAACTGAGCTTACAACATTACTAGAAACCTATCAACATAGGTTGTAACTGAGGTTGCAACATTGCTTGAAACCTAACAATACCTGTCTTAGTTCATAATGAACAGATAGGATTATTTAGTGAAAACCATTAGACAACAAATAGAATTTAGACCAGGAATCTGGTCCTAACAATCTCCCCCTTTGTCATTGGTTTTGACAAATCATCTAAGTTTATATAAACACTAATCCACCTGCAATAAGTTAGCAGTACAGTCTTTTACTGTATTTCATTTATCAGTGCTTTTGTAACACCTATTTAGCTCCCCCTGCAAGTTAGAATAGCAGGTATCATATAAGCACAGAATGTATCCATTCACAGAGTTTCAGAACAGATTTAATTTCAAACATAGTCATACTTCAAAAAACAAATTGCAGAAATTGTAAGGCCAAACAATGCTGGCACAGAATAGTCTTCATATAGCAATTGTAACTGAAATTGAAATTAAAACTTGAAACTGTAAACATTAAAATGAACCATAAACTCATCTCCCCCTATTTGTCATAAGCCAGACAAACTAGTCACGAGGTATGTCTGAAGACATGGTTTCAACTACGGTTGGAACTGCACTTAGAACTTCGCTGTGTGGGTTTCCAGAAAACTTAGGGTTTCTTTGATAAGTAGAAAGAGAGAGAGAATTATTCTGATAATTGTGATTGATTTTGGATATAAAAAGAGTTTAGTATAAATAGCAATAAAGTCCAAATCTTTTTACAATTAGAAAAAGATACACTCAAATCAATTTTGAGACAAAATCAATTTTAAAAAACAAAGAAATCATGTGGAAACAGTTTTTCAGACAGATAAATCAAGCAATAAATAAAGATCAACATTCCTTGTAAACATATATACCCAAACTTTGAAAATTCAAGAGTTGAAGCTTTTAAGGAAATTTGACTTGATTCAAGATAAAGATAGCAATTAGACAGATATTTAAGCTTTTGAAAAAAAATCTAGCAATTTACCCAAGAAGATATGTTTATCATTGAATAACTCTAATAAAGATTAGATTTTAGGAGCTTATATTGAGCCAATCCGTTTTTATCTCTACACAAAAACTAGTTTGATGATCTCAGCAAGGAAAGAGTATAAGTGATGTCAAAAATAACAAGACTTTGTCTTGGCAGTTATAGAAAAGACTGAGGTTTCAACTGATGTTGCAACTGAGCTTGCAACCAGTATTTTTAACACGAGGTTTCAACTGGAGTTGTAACTGAACTTCTAACCAGTTGTTGAGAGTATGAGGTTTCAACTGAGGTTGCAACTGAACTTGCAACCAGCAAAAAAAATATTGCACTTTGTGCTTGCAACTCTATTACCAGAGAGGTTTTTTAAGGACAAGTTACCTCACATCTGTTTTTGAGACACCAAAAAGCGGCTTTTTCAAAACAAAAAACATCATAGCTCAAAATAAGACTTTAACCTTAGAAATAAAAATTATTAAAGGTACTCAACACAGACATATTTAGCAAAAGTATTCAATTAGATTGATAATGACATACCCCTATGTCACTTGTTAATGATTCAAACTTGTTTGTATCAAGGGGCTTTGTGAAAATATCTGCTAATTGTCTTTCAGTTGAAACATGTTCTAAAATTAAGCTCTTTTCTTCAACTAGTTCTCTAATAAAATGATGCCTTAGATCAATGTGTTTAGTTCTGGAATGTTGAACTGGATTTTTAGCTAAATCTATAGCACTTTTGTTATCACAAAACAAAGTTAATATTTCTTGTTTGACATTATAATCAGTTAACATCTGTTTCATCCAAATAAGTTGAGTGCATCCACTTCCAGCTGCAACATATTCTGCCTCAACAGTAGATAAAGATATGCAATTTTGCTTTTTACTGAACCAAGAAACAAGGTTGTTTCCAAAATAAAAACAACCACCAGAAGTACTCTTTCTATCATCTATGTTTCCTGCCCAATCTGCATCACAGTAGCCACTTAGAAAATGGTTTGTATCTTTAGAATACCATAGGCCTAGGTGAAGTGTTCCTTTTACATACCTTAGAATTCTTTTGACAGCTAGAAGATGAGGTTCTAAAGGATTTGCCTGATATCTGGCACAAACTCCTACACTTAGGCAAAGGTCTGGTCTACTAGCAGTTAAATACAGCAAACTTCCAATCATGGATCTATAAAGACTTGGACAGACATTTTTACCTTTATCATTTTTGGACAGTTTAAGGGTAGTACTCATAGGGGTTCTCTTCTCTTTACTTTCACTCAGACCAAACTTTTTAACAAGATTGTCTGCATACTTACTTTGGCACAGAAAAATGCCTTTCTCATTCTGTTTAACTTGCAATCCTAGAAAGTAAGTTAGTTCACCTCCACCACTCATTTCAAATTCATTCTTCATATCAGAAATGAATTCTTCTATCCTTTTATTAGAAGTAGAGCCAAAGACAATGTCATCAACATAGATTTGAGCAATTATTATGTCCTTTGTGGTTTTCTTAGTAAACAAAGTTTTATCAACTCCTCCTCTGTTAAAGCCTTTTTCAATCAAGTACTTGGTTAATCTATCATACCAAGCTCTAGAAGCTTGTTTTAGGCCATACAATGCCTTTTTCAACAAATAGACATGTTCAGGAAAGTTAGGATCCTCAAATCCCTTAGGTTGACAGACATAAACTTCTTCATTAATCACACCATTCAGAAAAGCACTCTTTATGTCAAGTTGAAACAGTTTAAAATCATACAGACATGCAAGAGACAGTAGCATTCTAATGGATTCAATTCTAGCTACTGGAGCAAAGGTTTCATCAAAATCAATTCCCTCAATTTGTGTATAACCCTGAGCTACCAACCTAGCTTTATTTCTGATAATAACTCCATCTTCATTACTTTTATTTCTAAAGATCCATTTAGTCCCTATAATATTTTTATTAGAAGGTCTGGGTACTAAAGTCCATACATCATTCCTTTCAAATTGGGACAGTTCATCTTGCATAGTTAAGATCCATTCACTATCTTCCAAAGCCTCTTTTATGTTCTTAGGTTCTAACTGAGAGAGGTAACAAGCAAAATGAACAACATTATTTCTCTTACCTCTGGTTTTCATACCTGAAGTGACTTCTCCTATGACATTGTCAAGAGAGTGATTTTTCTGAGTCCTTACATAGCGTGGCTTGCTTGTTGTTGGCATAGCAGATCCATCTTCTTCTGATTCTGTTGAATCCTGAGTTTCAACTTCAGTTCCAACCTCAGTTCCAACTTCAGTTGCAACTGGACTTCCAACCACTATGGGACTCCTAGTTTGTTGAGTTTCTTCTTTGTCTTTTTCTGCAATCTCAGGCTATTCATTATCACCTGTAATCTCATCAACAGTTTTTAGGTCATCAAATAACACATTATAAGATTCCATAACACAGTTGGTTCTTTGATTGAAGACTCTGAATGCTCTACTATTTTGAGCATAACCAAGAAAGATCCCTTTATCACTTTTAGAGTCAAATTTACCAAGATGCTCTCTATCTCTGAGAATGTAACAGACACACCCAAAGACTTGAAAATACTTAACATTGGGTTTTCTACCTTTCCATATTTCATAAGCTGTCATGGAAGTGCCTTTAGTAATATAAACTCTATTAACTATATGACAGGCAGTATTAACAGCTTCAGCCCAAAATCTGTTGGCAAGTTTCTTAGAGTTAAGCATGACTCTAGCCATTTCCTGAATGGTTCTATTTTTCCTTTCAACTATGCCATTTTGCTGTGGAGTCTTAGGAGCAGAGAACTCATGAATAATACCTAAGGAGTTGCAGAATTCTCTAAACTTACTGTTCTCAAATTCTGTTCCATGATCACTTCTAACCCTAGCAATATTACCACTGGTTGAACCTTTTTCAAGTTGAAGTTTTAGTCACAAAGTTTTGAACAGTTCAAAAGTTTCAGTCTTATCTTTTAAGAACACTACCCAAGAGTATCTAGAGAAGTCATCAACAACTACCAGAATGTACTTCTTACCACCTATACTAGCAGTTTGCATAGGTCCCATCAAGTCAATATGAAGAAGTTCTAGGACTCTCTTAGTGTAGATTTGACTTATACTTTTGTGAATACTTTTGGTTTGTTTACCTATAGCGCAGTCACCACAGACACTTTGAGTTTTAGCACTTAGTTTAGGAATTCCTCTTATCAATTCATTTTTAACAAGCTTATCAAGAGTTTTGTAATTCACATGCCCAAGCCTTTTATGCCAAATATCCACATTATTAGTAATGGCTTGATTACACCTACTTTGAGGCAATTCTTTTTCAGCTTTTTCAAACACATAGCAGCTGTTGGTTGATCTAACTCCAGTCATGATTAAATCATTGTTAAGATTAGTAATAAGACACCTTTCTTTGTCAAATTTAACAATCATTTTATTATCACAAAGTTGACTGATACTTATAAGGTTAGCTTTTAGACCATCTACAAGAAAAACATCCTCAATAACAGGCATTCCAGGTTTGTTTAAGGTACCTTTACCAACAATTTTACCTGTATCTCCACCTCCAAACACAACAGTGTTTCCAGTGAGAATGGTGACATTTTTTAAGAGACTTGCAGTACCTGTCATGTGCTTAGAGCAACCACTATCAAAATACCAATCATTAGAGGTAACAGCATTCAAGGAGTTAATGACAGCTTTGTTGTTAGCAATTAAGGTAGCTTTTTCTTTAACTTTCCAGACCCAGTTCATATTTTTATTGACAGAAGCCAACCAAGTTTTCTGAGAAATATACTTCCTGTTTCTTTTTAAATAACACTGGATTTCAGAATGACCAGGTTTCTTGCAGAAATTACACAGCTTCATCCTAAAGTTATTTTTATACCTAAAGCTATTCAGTTTATTCATGGTTGCAACTTTGGTTATAACTGAGCTTCTAACCTTCTCTACAAAAACTTGAGTTTTGTTCCTGGTTGCAAATCTGGTTGCAACTGAACTTCTAACCTTATTGTCAAAATTATGAGTTTTAGCTCTAGCAACAGCTTCAATAAAGGTAGTTTTTCCTGTACTTTTACCACCATAGTAACCTAGACCACTGATATCTTTAGAACCTCTAGAATATGACAGCATGTCATCTAATTTTTCTGAAGCAGAAACATTCATCAGTTTTATTTTCTTTTTAGTTTCAGTAAGTTCAGCCAGTTGTAAGTTCATCTTCTCAGTAAGACTTTTAACCTCATCTTTTAGATTAACATTAAGTTTGCTTATGATCAAGGTTTGTTTACTCAGACATTTATACTTTTCATAAAGAACAAGATATTGCTGGGAAATGTCTTCATCAGAAGGTTCTTCCTCATCACTGCTGTAGGTTTTAAGAGTGGTTGTAACTTCAGTTGAAACATGTTCACAGTCACTTTCATAAGTAGGTTCTTTTTCAGTGATTATTCCCATAAAGTTAACAAAATTAGACTCATCCTCTTCATCACTGTTGCTCTCAGAATCACTATCACTATGAGTGGATATATAGGCATTTTTGTTCCTTTTTAAAGTATTAGCACACTCAGCCTGAATATGACCAAAGCCTCTACATTCTCTACACTGAATCTCTTTAGGCTTATAATCTTTGTTATCCTTCTCTTTAGAATTCCACTTACCAGTAGAGTTATTATTTAACCTGGATTCTGTCTTAAATAGGTTATCCCTTTTCTGAAAGTTTTTAGAAGAACCAGTATCATCCTCTTTTCTCTTGTAAAATTTTTTGAAAACCTTTTTAGCAAAGAAAGCTAGCTGTTCTTCATCACTTATTTTATCACAGACATTAGGTTCAGATTTCTTAGCCTGAAATGCTATTCCCTTTTCTGGTCTTTTTGGTTTAAAAAATTTCAGCTCATGAGTGCTTAGATTTCCTATAAGTTCTTCAAGTTTAAGATTATCTAAGTCTGTTGATTCTTCAATAGCAGTAACTTTTATTTCAAACCTTTCTGGAAGTGATCTAAGAGTTTTCTTAACAAGTTTAGCATCACTGTATTTTTCACCTAAGGTTCCAGCTTGATGAGCAATGTGGCAGATTCTACCATTAAATTGTTCAATGTTTTCATCTTCCTCCATTCTAAGGTTTTCAAATTGAGTAGTTAACTGCTGAAGTTTGAAAGCTTTTACTTTGGTAGTTCCTTCAAAAGTAACTTGCAAAATATCCCATGCCTCTTTGGCAGTTTCACAGTGAGAGATATACCTGAATACACTGAGAGTTACACCAGCAAAAATCAAGTTTATGGCTGTTGAGTTGGCACTTGATTTTCTGTCTTCATCAGCAGACCATCTGTCTTCAGGTATAAAAACCAGTTCTCCTTCACTATCAATGCTAGTTGGAGCCTCCCATCCATACATCACAGTTTTCCATGCATGTTCATTCTGCTGTTTGATGAAAGACCTCATTCTGATCTTCCATACTCCATAGTTTACTCCTCCTTCAAGCAATGGAGGTTTGTTGAAAGCGTTTCCTTCCCTCATTAAGTCCATTTTTACTAGAACACAGGATCCACACTAAGTAAGGTCTAGTGTAAAGCTCTGATACCAATTGAAATTCCTATCCGCTGTTCTAGATGCAGTTTTGCATTAAGGTTCCAAGTGAGGTTGGAACTGCAGTTAGAACCAAGTGTATAAGGTTCCAAGTGAGGTTGGAACTGCAGTTGGAACCAGGTGTATTAATGGACAGAACTGTTTTTAAAATTAAATGTACTTGAAAATAATTCACACGCACATTTAACAACGGAGTTCACCTCACTAGGCTACGTCTCCGGGGCACTTACCCAGATTATGATATTATAAAAAGCTTACAATATATGACTCAAGTCTTAATGAAAAACTTAGACTCCCTCTAGGTTTTTCTGCCTATCACTATATTGCTCATACTCTATAACTATCAAATATAAATCAATGGCATCCCACCATTGTTTTCTTTTTGAAGCTCACGTGTATTCTCTCTAGAAAATAAGTTCTTTATAATTTAGAACACACACTTTTTACAAGCTAGGTTATCAACTATTTATACAAGTAAAACAATCTTCTTTCTTCAAGATCTTTTATGATTGCTTTTGACTTCTTTTGATTGGCTTCAATCTCTCCATATTGCACGTCTGCCTTTTGTAGGATTGACATCAATCTTCATAAGTTAATACCTATTAAATAACTAGCTTGGAAATAGGAGTTAGTCTTTTCCTATAACTAGGAAACATATAAAGATAATATCTTTTAGAGATAATATCTTTCCATATATATATGAAACACCTAACTCCATATTACATTCAATCTTTAAACGAATTATACTGAATATAGATAAGGAACAAAAGATTGAAACAAGTGATAAGGACAAGCATAAGAATAGAGATCATATTTAAAAGGAAACATAACCTTATAACCTTATCTCTTTATATCTTTTAGAAAACATCTTTCCTTAACACTTTGATATTCTCAATTTACGCATATTAAACCTTTAAGATCATATGAGAATATATCCTGCATACTGTAGAACAAATATTAATCAATAAAGAACAGTTATGCAGTTTTACAGAACTAGACAGAATTCTGCTGAACAGCAGGTTGCAACTGAGGTTGCAACTGGTACTTGAAACCACCAACGCTGTCTAAGCAGGTTGTAACTGTGGTTGTAACTGAGCTTACAACATTACTAGAAACCTATCAACATAGGTTGTAACTGAGGTTGCAACATTGCTTGAAACCTAACAATACCTGTCTTAGTTCATAATGAACAGATAGGATTATTTAGTGAAAACCATTAGACAACAAATAGAATTTAGACCAGGAATCTGGTCCTAACAGTATCACATCAATAGCCTAACCGAGCAAGACAGAGAAACGAGCACCGAAGAGAAGAGAAAGATCACGTTCAGGATCAAACAGCGAATCCGAGCATAAATATAGTAATAGAATTGTAGTCCGAACAATTGCAATTTCCGAATAAGAATAAAGATCAAGAAGTGTTCATCGTTTATTGTCAATCCATTATAATATCATTGTTGAAAAGCCTAACGCCACCGACCAAAGTTATGGTTTTGTCAGATACATTATAATTAAGGGTTTACGGTAGCGTTACAATGACCGGATCCCATGAAAGAGACTATAAAATGAACTTATTTAATTAAAATCAGGAGACAAACGTATGCATTATTCGGAGGAAAAACTATCATTTAACACATCGTAGGAAATGTTGTTGCAAACGTTTTGGTAACTTGTGTGGAAACATTCTCACTCTATTTTAATAATTATCAATGCACATAATCTAATTAATTAACAATTTATCCTAACTATATTTTTCTAATTACGGATGTAGCATAAATTAATTAACAATTCGTTTTAACCTGCATAACTACAATAAATGGTACAAAATCGGAATATTAGGTTCAAAATAAAATATATTACGATATTTATGCCATTAATCGTCTCACACGCAACGCGTTGATAACTTTTACTAGTATCAAACTATCAATATAGCTCTAGCTGACAATTTAACTACGATAAGAGGAACAAGAAACGTTTCCAATTGGTGAACTCGAACGAGACGTAAATTTCACTTAAGCATACCAAAAAATTAGATATATTTACTGAGATGATTATGTTCAAGTCACATTTCATAAGATTTTTTGAGTGGAGGTCATGCGTCCAATTTTTTTTTAAGTTTTAGTCACACGGTCAAATAAAAAAGAGCTTAAAAACTGTTTTTAAGCTCTTTTTAAGCTTAAAAAATAACTTATAACCTCTTTTTGAAATATATTAAAATGTAAAAAAGATGTTAAAAACTGTTTTTAAGCTAAAAAAAGATATTATAATATCTTTTTGAAAGATACTAAAGTGTAAAAACAACAAGTTAAAAGCTGTTTTTTAGTTTTTTTTAGTGTTTATTTGAATTATTAAGTAAAAAAAATATTAAAGTATAAAAAAACAGTTTAAAAACTGTTTTTTGAATTATTAAGCTGACTTATACTTAAAAATCTTATAAAAGTAGTGACCTATGAAAAAAAATCTTATTAAAAGTTGACCGGGAACCAATAAGACAATATTTACCTCTCACAAATTGTATTTAGCTATTGGACTTAACAATCTATGAGAGTAATGATCTATGGATAAATTTTTTATTAAAATTTGACCGAACACCAATAAGCCGATATTTACCTCACACAAATTGTATTCAGCTATTCGACTTTAACAATTTATGACTTTTTCCACTGCAATTGTCTTTCCTGCAGAACATAATGATACCAATGAATCCAGGGCAGCTTTAAAAAATATATATACAAAAAAATTATGAATGAGTTAAATCTAAGCACTCTTTACCTTTACTACGAAGAGTGAATTTTCTAAGTCGCGGAATCACAGAAGACTTCTCAATGCAAAATACATTGTTAACTCGGATACGACAAACGACAACAGCTCCATTCTTCACAAAGAGAACTTTCCTAGTCATTGATCTTTTTAGTCTTAAGATCAACTTGGTGTAAAAGCTCGACAATCTCGCATTCCTCAACCGCAAAATGAATGTGCAAAACAGCCTCATAGCCAGCAGTAAAAATTCTCTAAAAGGAGAAGATTGAATCATTAAAATCGCATGGGAAAAAATGAGAAAGGAATTAATCAATTTTGATTTAAAGTACGTAATGAAATGGAAATAAATCACGATTACATTGTCCGGCAACTCAAGGATCTGCAACTGGGCAACAAATTCAGAAACGACCGGTACTGGTATTACTGCATACCAAAAAAAAAACATCATAACCCTGATAAACACAACATGATAATTAAATTCATCCATGCACAAATTCCAAATTATTATCAATTTTTGCCAATATCTCAAGGTTACGATGTTCAAGCTGGATAATATACCAACAAGTCTACAGCTCATTCATATCTCACCTAAATATTAGTAACACCGAATATATACGTTCTTACCCAGGGGCGGAACCGGGAGATGGCAAGGGGTCCCAAAAATTTTAAAAATATTTTTTTATATATAGAAAAATTCGGATATTTAAGGTTTTATATACATTAATAACTCCAAATGAACAAATAGTAACTTAGTTCAAATAGTAAACATAAAATTTTTGTGTCACAAGGTCTTTAGTTCGAATCTTTTGGCTATTTATTACTCTTTATTTAATTAACAACATTAGATTACTACTTCTCCATTAATTAATGACATATTTAAGGTACTATTACAAGATTTTATAAATAAATGTTTTTGTGTAGTTTCATAGTCATATTACAACAAAATTTAAATTAATAAATTCGTATTTGTAGTCAATTTTTTTGTATCGTTTGAAATTTTTAGATCAATGGACAAGTCAGCTAAGTTTTAACCTCCAAGTTTTTTTGGTTTTTTATACCGTTTATTGTTATTGTACTAACAAAAAAATAAAACGTTTTAAATTACAAGTCATCTAAGTTTTAAACGTGACTACTAATAACTAACTATAAACGTGACTACTAATGCCACATACATTACTCTAACATGATTTCGTGTGGTTATATCATTTTCAGTGTATCCTAATATCTAAATTAATCAAATTATTATTACAAAAATTAACAAAATACTCGAAACTAATTAGATTAAATATTTTATATTTCTTATAACAAATTTATATTTGTCTTTATTATACATGTAAGATCACTTTATTTACTCGATATTTTGGTAATTTTAGTATTAAATTGTATTTGTTAAGGTGATCTTTTATCTAGTTTATAAAAAAAAAATAGTGGATATTTTTCAGCAAATACGGCTCTTTAGCTAGCCAAGAACGTCGACCCGCTCGGTGAAAGTATAGATTTTAAAAAAAAAGCCTTTACAAATGGTTGTTTTGGTGTTTTTTTGTAACGTAAAATTTTTTCAGTCCCTTCTAGTGTTAGAAAAATTTGAGCAATATTTTTTATGTCTGGCTACAAAAGAAAACAGGTATAAAGTCATTGACATAAACCCTATTTCTAAGTACCTAGTACAATGAGAGATGCAATCAAAAGAAAAAGATTATAATAATTTTTTTAGTAATTTTGTTTGGGAAAATACAATGGTCATTTGCGAAATTTGGTAATTTCAAGATAAAAAGCATAAAATTTTAGAAAAAAGCACATAAAATGATTTGAACTCCTAACATTCCATTACCTTAAAACCAAGTTTATCACTACACGCTCTTTTGTTTAATTTAGGGAGACCATTAATATATATATTTTAAAAAAATTTAAATTACACATAAAAAAATATAAAAAAATTGAAAATCGTCGCCTGGTCCGCCCCTGGTAAAAGAGTTTCATAATTGATCAAAATAAGTATATATTTCAACAATAATACGCTATTAGTCTATTACTAACAACTTTTCACTAGTTCCGGTACATATTTTAAACTTTTACGAAACAATCTTACATATAGTTAAAAGTATATTAATAAATATAAATTTCGACCTCCATAGAAAAATATACTTTTATACTTATAAGATGCGACCAAACGAGACTATTAATACCAGTAACGGTCAACTAAAAAAGTTCATAAAATTCTTGTATTTCATTATTCATGAATGGGAGAATGTGAGGCGTGTATGTTTTATAATCTATATTAAGGAAACAGGGGCGGAACCAGAACCAAATATTTTGGGTTATCAAAATAAAAACACACAATTCAAAGTATAAAGAACGGAAAAGCTAAACTTACATTAAAAAAATACTCAATTTCCCATATATGGAATAAAAGTTCAAAAATTAAAATATGATTAGTGCATAAAAAAATTACATGCTACGAATTTAAACAATTATTTAAATGGCACCCTACGTTCTTTCATATTAAAAAGAAAATACGGAAGACAAAAAGCTTTATCTTTTATAGGAGAATACTCTAACCAAGGGTATAAATCATACCACGAATCCTCAAATTTTTGATAATTTTTTCCTATTAGAGTTGACGGATATTTTTTTATGTCAGGACGATACGACTTACGTCTTATATATAAGCCCTTCAGATTTCATGTTGTTGACTAATTGGATATTCCCATATTTGTTTTCGTTTATCAGTGTTGAACTTAGAGTTCAATAATTGATTTTGATTATAACTTTGATTACGTTTTTAATGATTTTAGGATTTCTCTATTTCGATGATATAATGCTTGTCTTTTCCAAAAGTAGAAAATGTAAATTTCAGAACATCAGAAAGATAGAGCACAGAAAAACGAAGCCAACGGTTCAAGGAGAACCAGAATCGGAGCTAAAACGAAGAAGTTACGAGCTTTCGAAGAATAACGAGAAAACCGAGAAACTGCCAGAGAAAAATGACCGATCGAAATGGCAGAAACGACCGATCGTTTCTGGTCAAAATTCTTCCAGTGAGGTCGTCTGAAAAACGACCGGTCGACTGTAGAAAACGATCGATCGTTTTCTGCAGATTTCAAAAACGACCGGTCGACTGAAAAAACGACCGATCGTTTTTCAGCAGATTTCAAAAACAATTTTTCAGCTTATTCTGGAAAATTGTTTAAAACATTGGATAAAAGCCTTCAACCTCTACCAACGGTCATAACACAAAAAACAGAGTTTGCTGGCCATATAAACCACCCCAATCACTCTCCAAACATATCTATTCATAACCAATTACCCTCCTTCAACCTCTCTCAATCAAAACTCTAAATATCACCATTTTGGTGAAAATATTCGAAAAAGAGGGAAATCAAGGAGAAAACGATTCAAGATACAACAAAGATCAAACATCATCAAACATCACAAATTAGCTTATTTAGAAGCAATTAAAATTGTGAGTGTTGTTTCAATTTTCGATAAAATTGTAAAGAGTGAATTATAAACTCATTTGTGAGCGAGTGATCGGGTAGAGGCTTTGTAAGCGAGTGTTGCTTAAAAGCTCTAGGTCTTTCATTCGGCATACTCATAGAGTGAGGGGGAGCTTAATCGGTCGATTAGCTCGTTAGGATTTGTAATATGCGCAAGAAGATTTTTAGTGAAATACTCGGTAGTACCGAGGAGAGGACGTATGCCGATTTGCCGAACCTCTATAAATCTTGGTGTCAATTTCTTCCCTTAAACTTTTACTTTCCGCAACTTATATTCTTACTTATTTTATTGCTTGCGTTTAGGACTTCTAGCATTTCATTAACGTTATTAAACGCTTAAGCTGAGAATTGCAAAAAGTTGGTTTGTTAGTTGCCATTAAGTTTAATTAGGCGAAAAGCGCCAAAAACCTTATTCATCCCCCTCTAAGGTTTAGCTGCACGGGGCCAACAATCAGGATCAACCTCTAATGAATTGATATAATTGTTTCATCTTCGGTCTTTTGAATTTCTTCTAAACTAATTTCAGGGATAGGATTGACATCATTGATTGGTAAATTCGTATTCAAATTTGCAGTAGGAACATTCTGAGTGCTCCTTTTTGGGAAAAAAAACTATCGATCGTGTTTCCTTTTTGTTTTACCATTTTTCCTAATAATTAAATAAGAGAAATCTATCAAAATCAATCATCAAACTTTTTGTATAAATATTAAGAAAAACCTACTCAAACCAATTAAGCATAAATGTCAAAATATTATTAAGCAATTGAAATTAAACAAAATTAAAATAGTCAAGATATCCACGAATGTAAATTATTCGTATGTATATCCAGATTGCAGAGTACGCAAGAATGGTTTTGGAGTAATAGTAAAATGAAAAGGTTATTCAAAGTTGAAAGTCCATCAATATTTGCAAATCTTTTGTGATCTAATCATACTAATCTTATACGTACTAAATATGTTCAAAAGATTTGAACTAGTATTAATTTTGCATATATCCTTAATTGCATTTAACCCACTTTAATACTATAGTGGTATACTATTCTTTTTCTATAACATGTGTCCCTAAACACGAGTCCAAATCTTCTACCTCATTTCTCTATCCCCTTTCGTGGCTCCTTGCTTATTTTATTCAAATTTTTTTTTCTAAAAAACTTGAAAAAAATTATACAATTACTATAATACATGTATCAATACATTCCAATAATTATTTTTAAAAGAAAATCTACACAAAATTTATTTTGGAATAAATGTATAAATTAGTGTAAATTAAACATTGAATATTAAAACAATTGTCTAAAACAATATTATGTTAAAATGTTTTAAAAATTGAATACAATATAATATAAAAGTTTATAAAGTTGCGGTATAAGTTGTGAAAATTTAAATTTGAGTGAAAATAAATAAGAGGGCACGGAAGGGGGTAAAAAATAGGAGATGGAAGATTTGGAGTCAACTAACACACCATGTGACATCACTTGCAAATGACTATATTTACTATTTACTAACTAGTAATATGAAAATTCCGACTAGAAAATTGACAAAACAATATATAATTTTGAAAGGGTTACAATAAAAAATATTGAGGGTTGAGAGAATAACTAATTTATAAATTAGTTTGAAAAGCGTTCTATTTTTTTTTTTAAAATTGTGGGGTTGCCGTGACAACCCCTGATCATACATGTGTCGTCCCTGTAAGGAAATGACTATTCTTTTAAAACTATTTGAGTTTTAGGTCAATTTCACTTAAATAACCAAAAACTATCGAAAGAATTGTAAAAAATAGGGAAACAAATCAGAAAATCATAACAAATATTTAACAATGTGATTTTTATTGAATTTATGGTAAATTGGCTCAAGAATGGAAGGTGTGAGATATTTATGTTAATTTTAGCTGCGGGTCTACGAGACCTTTGCATGGATGCTTTAAGAGGCGTGACGCTTGGAAGTCGGCATGCTATGATTATATGGACGTAACGGGTCAATCATAGTCTTCGGGTAATTATGATCAAGTGTTCTATTTCAGATTATGAAGCTAGCTATGACGAGTAATTATGTTCCAGTGTTCTATTCTATTTATAAACAGTTTAAATTTTACTATACATAAAAAAATGAATATAGTCAGGCCATGAATTTGATTCATGGGGGTACCAAACTTACATAAACAATCATATTTTAAGAGTAATTAATGAGGGGTGCGCCGGTGCCAAATTAATCATTTTTTTAACGTATTCTAGTAAAAATAATTGGTCACTTATTTTTTAAAATCACAATCATTCAAAATATGAGGGTGTCGTGGTATCCGATGGTTGTAACACTTTTGTATATAGTCGGGTAACACATAAAACATTTCAAGTGTTCACAAAATTAAATACTAGAATTACCACTACATTTCATTTGGTTGTATAGTATATACTTCAACTTTCTAAGTTTTTTTTTTTGTTTTGTTATCGTATGATTCTAACTAAACTATGAACGTTTAGCCATTAAAGTCTATATGGGGGTTTACATGCTTGTTATTAACCACAAGTTCTTAACAAATCTTTCTGTTTGAGTATGTTGGTTTTAAAAAAAAACATAAACTTATTATATATATATTTTAAAAAGGTTTGTAGTTTACTTTTATACTAATTAAATTATTTTTAGAATAGGTACAACCACATGCAAGTTTTGATCAATTTGACGTCAACGACTCAATCATGGGGCGGAACTAAGTGGAGACCATCGGAGATAACGACATCCCTACAACTCCAAAATTTATGACTTTTTTTTCAGTTTTTATCATGCATTTTCAGTAAAATTTGTTAAATATGATCATTTGGCACCCACATAATCTATCATTTCAATTAGCATTAGTTTAATTTTACGCAAATTCTCAACATACTTTTATGTACACACATGACCTTATTCACGTTTGCAAACTTTAAGATATAGTCATGCATGAAGAACAATATTATGTACAGTTGTTATAGTTTTACTGTTTTTAATTACATAAATATACTCAGAATTTAAAAACTCTATTTGTTTCATCTTTATAATTTATCTGTTATTTCAATATTTGACGTACTTGATATTTGTAGATCACCATTAGCATTAATGTAGATTTAATTCCTCATTTTGTTATATAGTACCCCCAACGAACAATTACTTAAAGAAAAATATATATTCTTGTAAAAAAAGATTATTAATTATTAACCGTTTAAAAGTTATAAGTTTATATATTAGTTTGATAAAAATAAATAAAAAATCCAAACACGATAACGTATGTGTGGTCTGCATGTCATGTGCTGGGCCTCAATTAATACAAACAATAATTTTTGTTTTGTTTTGTAATCAATACAAATATTAAATTAATTAGTGTGCAACTTTGGTAATTTTTCCTCAATTAACTTTATATACTTTTGCAAGACTAACCCAAATTCTCCAATGATGTTGATATGGATGTTTTGCGTACACGTAAAATATGCATTGGTTATTTTTAAAAGCATAATCATTAATGCACATAATTGGTACGTTATTTTTATGGAGTAGTTTTCTTCTAAAATGAGAAATATATACATTGTTTGGTAACCGATTTTTTGGTCCAAAATCAGATTTTAAAATTCCGCTAAAAATCCAAATTTTGAAAATCTAGATTTTTTTGATTTTTCAGTCCAAAAAACAGATTTTTAGAAGTTGAAAAATATGACTTGCTAAACATCCATAACTTTTTAGAATCAAGAATTCAAAAATCAACTAAAACATTTGTTGCCAAACGGACCTAAAGTTGATGAAAGTTTAAACTATAGATGATACTAATGTTAGTACGTCGGTGTTGTAATCTGAATTCGGTCCCATATTCTCCAGGCAGACTTGAATGTCATCAACAATATATAGCTGTAACTTTTCACGGACAACGGATCTCATTGTTTGAGTATATGTTGACCAGCTCTTAACTATCGACTTGATAAATTACGGCATGACAGTTTTTCTCCTTTACACGTTGACACGTAGTACGAAAAGCAATAGCTATGAAACCCTCAGCATCACGGGCTAGCATACCAATTCCCGCCCTCTGATTCGGAAGTTTAATAGTTCCATCCGAATTGATCTTTATGAAACTATGTGGATGTTTAGTCCATTCTTGTAAGTTGCCCGGTATATTAGTACCTGACTTCACCTGTTTTTAACTAAAAAAAATGATTTCGAAGTAGTATATTTGTATGTAAAGAGAGAGTATGAGTCCGATATTTCCTTAAAATGAATTCACAATTAAAAGAGTCATTTAAAGAATAAGCATATTCATTGTTGCTTACAAAAACTTATCAGCCCCGATTTGTAATCAATTAGTGCCGGTTTCTAATCCACTTACTTTTTTGACCAATTTTAAAATAGCCTAAAAAATAACTACACTTAGAACGTGGACTTGGCAAGCCCGGGTCGCTTATAGTCTTTGATAAAAACATTAAACAGTGCAATAAACAAAAAAATAGCCAAACAAAAAAACAAAACCAAACGAAAAATCTATCTCTTTGTCTCTAAGTTTTCGTGTGATTAGGAGTTGTTCAAATTCTGATGAGTTACAAAAAGATCATATCAAAGTGTACATGCAAATTAAGAGGTACGTATAATATTTAATTAAAGAGTGAGGAACCTATATTTATTAATTTATTTGCGTTCTAATATTGTGTGCCAAAAAGAAATGTATCAAATAAACTATATTTCTATATTGTTTTTTCTATATTAATTGGTAGATGGTGGATTTAGGTTTGTAGATAAATGAGCTACTTGTGTGCGTAAAGCTTTATCAGAAAAATAAAACAAATCATATAAAACACGGTTTGTGGTTAAAAAAATTTCGAAAAGTTGAAGACGGTCATGTTTTTACTGGTTGTGGTAAATGATTATACATTGTACATGTTTTTTCATAAATAATTGTCCTTGTTTATATTGCAAATTTCTTTGATTTATGCCAATTTCAATTTTTGAGTTTGTATCTCTTAATTTGTCATAGTTGGACATGTTCCACGGAGTAACGAAAACAGGAATTTCAAATGGAAGGGGCCGATATTCTATATATATAAATTTCTTTATACGCTGTATGAGTATATTTTTCATAATACGGGGGAAGCTAAATTTTAAAGATTTCGATAAAAAAAAACATAGAAATCCACCTGGTTCCTTCCATGGTTCCGCATATGATTTCCTTCAACTATTCATTTGTCACTTTACGATATTGAGTATTGAGTAACATTTACCTTGTGCACCCGATATGTAGATAATTTTAGAAATATGGCGATCGTCTCTAATAATCTATTCCCTCTTTTGTTTGTAAGAAGTATAAAATTGAGAAATGATATAAAGACGGAAGAAAAGAAGGAGAAATTCTGAATGGCGAGTGTCAATGGCGACGCATATGACAAATCTGCTCTGCCAGACGATTTGTGGATAGAGATTTTCATTCGATCGTCTGTGGAGTCTCTTCTGCGCTTAAAATGTGTGTGTAAACATTGGTATGGTCTCATCAAAGCACATAGTTTTGAACGCAAGTATCTCGAGTATCAAAAAAGCTTGAAACAAAACCGACTACTCCTTCAATATTTCAATGACGAAGATCGAGAATTTAATTATACTATAGTAGATGAAGACGCACAGTCAAGCAACACGTATGACAGTCTTGAGTATTTGGCGGTACCCTATGAAATAGTAGATGTACAAGGGCCTGTTAACGGCTTGTATTGTTTGTTTAATTCGTTTGGCCGGTGTGTCTTGTGGAACCCTGCGTCGATGGAGTTTAAAATCGTTCCTTTACCACCCCCACACATTTTACCTCACTATAAGGTACTTGGTGCTTATGTTGGGTTTGGTGTTGGTTCCTTGATAAATGATCACAAAGTGGTCATTGTTCGTCATTTTATCAAATTAAGTGAAGATGGTGATTGGGCTTTTGATGAAGTTGTTGTCAACTTGTACAACCTAAGTACCAACACTTGGAGGCCTTTTGATCTTGGTGATTTCTTGCTGCCTGCTTTCTCAATTAACCACAATACTAGTAGCTCTTTCCTTAATGGAACTTATCATTGGTGGATGTTTTCTGGTGTTGTCCTTGCATTTGACATGGAAATTGAGACTTTTAGAATGATTCCGGGTCCATGCTTCTCTCAGTCTGATTTCGCATCCGATCTCGCATCCTCGGCATTTCTGGGTACTCTTGCAATCTATGACGAACATGTTGCTCTGTTGCGTTGTGATCTGCGTGGTGATAACTACTCACTTGATATTTGGGTGATGTTAGAAGAAGGAATCTGGTTCAAACAATTTCGGATCGGACCGTTTGTAGAGGCCATGCAAGTGCTTGGGTTTTGGAGGAAAGACAGGCTCCTATTAGTGTTTAATAATACCGAGTCGGACCTCCTCATTACCCGAATGGTCTTCTATGATGTCATTACTCAAGAAATGATAAATGTTGGACCGAAAGGCTATCAGTTTAAATTTCGAACTTGTGATTATTATGAAAGTTTAGCATCCCTCAACAGCGGAAATGAGTGCGATGTATACATGGTCTCAGACTTTCTCAACAAAGGTACCTACTAGTCAGGGGCAGCCCGGTATTTATTGTTGCCCGAGCCTTATAATTTCTTTTTTGCCCCTGCTACTAGTATAAACATTTCGAGACCAGTGATTGTGGTTTTGATCTCTTTTTGCATCGTCTCGTTATTTCTGCTATGGTGAATTTACATTTTACATACATGTGTTAAGACTGAAATTTCTTTTTCGCTTTACATTTAATTTATATGACGAAATGTTTATCTAAAATATTTATTTCAAGATATCTTTCATGTGTTTTACATGTTTAGAATTGTGCTGTGAGTTTGGTATTATAATTTTTTTTAAGACCGCCAGAAGTTATGATATTAGATCCGACTATGTAAATTATTCGTAATCTTAACGCGTTAGTGTTGTTCATTCCTTCTTTGTAAGAGACCTTCATCAACGATGTCAACAACATAAGGGTGCTTATTGAAACGAGTGATGATATAAGGAGAGACTTTTTGACATAAACTCTCGTATCACTCCAATCTTGATTTAATATTAAGAAAATGACAAACAAGTGCTAGTTTTCAAATGTTATTCCAAAAAATCTTGATTATGCACCAAGAACCGACTCGATGGGTTTTAAAGAGCTTAAACAGAGCTTACAGTCAATTTTGATTAACTTGACATAGAAATACTCCATTCATTTCAAATGCACAACAAATTACAAAGCGAGAGCTTGAACAGAATTACGAGATAAGTTGGCAACCAAAAGGGTTTATAATCTAAGGTACGACTTAAATCGATCCCCCATAGGAACAAGTTCCATTCGAGTCTAGGGGAAAAATCATATTATTAATTAATGGATGATGCAAAAACAATCACTCGAGCGTCTTGGACCACTGATAATTGTTCAATTCCGAATTAAACCACCGGAGATAAAAGTGGCTTATTTGAAAAGTGAGCTTCCAAGTTCCCAATAACAAGATCAGCCATATCTTTACGTGTCTCGTATGTACCACTTCCCACATGAGGTGTAAGCACCACATTATCGAGCTTAAAAAGCTCTTCAGGCACATAAGGCTCGTTTTCAAAAACGTCGAGCCCAGCGCCACCCAGACGCCCTTCGACCAGAGCAGATACTAACTCGGGTTCATCTACGTGTGGGCCCCTCCCAATGTTGATCAGGACACCCTTCGGGCCCAATGCTTCAATGACCTGGCGGTTGATGATGTGGCGAGTTTGTTCGGTTAGTGGACACACAACGATTAGGATGTCACAGTTGGAGGCTAATTCGAGGACACTTGGATAGTATTTGTAAGCCGTGCCTGATTTTTCTCTTCTGCTATGGTAACTTATTGGGCAGTTAAATGCCTCGGCTCTCTTGGCGATTGCTAGGCCGATCTTACCCAGTCCAAGTATGCCTACTCTTTTTCCTGTGAACTACAATAATATACAGGAAATACAAACAATTAAGGGATACGAGTACATAAAATTAAGAATAATATAGAGATTCCATATATTGCAAGCAAAGAATTTATATTTCACATAAACGAGTCAAAGTAAGACGATATCAGGCAACTACTCGAAGCATTTCTCCACCTTTCTGGTCTGTTGATAAAATTGGAATTATCTGGCTTTATGCAGTCTTTACATTAGTTCCAAGAGACCAGAAAGTACCACTAGCAATATTCGGTTAAGCATTTCATCAAGTACACTCGCAAAGGTACTCATGATTTTACATTGTTTTAACGTTTCCGCAATGCCTCAGCAACGGCTATGAGTTTAACTTTCTTAGAAGTTGTTTGCTTGTATCTCTAAGTACATGATCTGGATTTTGCCGCGGCTTGAAAAGAAAAAAATTAGGCTCATCTATCTTAAAGCCTCTCGCTTTATCAGGAAAAGAACCTAAGAAATTCAGCGTTTTCAGCTAATCAAGCAAATGCAGTCCAGTTTTTAAACTTAAAAAGATACAAAAAAAACCAGAATAGAAACTGCGACCAATTAAGACCCTAGTGCCAAGGACAATCTGAGATGAATGCACGAGACGCGCAACCCACACTCAAATCAGTAGCTCAAATTGACAATTCAAGCAGAAAATTCTAAGGACTTAAGACTGTCGACAAATCTGCCAAAAGAAACTGTTTAATAACTTAAGCTAAAAAAAAGTAAAAAGGAGGCAATTGTAAAGATAAGGAGCCATTAGACAAAAACCATAATGACATTCAATCAGATCCACCTTTGTCGTACGGTTATGACTACAAGCTAAAAACAATCAAGCATGGAAGGTGGATGGATTACACAGAAACTTTAACATCCCATCAGTACTAAAATTTGAAATTAATCAGATATCAGTTTCTTAATATTCAGATGTTTATATCCCATTACTTCTAAATCCTGCAACTACGTGTGAACAAACTACTCAACCAAGCAGGACCCCATTAAGTTTAAGAAAAACATATTTCCAACAGTTCTAGATTCTGGAAATTAATCAATCACCTATCTTTACAGTATCTGTCGACTGAAGTATCAAGAATTTTCTGGAAACAAACTAACAGTCTCAAGCGAAAAAACCAACAAAACTGAACCTTGATTCCCTTAAGTTATTTAACTACATAATAAAATAAACAGACAATTACTTAACCAAGCAGACTAGCTTTAGTTTTTTGATGGAAACCTAACTTCCATCAATTGTTAAAACTTGAAATTAATGGATTATTGCTTTTCTAATAAAAATAACCTATCAAGTATCAACTAAAAGTAGCAAAATTACGACTTAAACCATTGCATCATTAGTTTTAATACTTGGAAATCACTAAAGTGATAATCTTTTTTGCCGAAAAAGCAGAATAACCTCAATTCTCACACAAGTTAAAGGGAAATTGGTAGAGATACAAAACTTTTGTATGCCATCAATATATGTCAAATCTGTACTTTTGACCAATCATTCTTTCGGAAATTTCATCGGTATTTTTTTTTTAAAGGCTTATATGTTGCAGATTATAAGCACGTTAGCTGGTCTATTTGGCGCTTTAGGAAACCTCAGTTGGCTTAAAGTTTTCAATATTTTCACGACGACATAAAAAACCCTTAAAGCTGTCTAACCATATACATTGCAACTTATAAGACCAAAAAATCCAAGCTAGAGAACCACAAACAAACAACAAAGAGCAGTGGCAACTACATTCTCTAGTTTATTCATACATAATTGATAATTCTGTATGAATTGTCCTACTTTCAGTGAAAAGCTTAACAATTTCTCTTTCTTGGAAGGTTAAAAAAACATTTTCATCAGTTCCGAACTCATGAAACCAATATATCACTCAATCTTACTCTAGCAACATTTCCCTGCAATTTTTTAACATTTTAATTAAAGCCAATACAAAAAGTCTATTTAAACACAACTTGTAAGTGGTAAGCCCATCGTTTGCTTAGTAACAAACTTAAAATGTACATACGGGCCCATAAATTACAGGATCACCTTTTCGTCACACTGCCAATCATACATTTTAAGAACCATAAAATATACTTTCATCGTCATTGATTAGTAACAAAATTAACAATTTCATCATTTACAAACTCATGAATTACCCAATAACACTTTTCCAGACAATCAATCATTCAAATCTAACAAAAACCATACACGAAACTACCGTGGAGATCAATTTAAAATCCCCTTCTTCCATATCCGACCTCTAACATACTAATCAGATTCACACAACCTCTGCAACACCACCAGAAGCAACCCGATCACTACGTCAGCAACGTCCTCAGTCAGCGCATCCGGAGTATTACTAACCCTAACTCCTCTATCTCTACACTTCCCCAGAATAAACCTTATCTATCCCCACATTAAAACTCGAAACAACTTTTCCTCATATCCACTTTATCTAAGCTCACACAAAAACTCAGCATAATCTCAAGCTTCGAAAAATCCGTTTTTCTAAAAACTCATGAAAATATAGACTTGCCCTTTTTGACACTTATTAATCATACTGCATACAATTCCACAAACAAAGAAGACCCATTCATCGTTTGGTTACCTAGTTACCCTTTTTCACATAATCATACAATTTAACAAAATTAAGAACACTTGCAAAGATTCTACCTTTTGTGGTCAACTTGAAGTCATGCAATCACCGAATTACCCCTTTGATCAATGACCTCATAAAATGACCAAAATACCCTTTTCCACACAATTACACAACAAATAAACAATGAAAAGATTCTACCTTTGTGATCAACTTGAAATCCCCTTTCTTCCAAAACCCATCCCTAACATAACATTATCATCAATAACCAACCCATGAAATTACCAAAATAAACTTTTCTACAAAATTCAACAAAAAACAAAGAAAGGATCTTTACCTTGGTAGTCAACTTAAAATCCCCTTTCTTCCAAAACCCACCCTCAACATAACAATATCATCGAAAACAACCTCACAACATTACCAAAATACCCTTTTCCACAAAATTTAACAAAAAAAATTGTATTTTGACCTTAGTTGTGAGCTTGAAATCCCCTATTTTCCAATACCCGCCCCTAACGTACCGATCATTCTCGCACAACCTCCTCAACACCGCCAGAATCAACCTGATCGCCAGGTCAGCAACATCCCCCGTCAACACGTCCGGAGTGTTACTAACCCGAACCCCTCTCTCTCTACACTTTCCCAAATCCACCTTATCTAACCCCACACTAAAACTCGCTACAATCTCAAGCTCCAAAAGATCCTTTTTATCACACTATCAATCATACAATTTCCCAAACAAAAAAGACCCATCCATCATTTGGTCATTTAGTAACAAGCTTAACAAGTTCACCGCTATTAAACCAATAAAACTACCAAAATACCCTTTCTGACATAATCAATCACACAACTGAACTAGCAAGGTGGTTGGTTCAACCGGTTAAAAAACATCAAATTTAACAAAATTCAACCAAAACAATTAATAACATTTTTTTTACCTTAGTGGTGAGCTTGAAATCGCCTTTCTTCCAAAACCCGCCCCTAACAAACCGATCACTCTCGCTCAACCTCCTCAACACCGCCAACACCAACCCGATCGCCAGGTCAGCAACGTCATCCGTCAGCACATCCGGAGTATTACTAACCCGAACCCCTCTCTCTCTACACTTTTCCAAATCCACCTTATCTAACCCAACAGAAAAACTCGCTACGATCTCGAGCCTAGGTAGCGCCTCGATCATCTCCTTCGAGGCCCCGACTGATGCGTTGCCTACAACAGCGCGAATTACGCTGGATTTTGCGGCGATAAATGCGGTGGGATTATCGGAGGTCCAGAGACGTAGGAGAGAGAAGCGGCGGTCGAGTTGGGCCTCTAAGTAGGAATCCATTGGGCAGGTCATTAGTACTGGGATGGTTTTTTCCATTTTTTTTTTGGGTGAATTGTGTTAAAATTTGAAAGTTGGGGTGGTTTATATAGAGATGTTTTAATTACGGGGATGGTCCTTGTAGATGACTGAGTTCTAGCGTTTGGTCTCATTAGGATTTGAAAGTTGGGGTAGTGCCGTAAAAAATTCCCGAAATATCGATCTGATCCGATCCGACATCCGATCGGACCGATTCGATTTTTCCCAACCTGATGTTGTCTCGGTTCGAAAGGTCGGATTTTTGTCCCGTCCCGAAGTAATTCGGTTCAGGATCGGATTTTTATATTTAATCCCGATGGATTTTCTGACCCGACCCGACCCGATAGAATTAATATACATTAAAAATTATATTTAAAAAAAAGATATAGTATCAGTTTATATTTATTAAAATAAAATAAAATTACTCTCACTTTTACTCTATTTACTAAGTAACACACTTCTATTTTCCCCCTCTAAAGTCTAAACACACACACACATATATATATATATATATATAACATTTAGTTTGTGTTTTTAGTTTGAATAATGTTATTGTTTATTTTTAAATGAATACAATATCAACATAGTATTGTCCCACTTTTTTATTTTGTTTAAATTTAAGTAACTTTTTAACAAAATTGAAAATTATGTTGTAACTTTTTAATAAATTTTTTTTGAAAAATTGCTAAAATAGTACCAAACCTATTAACTTTTAGCGATTTGATACCCAACCTAACACTTTTTCTAATTCGGTACTCAACCCATACGTTTCGTTTTAATTTGGTACCCTAGCTAACATTTTTTTCTAATTTGGTACTCAATCTATACGTATTCAGTCCAATTAAAAGACTCGATTTGTCTTCGATCATCGGTTTTTAACGCATACCGAGTCTCTTTTACTATTGATTAACCGATGTGAAACCTTCAATTGTTGTATTAAAGAATTTAAAGTGAAACCACAAGAGATTTGATATGTATGGTAGTAAGTAAGAACGACTTGGCCATTAAACTTTTTAAGCTTTGTTCCATTTTCTTCAAATTTTTGTAACTACAGTACTTAGTTATATATATTGCCATATTTGATTTTTTATTGGCTTAAAATATATTAAAGCTTCAAAACGAGCAAAGAGTACCAGAACGCACCCGCTATCGGACAAAAACCGGCTAAGCTAAGTGAATATATAAATGAATTAAAGCCATGTAACGAAAAGAAATCAATCGGAACATTTGTGGTTAGTTGATCAGGTACAATTGTATTTGTCTGTGCATGCAACCAATAATCTGCATGTATTCGATACGACTACTGTGATTGACTGATCGGTATCGATCATCGAGCATATTTTCCTTGTCGTCGGTCGTCACATTGCTGGTGAACCCACTACAAGAAAATTAACAGTTGGCAACAGAACATTCTGTTTGTATTTGAGCAATTCTGTTGCTGATTGGTGATCGGCAACAGATTAGCAACACAAACTACTATGATACTGTTTGGCTTGTGACTGATTTTTAGTAACACTTATGTTGTTACTAATTCCAGTCAGCAACATAATTGTAACAAGTTTATTCTGTTGCCACTTGTATGTATAGTGCAACACATTTTGCAACACATCTGTAACACATACATATTGTTGCAAATCAGTTACAATTTTGAGCTAGATTATTTTATTATATAACTACTTGTAGCTACTCATGTCGGTATTGTGTTGCTATTTCTTTATTTTATTTTTTAAAAAGTTTATAATGTGATGCTAAATTGTTACTAATATGTTGCTACATTCTTTTGGTGTAAGAAAAATATGTTGCTAATTGTTAGAAATCTAATACACTCATTTAAATAAAATAGTATAATATATATATAATTAAATATTACATTTATATATCTAATAGTCAAACAAAAATCAATCAGTACAGAACATCATTTTCATTACACATGATGCAAAATATTACAAATCAAATTACATTGTAGCATAATCTCCGCCATCCCAACACCAAAAGTCAGTGTTCTAATACACCTATCCAAAAATCATTGTTCACGTACGCCTACCCAAAAGTCATTATTATCACACGCCTACCCAAAAGTCATTGTTTTCATACGCATATTGTTAGGCCCTACGACCTCAAATTTAACATAAACCTAAAACATACAAAAAAAAAGTTATTGCCACTGCACTTTGACCGCCACCAATGTTATCCTAATCCTCTTGAGGTCATCTTCGGCCATGCCTTCATTCCCGGCCTCATCATCCGAATTAACTTTGTTCTCAAGATTACGTACCTGACTTTGCAAAGTGACGGTCAGACTCGCCAATAAGTTCTGCATCTCGAGAAGTGTCCTTTCATAAGGACCCATTCTTGATTCGACTGCTTTCCCGAAACGTCTCCGGACATTCTCCTCACTTTGCAACCCAAATTCAGTTAATGATCCTTCAATAAAGTCTTGAAGCATGCTAATAGAAATCTGTTGCGGTAGTGTCGAACTTGATGCACCTGAATTCGAGTTGTTGGCGAGGATAGATGAGCTCTGTGATCCTAAACCGTAGACGGCGCCTTCCTTGTTCATACCACCAACTACCCCCATAAATATCACATCATCATTAGGTATATCAAATTCGTCTGAAATCTGGGAGAGCTCTAGCTTTTTCGCCACAAACGCAGCCTACGATTGATAATATAAATATATGTTAAACATAAAAAGTATGTTCCATCCAAACAAAGCAAACTAATTTTTTCGCCACAAACGCAGCCTACATAAAACTAGTTTTAAAAATAGCTATGCATGGCTTGTTTGATTGTAGTTTGTGAGAAAATGCTGACATATTGGAAAATAAGATTGCTTCAGTCAGCTTTAAATCTGTACCATTTTTAGTCTGGACAACCGGAAAGCTCTTTTTTTAAGGTGAGTAACCAATTAAATGCAACTGAAAAGTAAAGAGAAGGCAAAGTAAGCTGAACATAAAACTGCAATCAACCAACAATGAATTTAACAATATTGGGGTAGTTAACTAGCCCACATTGGCCTTGATGCAACTTCCAGAATCAAATTTAAAAAATCAGGGTTCTCAACAACAAAGAAGACATGCATATCTAACCAAGATACACATGCAGTTTTTGAATGAATCTAGGTAAGAACGTCAAATGATTCGTGCCCATGTGTATAGACTTTTTTAGTCCCAGTCAGCAAGGGAAGCTTAAAAACTTAATAAACTAGTAAAAGTACTGAGCTGTCAAAGCAATTTAACATAAGCAACAAAAAATGTCTCATATTTCACAAAGACAATAAAGAAACACTGGAAATTGCCTTTTTATTTTTGCGATGCTTTGTATACACATAATGCGGCTTAACACAGGGTGGCATTGCCTGTAACTTTTAGTGCTGTTTGGAGGGCCACAACTACCTACAATTGTTCATATAGGAAAAAATAGGTTGATATGCTGATGATTTTTTCTTACATTGATGGCAGCAGACTTTTCATCGACAAACGAATTGTCTTTTTTCTTCCTATGAATTAGTTCGAATAACATGGATTAGTATCTTATTGGCGTTGGGGTACTCATCATGAATTGCATTGTTTTCATCTTCTTGTGCCACAGCAGCAGCGGCTTGTGCTGCATTAGCAACGGCTTGTGCCCATCAGCAGCGGCTACGGTTGCTGCTGCGGCAGCAGCAACTGCAATCTCAGCTGCAATAGTAGCATCGGCATGCGCATCAGCGGCATGAGCCTCAGTGGCTTCAGCCTCCATAGCTAGTGTCACACTTAGAGATGCACTATTGGGGATTGAAGTCGCCATGCTATCTCTACTCTCGGGAGTGTCTAGCATATCATGAAGGTGATAAGCCCCTGGAGTATTAAGCTTGCGGTTGCCATATCCACGACCACCAGAACGACCACCTGAACCACTTGAACGACGACTATCGGAACTGGAACCAGGGGCACGATAACTACTCATTTGTTTACACACAAAGCAAAATATTTAGTATTCAATTGCTTATCAATAACCTAATGTTCGGATTTTGACAATTAACAATTTTGTCGATTAAGGTATTGTGAAAAAAAGTTGATAATTTTGTCGATTTTGGTATTGTGAAGTAAATAAACCCAAAGGGGAAATTAACAATTCAGTATCATAAACAGTATCTCAAAAGCAAGAATATAAGTCAGCAGGACACCAAACAACATGGAAATTTTAAACCAATTTTGTATTTATCAGTTAACAATTGTAGTTTAAAACTCAAACTCATGATATAAAGACAATTTCCAGTGTAGTATTCAAACGTTATCCATATCTGAGATTTATAAATCCAGATTTTAAAATTTGGGGGTATGTTTCAAACTTTAGACAAAAAGAAACCTTCTAAAGATGAATATCTAAATAAATAATACTACACACATATACACATACACTTAATTTGGTGATACACACACCTCTTACATAGACTCATGCATTAGATGCACATCTACACATGATTTTAAATTAGTTGAGCGGCGGGTAATTAGATCTAGGATTTTGTTTTGGTTTTGTGTGTGTGTGTGTGTGTGTGAGAGAGAGAGAGAGAGAGATTTAAAATTAAGGTGGGAAATCTAAAAAAGAAAAGGGGAAACATGTACAAAACGAAAATTAAGATGGGAAATCTAAAAAACGAAAGGGGGAACAAACAATAGTCACGCACCAATTTTGCCAAAATATATTTGTTTTTTTATATTATAAGTTATGAAATTTCAATTACACGGCATACAAATTTCCTTTAAAACATATATATTTTCTTAATACATTCATAACTAATTTTCATCATAATCTCATTATTTATCGTGTTTAGCATCAACAGTCAATCGGCTATATATAAATTTGATAGCTAATTTAGGATTAAGAGCGTTTAAAGGGTGCTGAGTGCTGACTAGTAAATATGTGTCCAGTATTATCATTATTTTAAAATGCATTCATAGAAACTAAGTTATTACTATCTTTTAAGCATTTGATGGAAATGTTATGATATGCATTCAAAGGGTAATTTGAGAAAGTAAAAACTATTATATGTTTAATATAGTCCTTGTCATTTTGCAAAATATACAACCTTTTCGCTTTTTATTCTACATTTCAATCAGGACAGGTGAAAATATAAAGGTTTTTAGGAATCGTTATTTTTTTCTCCCGTCATCATTGCATTTGCACCCCCACTTTTGTACGCCTATTGTACACGTGTAATTCAAAATAAAATAAACCAAAGTTAGAAAATTCATCGACTAAGTAAGCAATACCAATTGACCCCTCCACCTTATGTGTATATTTAAACGTATTTGTCAAGTGGTTAAAATACCTCTCAAACGTGTACATTCACCGAAATTGCATCAGATTCGTAATTTTGGCTTTTTTAAGGAAGATGTATGAGAAAATGGTCTATTGAGCCAAAAAAAGTTAGGGGAAATATAAATTTAAAGCTATACAAGATGATTGGAATTGTTTTTCAAGTCTTTCACATATCCAACACGAATAGTTATGCACGTGAGCTCTTTGGAAAACAAGTTAAACTCTGTAAAGAACTTCTCAAACACGTCTTGGGGTAATTCTTGATACAAAATCAGTGTTATTTGCATGAAAACATGACAATTTCATTACAGATCACAATATTTGTTCATTTCAACCCAACTAAGTTTAATCTTACATGGTGTTTAATTATTATCAAATCTTTAATGTAAAAGATTAAGTACTTTTAAGATTTTGTTTTTTAAACAAAATTATTAGTATCTTATCTAGATTATGTTGCTAAATTATGATACAGTTTAGTTGTTATGAGCAATAATTAAATAAATATTTAACTATAGCAACATATTTGTATGTTGCTAATTTTATGGGGAGACCGTGTTGCTGAATTGATACTAATTTTGTTACTGGCTTTGTTCAGGAAAATTAGTAACTTTTTTAGCAACAAATTACGGTGTTGCTAAATTTAAGTTGCTAAATAGTTGGTAATTTTGTTGCTAAATGTTTCAAACAATTTATGTTGTTGTTTTGTTAGTGTTCTGTTGCTGATTAACAACAGATTTTGAGTCATTATTTTCCTGTGTTGCTATCTGTTATATTTCTTGTAGTGACTAGGATACGGGAATGACAACGGATGAGTCCATGTGAACATATATTTGATTAAAAAAAAAGGTTACAATTTGTAAATTTTTGCTATACCTTACATGCATGGTTCAGTTCCTCTACTTCGACTTGAAAGTACAACTTTCCATACGTTGCAAAATTAATCTCATGCTAATTACAATTTCACATTTTTGAGTCACAAAAAGCTCGTAACAATCTTACTAATGTCTACCGTCACGCTTTACAATTGAAATTAGGAAAAATTACAAAAACATACCACTTTTGTAACTAAATTATAAAAAACATACCTCAAACTTTTTAGTTACAAAAAACATACTTTGATGACGTCATATTCTTTGTAACATGAGTATATAAGGGGTGATCCATTCTATTTTTTGTCATTATACAGTAGTTCACTTTCTCTCTCTTCTATTTATTATCCCCCACACTCTCTCTCTGCTCAACAATGGCGACCTCAAAACCCCCACTCTCTCTCTCCTTCCCCACTCTCCTCTCTCCCGCTCTCCCTCGCCCCTTCTTTCTCTCCTTCCTCCTCAAACCCCGACCTGTTCCTCTCTCTCTCCCTCTCCTCTCGCCCCTCCCCGCCCCGTGACTCCACCGCCCCTCCCACCTCTCTCATCCTCCCTCTAACCTCCACCCCGACCTCGATCGGCTCAAGTCTCTCGCTTCCAAGCTCTTCCGCTCGAAAACCCTAGCTGGTAAACTTAGGGATTTGGACCGAGACGTTATTGTCAAAAGGTTCTCGAAAGCTAGGTTTTTTGATAATTTGGTGGAATTAAATGAATTTGATGTGTTTTTGGTGAAGAGTGTGGTAGCGGCGGGGCAGGGGTATGAAGTTTAGTGTATGAAGTTTTGTATATATATTTTTGAAATGTAGGGTATGAAGTTTTGAAATTAGGGTATGAAGTTTTGAAATTAGGGTATGAAATTTTGAAATTAGGGTATAAAGTTTTAAAATTAGGGTATGAAGTTTTGAAATTAGGGTATGAAGTTTTAAAATTAGGGTATGAACTATTTTTTAGATATTTGATTGTGATTCAGAACATTTAGGGTATCACATTTTAAAATTAGGGTATCACATTTTATTATTAGCATATTGTTGTAATACAACTATTAGCTACGTATTTAGGGAGACAGAAGTAGAGAGAGGGGAGAACAGTATCGTCTTTATTATGAATGAATATCTGAATGAATGAATACAAGGGAACCCTAACCTTCTTTATATACTAGAGGTTAGGGTTATACAAGATAGAAAGCCCAACTTAGGCCCACTATGAGTAAGGCCCAACAGTCCAATAATATCTTACAACACTCCCCCTTTGGACGTCTTGAATTCTTCGTCTTCATGCAGTCGATCTGAGTCGAGTTTATTCGCAGTGCTAAACACATAAAAACCTTAGGGACGGAAAACCCAGTGTGGGACAAAACCGGTACCTAGGAGAAACTGTGTAGCCGAATGATATAGGCCGAAATATCATGTAAGTAAGTAACCACAAAACAGTGTGCCTTATCAAAACCTTGTCAGAGCAAACCCAATGGGAAAATCTCTGATCGAAGGAAAAAGAGTGCAACAATGGTAGTAGTAGGGATCAACCACAAAACAGGTGCCTCATCAAAACCTTGCTAGAGTAAACCCAGTGGGAAAAACCTCTAGTCGAAGGACAAAAGAGTACACAGTGGTAAGAAGTATACAACAGGATGCTCCCCCTAATTTCGGCAATCTTAAGTGAGATATAATGGGAACGTGTCTCGCTAAAAACCTTGCCAAGGAAAACCCAGTGGGAAAAAACCTTGGTCTAAGGACAAAAAGAGTACACGAGCATGCGACTGGATGCTCCCCTCACTTGCACACGACAGGGTGCGAAGATTTCGACTAAGTAGTAATTAGTGCAATAAGCATTCACCTGGATGCTCCCCCTCACTTGCACACGACTGGGTGCAAAGATTTCATATTCCAAGAAAGAGAACGAGCATTCGACTGGATGTCTCATTTACTTGCACACGGCTGGATGCAAGAAAATCTAACGTGGAATAGAACGAGCATTCAACTAGATACTCTTAAACTTCATATGTGAAGATTCATTTCGACAAGAAATGCTAAATAGCATAATGTAGTCATGTCTCTCTTAATCAATAACAACAAGTTGTCTTCTATGACAAGTGTTTTATTAGAATCGTGAGACAAAGCATATGTAATTCAAATATGGCTAATACGAGCTCGAAGCCATATACACTCTCTAGTCATCTCATAGAGCACGAGTAGATCAGAGTAATTCATTTGGAGTCATTTCAAGACCTCCAAGATATCGCCTTATTCCTAATGGAAAAGACAGACCATGTTAGGAATATCCCTTATGCGGGTCTGATAAGTAACCGGCATCGGTATAACCGAAAAAAGGGTTGCATTAATTCGAGTACCGAAGGGGGTAGGTACACTCGATGACGCAAATGGGATAAACTAGCCCACTTCCAAAATTACCATAAGGTAAGGGAATGTGTCTTTAGTGCCATTTCGATGGCAGCGTGTTAGCGCGATGCTGTGTCGAGCTATACCATTCACAGCAGACGAGATGTTCGTCCTAGAACATTAGACCAAGTACAATAATGCGCTTATTGTACTTAGATATGAACATCATGGTTCAATATCTCTTCATCGTCACATCAGGGACGGAATGGGTCTATATCAATGTCTCGTGATCGAACGATCATGGGAGAATCTGACGACTTAGCGTCATGATGAATACAACGTCATAACACCTTCTGGGTGTAGTCTGAATCATGGACTTAGATTCAATCTTTACGGGAGTCGATCATCAGGCCGAGTCACTACCGTTTCTTCCCAAGATCCTTCATCTCGAAGGCAAATCCAAAAATGGATCGCGTAATAAAACACGCAAGGGCATAATACTTGTTCAAGTATCCCAAGCTAATCAAGTACTCACTTAGGCGGTATACCACATCCGCTCGGATTATATTAATCCATATAGTGAACGTCTCAGTTAATTGAGATCGTGTTCCGTGGTCAGGAACTACTTGATTTAAGCATTATGAAGTCACACAGGGACCTTCATCTATATCGCTTTGTCTAAATCCCTATAGAGATAAAACCGTGACCACATTCATGGCTGCATACTCAGTTTTTCGGAAACTACTAAACTGGTAAAGTAGGGGACTGTTATAATGTCCATTACAAGGAAATCAACCATCTCGTAATCAATTCCAAGGTGTGAGAGAAGCCATGCGCTACTATGCGAGCATTCTACAATCTCATTATTCTCATCACTTTTCCTTACGAATAACCAAATAAACGAACTCGTTTAACATTGGTGGTGTTGGAGCTACAGGTCCGAACACACTTTCGCTAAGGAGTCTACTTGGATTGCAAGTTTCCATTAGGTCAGTCTATTCTACGTTGACTTCAGGCAACGGTACATGGTTCCCTGTCATAATTTGCTCATATTATCAGTCGTCACCGAATATATGAACAAGTAATCAATGACAGTCTCGTTTCGCTTCAATATCGTCTAAGATATCATGATCGACAGATATTTCGAGATTCTTAAGATGAGGAGGAAATCACACATCTCCTTGATCCTTTATAATCTCGTGGGACAAACGAGTTTCAGTTCACCACCTCTGGGGCTGAACGAATTAAGAACCGGTCAACTTCCTCGTATCTTGGGAAGGACGACAGACTGACGGCCGACGGCAGCGTTCTTTGCTTGGCGGGTTCGGCCAAAGCAACGTGTTACGACAGGAACACGGCGTCCGATAGGGACGTCTATCCTTGCAAGCATTTTGCAGTAGGTATAAATGATCTCGTGACATCTCATAAAGTCATTAAATGCGTCTGGCATTTAGTTAGACTTGAGGGAGTCTATGCACTTACTTATCACTAAGTGTAGTTTTGGGATCAAGCTAAGACTGAGTGGGTTATGCCACGTTACTTCACGTCGTTTCTTATTAACGGTAACGTGCAAATCTCCCCCTAACGACGGGGAGAACAGTCTTAGCGATGTCACTTTCGCATATCATGCGGTAAAGAGATCGCTTGCCAAGGTTACTCTATCAAATGATAGGTATGGGATTCATAATCGACTTATGTCCCCTTAAGAGGTCCATATTTTGAACGCTATAGCGGCTCAATCAAAATATTAATTAAGCACTCCAAACACGCGTTAATATGAGACTTCTGGCTCATAACCAGTAACCAGCTGGTACGCATATGGTGTTTGAGTGTCTATGGGCCTCATGACGGACCAATGCAGCAAAATAGCATAACCCCACACGGAAATATAAATCTTGGTGCCAAGACCAAGAAATGCGTGCAATCATTTGCAGTCGCATCATCAAACTTTCCGTGAGTCCATTTGGGTCTGAACATAATCGACAGGATGTTCAATTTGAATTTCCAAACTCAAGTAATTTAAATCAAAATTTCGATTTTTTTACTCTTCGGAATTATCAAGTCAACTAGACTTTTCAGGATAATCCGGATCATGAGCCATCAACTTAATGATAGGGCTAGAAGTTTAGGAAATGCTGCATTTCTGTGGACAACAATAATCATGTGACCTTATTGTCGATGCATCAACCATAACCATTTATATTTATGGTCCGTCTTATGGTTGGATAAGTCCACAATAACTCCTTCAATTCTTTACAAGAATTCTACGAGTTCTTTTCGTGATCTTTACACATACTAGTCTTTCAAAGTGAGCATTAGTGGCATGAATTTCGGATTAATTACGAAATATATTCTCAGAGAGAATCCAAATGCGATGCGATCATAAATCAAGCATCGTCTTTTGACCCGGGAATATCTCATCCGGTCAATGCCACAATATCAAAATGCTCTTATCAATCGACGACAGGCGAATGATAGTACAGACAATCATGTCTTAGCATTTAAATCATTTATCATTCGACGACAGGCAAAATGATAAGTTAACTTTAAATGCTTTAAAGAATGTGGTACCAACCACTTGAAAGACATTTCAACTCCTCTAAAATACGCTTTTGGTCGTATTGAATGGAGGTTATGTAAAGAAATTTTAATTCTTTCATGAGCTATTACCAGGTAACACTGGTTTTCTCGAATATTTTATAACTCAACAAGGTACGACAGGACCTACAGGAGTATAACGCCTCATATTTGACAAATCAATTTGGCTTTACCAAAGATTTCGATTTGGAACAACAGGTCCAGAATCGTTGTCACTGAGTACTCTTTTAGGCAAATAGTTGGTGAAATTATGTGGTACACTGTTACCCACTATTTCCAAAATATATCAACTACCCCACAAGTATTGCCTAAAATATCATAATTTAAAGTTTGGTCACATTTGTCAAAGGAATTTGCTCAAAACACTTTAAATTATTTCGAGAAATTTTGTAAACAGGCAAACCATAATCCAAAAGTATGTCCAAATGGAAAAATCATAATCCAAATGGAAAAACATAATCCAGATGAGCGAAAAAATGGCTCAATGATTTATCAAAATCAATAAAGAAAGGTATCAAACTCATTTGAGCCACAAAATCGGGGGTCTCAAGAGTTTACTTTCAATTAATTTTAACCACATTAGCATCAGTTTTTCCACCTTTATAATAGTTGTGGACTATTTAAGGAGTAACCGTGCATGACCTTTGTCTTTATAGCATAGAGTTGGCTCCTTGAGCATTATCTCTTGCTTTGTGACAACGTGTCATATTGTTCCTTTCAATTACCGTCTTGGAGCCACAGGTTTCAATTTCGACGATTGTCTAAAATCTCGCTTGGCTAAGCGATTCATCGGGATCGCGACAGTTCGAGACAAATAACACTTGTCTCGGTTCTCGATTCGTGAAAAAAAAATGTACACGAAGAGCATTAATATCAGGCAAACAATTCGCCATTGACCCAATAGGATTAAAACTACTCACCGGGGTAATTTTCTTATCCAATAACAGATGGGCGATAAAGGAGCATGGTGAATATAAATTCACGATACTGCTTATGAAATGTAATTTCCAAGCTAGTATTTTGGTGAAGGATTGCTCCAATATGTCAATTTCAGACATTTGTTCACCATAGACGTCATCACGTCTCAAATGTGGCGGCGGAATAAAATCAACGCCTTAGCATTCATCTCGAGGGTAACAACAAACTCGTGTTTTACTCATCAAAGATGGCATCCAAAAAAAATTTGGGCATCACATTTTCACACATCAGGGTGACTAACATGTGGTGACGGAATAACATCAATGTCTAAACAGTCATTTCGCAAGTATGTTTTGCGATTTTTCTCATCATAGATGGCATCCAACCTGTGTTGGGAGTTCTGGATTATTTATCATATAAAACGACTGGTTTATATGTTTATGGTTTGCACAAGCACAAACTTTTTTCCGAAACGACAGGTTCGAAAACATTAGTTTTGCTTCTCATGTGAATCGGTTCTCATTGATCGAACGACGGGTCGATACTGAAACACCAATTCGGCGAAACATACATCACTATATAAACACACTCGGGGAAATTATTATTTAGTCAACCCCTTTCGGTAGCTCTACTTGAAAAACGACCAGGAAAGACGGTGAGGGTGGAGGGCACGAATGCCACTTAAAACCCGACCTCATTAGGATATCGACTTCCGCCTATATCTTTCCTAGACATCGTATCCAAATAGGTGAGCCTAGTTAGGGAAGGTTCATAATTTTTCCAACTTAAATGTGAAAATATATGATTTCGCAAATTTACATATATTATACACATGGCAGTGATTAAATATATTTAGATTGTACCTGCTTGTAGTGCATATTATAACAAGATATTCTAAATCACACTTAGCAATATCTAATACAATCAATCAATCTAAATTTACCAATCAGTACAAAATACATCACAATTATTATTCTAATGTCATATGTGTAAATTTTATTCATGGTAATTACAACATGCAATAGTAATATATCTTTAATTACCAATTAATTCTATATGGTAATTTTACATGCAAAGTGGTTAAATATACATGGAAACATATCAATTTATTCATTTAACATGCAATTTTTATTCACTTGCCTTTTTAATAAATATATATATGCATGTGGGTGAATATTTAGACCGAATATTGACTTTTATAACACATATATACTGTTTTTATACATGTAATATACTACAGGGACTATCCGTGTAATTTCAGCAAACTATATATCTATTTACAGCATTATTACTGCTTCAGTCCATAATTTCAGACAAGTTTCAGTTTAGTCCTTGAGTAATTTAGAATAGTTTACAGCTTTCAGAGAATTACAAATCAGTACATACGTTTCAGTTTGTTGCAGATTTAATCCGACAGATTAATATATGTTTTACAATTACATGATTTTCGATTTATAATCCGATAATATATTTTTTTCAAAACAAATTACTAACGAATCTATACTATACTTCACAAATCATGGGATGATTTCTTTAACCAGTAACTTAATAGTCTAGGTTTTACATATATCATGCAGCCGTATAATTCAACGTATATCATGTAATTGCTGTAATTCATTAGTCAGGTTTCTGCGTGATACTAGTCAACGTTGATTGATTATAGTATTAGTCATATTACATATATCATTAGTCAGATTACATACATGACATATATAAAGCATACACCGACCATCACATGCACTATATATCTTAATTAACAGAATTAAATCACCTACAACAGTGATTAATGCAAATTAACCTAAACCAAAAATAGCATGGAGCCGTAGTAACACAAACATACGAGGCTAGTTATATGAGTTTTGAAAAATCGGTACCTTACGCACGGTATGTTGGTGAAGGTCGATATAGCAAAATCCTAAAAAAATTCGGATAAACCTCAAGGTTTATTGAATCTATAATCCGTACTCCAATCTCCGGGAGCAGTGCTGATAACGTGTTGTAATACAACTATTAGCTACGTATTTAGGGAGACAGAAGTAGAGAGAGGGGAGAACAGTATCGTCTTTATTATGAATGAATATCTGAATGAATGAATACAAGGGAACCCTAACCTTCTTTATATACTAGAGGTTAGGGTTATACAAGATAGAAAGCCCAACTTAGGCCCACTATGAGTAAGGCCCAACAGTCCAATAATATCTTACAACACATATGAATATTTTGTGAGTTTTTAGTCATTTTGAGAGAGAGTGATAGGTGATTAGCATGTGTTAGACAGAGAGGTTAGATTATGATTTGATTAGAATTAGAAAAATAATAAGTATATATAGGTATGTTTTTTGTAAGTTAAGTTTTGGGGGTATGTTTTTTGTAATATAATAGAGATATGATATGTTTTTGTTAATTGCCCCTTGGAATTATTAGGAGTCGTCGCTATAACTGTGCGCAACCACTGCATACATTTCTTTTTTACCCACTGCATACATTGATAACTAAAACGAGTTTCTACACCGTTCGCTTTTATCGCAATAATAACGATGTTTTTTTAGCACGACTAAATTGAAAGATAAAAATCGTATGTATAAACGCATGAAAAGATAGCAAACTACTAAATTATATTATTGCAACTTAAACGAATTGTAGCAGAAACTGAGATAATAAGGATTAAAGGACTTCAAAATGTAAATGCAGCATCAGTCTAGTTTTTATTAATACAACCCGAACTTCGTTATTCGAAAATCAAACTCGTAATTCTGAAAACAAACTTGTACTTCCCAAGTATGAGTCTTGACTTTTTTGAATTTGTTGACTTTTTAAAAATTTGTATGTTCTTTATTCTAAAGGGTCACGACTCACAAAAAAATCAATACCTTTTTAGACATTTTTTTAATAATTAATTCATGAATATTGTATATTGTACTCTTGTAAAGTGAAATTTTACTTTAAATAATTAGCAACGTCATAATAAAAATATTGTTTTCTTTAGTGTTGAACTGATAGTTATTTCCGATCGTAATTTACTCGGTGTGACACTTAATAAAAGTTTTTTTCATTAAAAAAAATCATTATTTTTGTCAAATGCATTGAATAATACTGAAATATGCTACGGGGCTAATTTACAAAAATATAAATACTTTTTTTGGGATAAAGAATAGAAAATTTCAAAAAAGTCAACAAATTTGAAAAAGTTAAGGCTCGTACTTGGAAAATACGAGTCTGTTTTCAGAATTACGAATTTGATTTTCGAATAACGAAGTTAGGGCTGCATTAAGAAAAACTCCGCCGTATAAAAAGGCTACCAAATGTAAAACCTGTTTAAGGTGTTTTAATTGTTGTCATTTGAAGGAATAGATAGTTTAGTAAAGCAGATATAGCAACAAATGAGATGGAAAACCAATTATCATCAGGAAAGAGAGATATTTCCACCTTTTAATTACCTTCATAAATAATTTATAACCATCCATATTCAACACCCCATTTAAGGAAAATAATATAAGATCAGCAGATTAAACAATAAAGACATTTAAATATAAATATTAATTTTCTCCTTTTTTGTACATTCTTGTTTGCCTATCATTATCATTTAGTCATAAAACATGCACCCCACGTTGTACAAACATTTTCAAGAAACAGAAAACAAACAAATTTTCTCTTGATTTTAATATCAACCCAAACAAGAAAAACTTAAGGGAATTTGGAGATTAGGCCTACGACCTCATCTCCAATTCTCTCTTCCGAAACATTAAATAATAAAATCGTTTTGCTCAAGTAATCAAAATGGTTCGTGCACTCGAAGATGAACAAGAGCATTACAAATCGAGGCTTCATTATTATAAAGGGATTTATGAAAACACCGGAAGACAAGCGCATAGCGTGATAAATGAAAGCAACAGACCCTTGTCACCCCCTAGTCATCATATGACGTCGAGAAGCCAAACCTCGATTCCGCTGAGCAACGAGTCTTCCGAGAGGAGAAATGTTGGATATGCCCTTAACCGTAATGACATAGTCCCTAGGTCACCTTTGCCAAATGACAGAAATTCAGGGAACCGAGAGAAAAATTCTTCAGGCAAGCTTTTTGTGTTCATTTTTTCTGTAGAAAACATATGTAAATACTGCCTTATATCTCAATAGTTCTATTCATGATATTACAACAAGTTAGTCATTTACGAAAAATCATAAAATCTTTGCCTTTGTCCAAGTCTCCTAGGTGAAAATTATCAGATGAGAAACGAGATAAAAACGAAAAGCATGGTAGTTTTTTTCTTTTTTATTGTTTTGTTAAAAACTTGGCTCTTGTTTTAGATATGGATATGATGAGGGAAAGGTTTGCGAAATTGCTTCTCGGGGAGGATATGTCTGGAGGAGGAAAGGGTGTTTCATCGGCTCTGGCATTGTCAAATGCCATTACAAACCTTTCAGGTACTTATTTAAAGAAAGCGGGAGACATACATAATGTATCTTAAATTTCCTCTAATGATTGTTTTCTCCTTTAAAAACACACTAGCTTCTGTTTTTGGCGAACAAAAGAGATTAGAGCCCATGGGACAAGATAGAAAAGCGAGGTGGAAAAAAGAAATTGAGTGGCTTTTATCCGTCACTGATCACATTGTCGAAATGATCCCTTCTAAACAAATATCAAAAGATGGAACACAAATGGAGGTATCTCCCATCTACATATGCCAATATACAAAACAATGAAACTTGCATTTTTGAAAAATTTAAAGTAGTTCATATTCTTACATGAATCAGATTATGACGACAAGACAACGAAGAGATCTTCTCGAGAACATCCCTGCCTTACGCAAACTTGACGCAATGCTTCTTGTAAGCATAAATTTCCCCAAATCTTAATTTTCAAAGTTTATTACGGTTTTGTACACTCAGGTAATACAGTTTTCAATTCTTACACCAGACTATCGAATATTTTAATTTAATCTACTGAAGAACGGATCTATTTCAAATTTCTACCCTTTAGGCAAAAATATACCACCAACTTACATAACATTTCAATTCTGTACACCGGAAAACATCGTCTTCTCCAAAAAAAGTGATATAAGTGCCCTAAACTTACCATAGTTCATTATACAAAACTAAAGTTCATGTTAGGGGTTCAATCTGATATAAGTGTGCTAGATTGAGAAAAAAAAACTTGGTGCTCAACTATAATAAACAATTCATAATACAGGTTATTGAAATCACAGTTTCCAGGTTTTTTTTTTTTTGAAAAACAAAATAGCTGAGTTAAGCAAAACCGTAATAAACTCTAGCTCTTCAGGATCACAATTAAAACCCCAAGTTAAAGGGTATTATTAATTTACGCGTTATAATGAACAGGAGTGCCTAGAAAACTTTAAAGACCAGAACGAGTTTACTTACGTATCTAAAGATGATGAATCGGGAAAAGGGAAAAACAAGAGGGGCGATGATAAATGGTGGATACCTGTACCTAAAGTCCCGAAAAATGGGTTATCGGAAGTGACGAGGAAATGGCTCCAATTCCAAAAAGATTCAGTTAATCAAGTTTTAAAAGCAGCAATGGCGATAAATGCACACGTTATATCAGAAATGGCCATCCCCGAAAACTACATCGAGTCTCTCCCTAAGGTAAATTTTTTTAAAAAAAAGCTGAAGAAAATCTTTCAGTTAGATAAAATTACTAGATTTATTTAGTAAAAAGTCAAACAAACAATTCTTTCTTTCTTTTTAGTATATTGTTCAATGTCTATGGCATACGTGAAAGAAAGAGCACCAAGTTGACTTATTGATAAATTGTACATTTGCTACTTTCCTCAAGAAGTGAAAAGAAGAAAGTACTTTTGTACCCAAATTTAATAAACGTTTACTTTTTTTCCTCTCCCAATTGTAGAACGGAAGGGCGAGCCTAGGTGATTCGATATATAAAAATATAACGGTCGGTGACTATTTCGATCCTGATCATTTCCTCGCGATGATGGATTTATCGTCAGAGCACAAGATTCTAGATCTTAAGAACAGAATAGAAGCATCTGTTGTGATTTGGAAAAGGAAAATGAACTCAAAAGATGGAAAATCACCTTGGGGATCAGCAGTGAGCCTCGAGAAAAGAGAATTATTCGAAGAAAGAGCTGAGACAATATTACTTATTATTAAACATCGGTTCCCCGGGATTCCTCAATCTTCATTAGAGATCAGCAAAATTCAGTTCAACAGAGTAAGTAAAAGCTGCTATTGTAGTGTTGTTGCTAATCTTATAGTGTTTCGCATGATCTCTCTCATAGATGGAAAGTATTTGCACATCTACAAACCATTTGACTTGAAAACTACTTATTCGGGTTACGGGCAAATCATATTTTGGGCTATAGGCAGCTTTAAAGCAACTAAGGCGACTTATTTGAAGTGACAAAAATACTTGGAGTTCATCCAGCTAAATCTTCTCGCTTTTCCAGACAATTTAATAACACAGATGTTACTAAATATATACCGCAAGTTGTAGGCAACAAGAAAAATAAACCCACGATTAAAATTTGCATCCAAACAAGCACTTTACAGCCTTCAAATAAGTACGTGAATTACACTTGTGGGCACCTCTGGCTGCAGCTTTAAAGCAATTAAGCTGACTCACTTGAGGTTGAGAAAAAAGTTGGGTTCATCCAGTTTAAACCTTTTCGTTTTTCCAGGCCATTAACCCGACTATACTACAACTTCAAATGAAGTTTACACATAATCTAAGCTTAGAAGTTTCAACAAAAATCAAGTCCTTAATCTCCTTGTTCTTCCAGCAGGGGCAATTAAGCCCGTGACTTTCAAGTTTCGCCATCTTTCCTCGATAAACCTAGGAAAAGTGGTTTACACTTGAATGTTTAATTTTATTTTATTTCTCTAAACAGGATGTGGGACAAGCAATTCTGGAAAGTTACTCAAGAATTCTAGAGAGCTTAGCCTTCACGGTAATGTCAAGAATAGAAGATGTTATCCATGCTGATAATCTTGCGCTAGACCCAACACTCGGAGAAAAAAAACGTCATTTTTTAAATAACAATTCTATAGCTATAAAAATGGAAGATTTTTCTATGTTAAGCTCAGCAGATGGTCCCGTCACAATGACATTATCGGATTTTATGGGATGGGACCAAGGGGATGCTGAGACAAAAAAGGAGATAACAGATAGTTTACTTAAAGATGACGATACATCGCCCAAAAAACCAGGTAATATTGTGACCAACAAGAAGTTTTCATATATGGAGAACTTGGGTGGTCTAAGAAGTCCAACAGCAAGACATTAGTGTGAAACTCGATAAAGAAAGGAATTGAAAAGCTCGAAGAGGACGCGTGAAGATCAAGAATATCCCTGATTGGACAGAGAAACGGGTTGAGCTTAACATTTTCTAGGTTTTTGTGGTTTGTACTTAACCTAATTAGGGGAGTATTAGTGTCCTCTAGAGTTTCAAACAATTAACATACATCTTCTTTTACAAGTGATCACTTTGTTGACATGTACCTTGATATATTTGTTTATTCTAACTATGGAAATCAATCAAATTTTTGTCACCTTTTCATCCAAATTGTTGACAAATAAAGTTTTAACTTTTAAGCATAAACATGAAAAAGTTTCTTTCATATAACCTCTTATTCTCATTTCACTCCCCGGAAAAACCCAAAATTAGTATTAAAAAAAACCCTCTAAAAATCAAAAAAATCAAAAATCACAAAACAATGAAAAAACGTTTAAAAAAGTCGGAAACCAGAAAAATGGTATAAAAAAAAAAAACCAAGAAAAATCCAAAATCACAAAAAAAATAAAAAAACTTACAAAAAAGTCGGGAACCCGGAAAATGGTAAAAAAAAAATTAAAAAAACCAAGAAAAATAAAAAAACAAATCCAAAATCACAAAATAATGAAAAAAAGTTCGAAGAAGTCGGAAAAAAGCCGGAAAGTCCAAAAAATGTTAAAAACTTTAAAATAACTTGCAATTGTTTTCAAATGACTTAAAAATGACTCAGACTGTTTTTAAAATTATTCGAGCTATTTTTTAAAATGACTCAAACTGTTTAAACTTACCGAAAATGACTCACACTGTTTATAAAATGACTCGGATTGTTTTTAAAATTACTTAAAATGACCCAGACTATTTTTAAAATGACTTAAAATGGCTCAGACTGTTTTTAAAATGACTCAAAATAACTCAGTCTGTTTTTAAAATTACTCACATTGTTTCTAAATTACTCAGACTATTTTTAAAATGACTGAAAATGACTCAGACTGTTTTTAAAAAGAATTAAAACGACTCGACTATTTTTAAAATGACTTAAAACGACTCAGACCGTTTTTAAAATGACTCAAACTGTTTTTAAAATGACTCAAACTATTTTTAATATGAATTAAGACGACTCAAACAATTTTATTTTATTTTTGCGTTTTTGGATTTTTATTGATTTTAGTTTTTTTGTGATTTTTAAAATTTTATTCGTGTTTTTTTTCGGTATTTTGCCTCTTTTCAGATTTTTTAGATTTTTTTTATTTTTTCATTTTTTTTTATTATTTATTACATTTTTAGTTGATTAGTTTTAGTTTCATTGCATTAATTATCCTAGCCAACCTGGCAACGCGATGCGTTGGTCTGACGGTAACTTATATTCATATATACTAATTAAATCGATATAAACTTGACAACCATAAAATTAAAATCACATAAATTAATAATAATAATATTATTGAAAAAAAAATGAAGTTTTCATACCTGGAATAGTAAAAAAATTGAAGAGATAGTGAGAGAAGAGGAGAGATAAACCTAAAATAGACAGTTAAGTAAGATAGCAGTTTTATTTAGTATTTATTTTATTTGTGTAATTGAAGTGTTTTTTTTAAAATATTATAAATAAAATCTATAAAATCATCAAACCCAACCCAACCCTTCATCTTCATCTTGAACCTCATATTTATCCAATCCACAAAGATAAACCCAGATTCTAGAGAGAGAAAGAAAATGTCACTCATTGTTCAACTCCCACTTACCCAGTTCAAAACCCTCTCTCTCTCCTCCTTATTCCTAAACCCATTCAAACCAAAACTCTCTCCTCATCCTCCCTCCTCCTCATCCTCCCTCCTCCCGGTACGCGCAATGAAAACCCTCCAAGGTAAAGTGGTGTGCTCAGCAAGCGACAAAACAGTTTCCGTCGAGGTCACGAGGCTCGCGCCGCACCCAAAGTATAAGCGAAGGATAAGAATCAAGAAGAAGTTCCAGGCGCACGATCCCGATAATGTTTTTCAAGTTGGTGACTTGGTTTTGCTTGAGAAGACGAAACCCATTAGCAAGACGAAGGCTTTCTTGGCAAAACCGGTGCCTGCTAGGAATGTCAGGAAGCCTAAGGAGGAGGCGCTCGAGATACCTCTCGAGTCTCAACAGTCTTAGAGGGAGGGAGTAAGAAAGAGAGAGAGGCCAGGCAATGCTTAACTGTCTTGTACTTGTTTGTTTTGGTAACTCTCTTTTTATTCAATGTTTAATTGTGGATTAATGTTTTGTTTGAATCTATGAACCTTTGTATGTTTTGGAGTAATTAGTTTGTATGTTTGCTTTTGCGGGATTTGAATTCCCTAATGGTTATGATTTATTTTGGTAAATTTCTTAGGGAAAATAGGATTTTTTTTTTTTTAATAATTGTTGTGATTACTAGGATTGTGTTGCACTCAAAATACTAGCGTAGAATTCGTATTAAGGAGAATTTCCTGGCGTACAACCCCGAGAATGTTTTTCAGGTTGGTGACTTGGTTTTGCTTGAGAAGACAAAACCCATAAGCAAGACGAAGGCTTTCTTGGCGAAACCGGTGCCTGCTAGGAATGTGAGGAAGCCTAAGGAGGAGGCGCTCAAGATACATCTCGAGTCTCAGCAGTCTTAGAGAGGAAGTAGAGAGAGAGAGGGGTCTGGCTGGGTTGTTTTGGTAATGCTCTTTTTGTTTAATGTTGTGGATTAATGTTCTCTGTATGAATCTATGAGCTTTTGTTTGGAGTAATTAGTTGATGGTTTTAGTTTGTATTATTGCTTATATAGGTTTAACTTTTAAGTGGTTATTGAATATTGCAGATATTTGTTTGTGAATTTATTAAAGGGGAAATTTTAGATTTGTTTTTTTCTGGTAGAGTTTGACCTTGGAGCTAGCATTGTTGTTAGGGAGTTGCTGAAATACAAACTGTTATTTTGCGGGATTTGCATAATATGATGGTTTTGACTTTTTTTTGGAAAATTTCAATAGAAAAATAGGGTTTTTATTATTGTTGTGGTTACTAGGCTTGCGTCACCTAAAATACAAGCGTAGAATTCATATTAAAGAAATGTCCGGCACATGACCTTGATAATAAGTTGGGATTTGGTTGTTATTGAGAAATGAGAAGACTAAACCCATTAGCAAGACGAAAGCTTTTTTGGCAAAATTGGCGCTTGCTAGGAATGTCAGGAAGCCTAAGGAGACGCTCGAGATACCACTCGAGTCTCAGCAGTCTTAGAGAGAGGGAGTAAGAGAGAGAGATTGAGAGATGGTTTGTTTTGGTAACTCTCTTTTTTATTAAATGTTTAACTGTGGATTAACGTTCTCTGTATGAATCTCTTAGCTTTTGTTTGGAGTAATTAGTTGATAGTTTTAGTTTGTATAATTGCTTTTATGGGTTTTAAGTGGTTCTTGAGTATTGCTGATATTTGTTTGTGAATTTATCAAATGGGGGAAAAAAAACTAAGATCAATTTTATGGTAGATGTCAATCTTGGAGCTAGCATTTATGCTAGCGAGTTGCTAAATAAAAAAATGTTATATTGCGGGATTTGCATAACGTAGTGGTTTTGAATTATTTTGGTAAATTTCTATAGAAAAAATAGGAATTTATTATTGTTGTGGCTACTAGGCTTGCGCTGCATCCAAAATACAATTGTAGAATCCGTATTACGGTGAAACTTCAGGCACATGACCCTGATAATAGGTTGGGGATTTTGGTTTTGCTTGAGAAGACCAAACCCATTAGCAAGGCGAAAGATTTCTTGGTGAAACACCCAAATCTTGTTACAACCAAACCTTTGGCTAAAGTGCACAATTTCGATAGTAAATGATTTTCTAGACATATGCAACATTAAGTTGGAATGTTGCAATCAATGCTTAAACTTTTTACTTAGGCAAACTCACAAACAGAGTCGATAAATTTCAAAACAATATCATCTAATACATTGAATTACTGGGTAGAGGTGCATTATTGTTATTTACTATGATAAAATCCCTTGGGAGTAGGAATTATTGTTGACCAACTGTTTGTGAAGTTCTGAAGAGAACAACTTCTGGGTTGCTTGGTAGCCTTTTCCCTTGTATCGGATCAGATATGTGTGTTATTAGTTACTTATAACGTCCTTGTTAAGTTCTTCGATTGTCGCTTGAATGAGCAGACTACAGTGAACAGATAGTTAGACTATCAGATATGTTTGTCTCTTGTCATTTAGGACAGTTTGTGGTCTCTTCTCAGTCTTATGCTTTGAAATATGGTGCAATACTGCGTATATATTCCTTTTCAATTTCGAATCTGAAACGAGTCGCAAAATATCTGTTTGTTCTCTCCTGCGTATGCACCTAAATTCATTTTCTGGTTGTTCATGTGTTCTTTTTCGCAATAGCTTCTCATTTGTATGTGTTGCAGTGCACTATTGACTTTTGTTATTTTGAAGTGATTTATGGCAATCTGTTATGGAAGTGTTGATTTATATTTTGACTAAATAATCACTATTCTCCGTCAGTTTTTATGATCCATTACGGCTGAGGAACCTGAGCTTCTTTTTGTTGTCATTTGCGATCCTTGTTGCGCCTTTGCTCTAATTTCGATATAAAACATGGCTAACGTAGTTAGGATTGTTGTTTGTGTTTAAGGAGTACTTCAATACAGTTTGCTTATAGTGCTACAATAGAGTGCTGGTTCGTGATAAGATTAGTGTCATATTTGATCCCATTCTCGAATTAGATCTTTAAATGGACTTCCTCTCTATATTGGAATGAGTTAGTCGTTATAAGTTAACCTTCTCATTATTTTTGAATGTGTGAACTTTTCAAAACCATAACAGTGGTTGGCTTTCTTGACATAAAAGCCTTGATCGGGTTCATTTTATCAACACTTTATAACAATCCTCTTTGTTTGGACACTCCCTTTCAAAAATGATGTCCGTGTTTTATGGATTTGTATCAAAATTGCTATTTTCAGATTTCAACATGGCAGTTTTGTTGTTTCCTCTGCATATATGGTGTCTGTATGTTTGTCATCAACTGTCATAAGTTCGAATAAAAAAGGCGACAGAAGAGAAAAACATCCTTTCACCCCAGGTAAACATCAACAGAACATGTGCTAACATTTGGAAACGTAGTTACTGTAACTTTTGTTTTTTATATGGTCTGAGGTCCAACTGACTTTATGTTTTCTGAACTTATTAGCATTAACCGTTTCATAGACTATGTTCTAAATTATGGTTTTGCTGATTCGGTAATAGGAAATAATGAAATATGAGGATTGGAAACATGCCGTAAACAGTGAGGAAAGCAATTGGGAAGCTTAGGTATCAACGCACACATGTTTATGCAAACTGAAAATTGCGAACACTACTGATTCAGGGACCGTTTAGTTGCACCATTTCCGTAAATAAGTCGTTTTTGTTTATGCTGTGAGAATCTTAGTAAAATTCTAAGCCTTTTCATGTCAAAAGAAACAACTCTCCAGTTTTAAACTGAACCATCTAAATACAATAACTGAGGCTAAAAACTGCAATTTTAGAGACAACAATCAAGTCCTTAATCATTATAGTATGCTTTAACTTGTCCAACATTGACCTTGGAATACCTAGTGTAATAACGAAACTTGCATTTCCGGGTAGTACATAAATGCATTCTTCGGGAATAAGATGAATGGTTCAGATTTCTACATCAACACAGACTCGTTGTTAACATATAATATCTCTGAATATATGAAGCCTCCTGTAATTGACCAACCCATAAACATACCACAGAGTGATTCTCTGTTAAGACAACGTCCACGTCAAGGATAGAATTATCGTTAAGTGTCCGAATAAGAAAACGATCAAGCAAGGAGCAACAATATAACAAAAACAAAATGAGCTACCGTTATCCCCTAACTTTGTTTGGTTGCAACTTTTGTTGTTACTGAAAAGAGCTCCATCGTATTTCGATTTGGTTCACAGCACTTTAGCTAAAAGTATATCCTTGACGAACCCAAATTTTCTCAATCTATGATAAAATCAGCTTATTTAAATAAAACTGCTTCCAAATAAGCCCTCGGTCCAGTTTTTACACAAAAAAAGCCGAGCTTGATACTGTAACCAAACAATCTCATTCACACGAGAGGTTTTAACCTCAAAATCTATACCTTTTCTCTATTCATAATAAAACTGTTTTTTTTTTCAAAAAATAAAATAAAATAATAATAATAATAAAAGTGTTTTTCTTTTTGATAATAATAATAAAACTCTGTTCATTTCCCGCTATAAGCCGTTTAATTAAAAAACTACTTATAACTTAAAACTCTAAACTCTTTTAAATTCTTTTTCACTTGCATTTTTCTAAAAACTTAATTTTCTTCTGATTTATTTATCTCTTACCTAAAAACCAAATGCTGCTTAAATTTTCATTAAACCTAAAAAGACTATCTTTTTTATCTTCAATCAACAAACCCACAATTTATTTAACTTCATTTTCAAAATTTGACACCAAATTCAAATACCCTTTTCACTCAATTGCATCAAAAACCCATTTTCACAACCCAAATCAACAAAAAACCCAAACCCTAGTTTCTCCGTTCGATTGCGTATCTATACTCCAATCGTGCATTGCCCGAAGAGCAATCGAACCCGGAAAACAGCTCCATGCCCATTTTTTACTAACTGGAAGAGAATTAGACACTAAATTAGCTACCAAGATTGTTAATTTATATTGTGTTTGTGATAATTTAACAAGTGCACGTAAGGTGTTCGATAAAATTCCTAAGAATAACATATTTTTATGGAATGTTTTGATACGCGGGTACGCGTGGAACGGGCCTTACGAGGTGGCGATTAATTTATATTTCCAAATGGTGGATTATGGTATTATTCCGGATAATTTCACTTTTCCATTTGTTCTTAAGGCTTGTTCGGCTTTATCATCGATTAAAGTTGGGAGAGAGATACACGAGCATGCTATACGTACTAAGTGGGAGACAGACGTGTTTGTGGGTGCGGCTCTTATTGATATGTACGCAAAATGTGGCTGTGTTAATGATTCTCGTAAGGTTTTCGATAAGATTGAGGTTAGAGATGTTGTGTTGTGGAACTCTATGTTAGCGTCTTATTCCCAAAACGGTTGTCCGGATGAGTGTTTATTTCTATGTGGTGAGATGGCGTATGCGTTTGTAAGGCCCACTGTTGCGACGCTAGTCACTTCTATATCGGCTGCTGCTGACGTGGCGGCACTTCCTCAGGGTAGGGAGCTTCATTGTTATAGCTGGAGACACGGGTTTGAAGTTCAAGATAAGGTGAAGACCGCCCTTGTAGATATGTACGCGAAGAGTGGCTATGTGAAAGTTGCTCGGGCTTTGTTTGATAGGCTTTTTGTAAGGAGAATAGTCTCGTGGAATGCTATGATCACTGGCTATGCAATGCACGGGCATACGGGTGAAGCTCTTGAATTATTTGAAATAATGGTTAAAGAAGCTCAACCCGATCACATTACTTTTGTTGGTGTTTTATCGGCTTGTAAACATGGGGCGTTGGTTGAAGAAGGGAAAAAGTATTTCGAAACGATGACGAATTTTTACCAGATTAGACCAACTGTTCAGCATTACACGTGTATGGTCGATCTACTTGGTCATTGCGACCGTTTATACGAGGCTTATGATCTTATAATGGATATGAAAGTGACACCGGATTCCGGAGTATGGGGTGCTTTGTTAAATTCTTGTAAAATCCATCGGAATGTTGAACTAGGTGAGCTGGCTTTAGAGAGACTCATTGAGCTTGAGCCGGAAGATGCTGGCAATTATGTAATCTTATCGAATATATACGCTCAAGCTGGGATGTGGGAAGGAGTTGCGAAACTAAGAAAACTAATGATGGATGTTGGGTTAAAGAAAACCGTAGCTTGTAGCTGGATAGAAGTGAAGAATAAAGTACACGCGTTTCTATCTGGTGATTTGTCTCACCCTATGTCGAATGAGATATATGCGGAACTAGAAAGGGTAGGGGTTTTAATGGCAGAATCGGGTTATGTATCTAATATATCGCCTGTTTTTCACGATGTCGATGATGATGAAAAGACTAGAATGATATGTTGTCATAGTGAGAGATTAGCGATTGCTTTCGGGCTAATTAGTACGCCACATGGTACTAAGCTTCTGATAACGAAAAACCTCAGGGTGTGCGAGGATTGCCATGTGGCGATTAAGTTTATTTCAAAGATTACTCAGAGGGAAATTACAGTCAGGGATGTTAATCGATACCATCTATTTAAAGACGGAGTTTGTTCATGTGGCGATTATTGGTAAAAATTGAATGAGAGGATGGGGTAAATTATTACTCATATATGAAGATTAAACCATGGACAATGCTGAGTATCATTGTAGATTAGTGAATTACAGAATAATTTAGTCAAAAAGATCCATTTATCGAACCAATGCCAGACTAGGAAGGTTCAGGACGGGGTCGGGTGCCAGGTGCGGCGTGGGTAAATCATATGAGAAGGAGACTCAAGCTTTTTGTATTTTATTTTTTCACCTCAGTGTTGATATAGAGTCTATAGACACTCAAAATCAATCATTTATACTAATTCGACATCATTCGGAAATTTAATTTTATCCTGGAAAAGTTTTTGACTCACCTAAAGCTTATTTTGCCTGATTCTTGCATTCCCAAGTGTATCTTCATTACTTTGTTGGCTTTAAAGGGGAGATTTGGTACTATTTGTTAGCTTACAAAAACTGGTTTGATTATAAACAGTCTATACCAGTTTTTTTTTAAATAGTTATTGATTGATTCTGCAATTCTGGATATGTTTAGAAATCGAAAAAAGTTAAAGATGTGCTTAAAAATGCTCGAAATCTGTATATATACATTCAAATCTGGAAATTACTTCTTTGGGAACAGATGGACGTTATTCCAAATTCTTATATTTTTTTTAGTATAGGAATTTTAATTTGTAGTTATTTATTTTTCTCTATTTCGCCCGAGGCTGTGATATTTTTGTTTCCAGAACAAATATTCAGAAACTTTTTAGTTTCATACATTTTGACATAGAAATTGCAATGGAATCCCTTTGTTAGACATGGGGGACAAGTACCAAAGTAGTATAAAATGATCATTAATTATATACTGATTTTAAGGTTTACTTGCCTTGTCAACTAGATCGGCTTGTTCAGTTACAACTCCAAATAGTTGTCACATAAGAAACGGGAGCGGAACTTGTATGAAAAACGTAAACGTGAAATTATGTTAATAAAAAATACAAAAACCAAAATTTGTACATGAAATAACTGAAATTGGTCACACAATTGTTAAAAGCAAAAACGTGTTTACTTTGACTATGCAGTTCAAACCACAAGAACTAGAGCGGAAGCGGAAATTGAAATAACTGAAATTGAGCCGTTATTTTCTTAAAAGTTTCAAACATGAAATAACGTAAATGAAAACGAGAAGCTGGAACCGAAAAACATGAAACGCGATTTTTTAAAATGGAAACGAGTTTAGTGGTATTAAACATTACAAAATTTTCACAGTATGAAAATAACTTTATTTTAAATCTGAGTATGAAAATAACTTAATTTTAAATCTGAGTGACTCAAACAGTCAAATTTATTGAACATTTGCAATATTCCAAAAGTGAAAATTATGTTTAAAAACCAGACCCCATCTTTCTAAACTTTACAAAGGAAAGAATAAATAATAAGAAAGCCAACTAATTTATTGGGTAATTAAAAACTGCTATTCTCTTTTCCAGGTAAAATAAACCACTTCTTATTTTTTTTCTGAGAATCTTTGTTTTTTTTAATTCTTTCAAAAAAATCAGTAAAAGATTACATCTTCAAGATATTTGAATCAGTTTCAAAAACTGGGTTTTTATTTTATTTTGGGGAATGTAAATGTAGAACGGAGCAAAGTGTATTGAAGGTGTTTGAAGAAATCCCAAACTGATAATTTGGAAAATTAAATACATTTTAGTCGTTTTCTTTTGATTCCTGTGATGGGTATTGTTTTCTGTATATTCGGATTTTAAAAACGGAAATAGTTACGGTACGTGACTAAGAGACGGGAATTTGTGGCCTTGAAAATTAGGCGAAAGAGAAAGCAGCATTTGGAAATACGAAAACCTAATACATAACGATGGATTTTACGAAGAAAGTTAGCGAATTGTGGAGAACAATGAAATATACATTAAAGATCTCTATTTTCAAAAGTGTGTTTCGTAGTAAAAAAGCTCGATTCAAAGCTTAAAAAAGCTCGCTTCTAGGCCGCTAAAAGCTTTCTCTTTTAGCATAGCTCTTGCAAAAACGCTTTAGCTCAGATTTCGCTTTTTAAACACTGTATAAATGTTGCTGTGTTTTTTTTTTTTTTAAATAGTGGTATTATAAATAGTTTTAGTGAATGGTTTACAAGTTCTCGAAAGCTAGTTTTTCCTTATAGTGAATGGTTTTCTGGTAAATGAGTTTTTACTTTTTAGTATCCAAGAGAGAGTCCCACTTAATCAGTCACTAACTACACATATCTTTTGTGGCCTTCCTTTAGTTGCTTTGAGAACTGAAACGAGAGGTTTAGCATCATATGGCGAGTGAAGATGAAGTCTCAAAGAAGACACAGGTGGTGGAAGCTAGAGCAAGAAATATCAGTCATAATGTGAGGTGTACCGAGTGTGGAAGTCAGTCTATCGAAGACTCTCAAGCTGATATTGCCATTCTCCTTAGAAAGGTAAATATACTTATTTCTGGGGAAAACTTTGACTTCCTTATGTATAGCCTCGAATTTTGTCATATGTGTAACAAGGTATAAGAATTATTTGGTATCCATCAAATGGTTGCATATCATACATTTGCTTGTATTTTAGACTTTTAGTAAATTTGTATAATGAGTAGGTTAACGAGTAAAAAATATAGGTAATAATTATAGGTAGTAATTATAGGTAGTTCATTAAAATGTGAAAAACATAACTCTGTAGTATTGTAATTACTGATACATGATACTTATATAAGAACAGTTTAAAGAACCTGCAATGTTTTCTTTTTCAGAGAAGTATGATTTAAGCTGCACAAAAAGATATACTCTGTACATTTTTGCCTCGAAAGGCTTTATTTTTGTGTAGGTTGTTAAACAAATTATAAAATTAGGTGCAAAAGGTATAATCTATGTGGTCGCCAGAAACCCCACTGTCAACAATTGATGAACTGGAGTGTGAGAATATAGTTGGTGAAGGAAATCCCAAGTTCATGGTTTGGAAGAGGACTTGGCATTACTTTGTTTTCTTTGTTAATTGAACAAATGGGTACAAGTATCAATAACTGCCACGGCTTTGTGCCGGCGGAAGATGTGATTCTTGTCTGTTTTGATGATCGCAACTTCATACTGTGTCCCTCTTGCAATTCCCAAGCCAGAGAACATGACAATTTTTCGTTTGGATGATTGAGGAAGTATCTTCATACACCAGAACACAAGTTTTCTGATCATCATACATCTGGAACTAACTCTAGCATGGCTATCTAGTATCTGCCTATGCTTGGTTTATAGTGCTTTTCACTTCTTCTTTTTTCCCGTGTTAATCGGTTTAACTTCTCTACTGTTTAACTGATGAATTGTGTCAGTGCAGTTAATTCGTGATGAAATCCATGCTGGAAAAAGCGATAAAGAGATATTTAAAAAGCTTGAGAATGAATACGGGGAGACGGTCCTGTATGCACCAAAATTTGATATGCAAACTGCAGCACTATGGCTTTCACCGGTCAGTTTTAGATGATCACTTTAATCTTGTTTCTAATTTTTTAGCCTTACATCTTAAACATACCCACATCCTACCTTTACTTTGTTAAATCATTTGCACTGGAACTACACTCAATATATGTTCCACATTGCCCTGTGTATTTACCCCCTGCCGGAGAAACTGCCAATGGAAAGGAACATTTTTAGTACACGGGGTAAATTCCAACAATAATGCTATGTAACAAAGATCTGTAGATGTATTTGTGAGGTGGCTATGGACCCCACACAATGTTAACCAGTAAATGTTTATAGTTCTGTGTTATGCCACTGCCGATTCTCAATTTTTTGCACAGATATGCATGAACAACCATCTCCACATATAAAGTGCAGAGGTTAATGTGATTGACTGAAACAAAAGCATTACCATTAATTACAATATGATTTTTTGTTTTGCAACAGATTCTGGTTGCAGGAGCTGCCGGAGCAGTATGGGCATATAACAAGCATAGGCAAAGAACGAATGTGCATATAATGGCTTTGAATCTTGTTAGAGGTGTTTCTCTCACCCCGAAAGAAAAAGAGACTATGCTTGATCTTCTTACCCCCCCTCCTTCTCAAAGGCCTAGTACTTTATCGTTTTGGTTAAAGAAGTGGCTTGCTCGGTAGTTCTCTTGGATTATAACCAGCTTTTAAAGCCTTATAGGAGAGCCAAATGAGAAACTTAGAAGTGAATTAAGTGGTTTTCAAGTAAATGGCTTTCTATTTAGTGTTATAGCATATACGATACACAGGAGTTGTGCTGCTATATAATTTACAATGAAAGCTATTGGAGTTCTATACCAAGGCTTTGCATTTTTCTTTTTCTTTCATGTCCATCTGGTCTTTAAGCCCTGAAAATGCGTATTTATTTATTTTCCAAAATATTTGGCTATTGATGTGTATGTTTATGCATACCAATGCTGCATTGGCTTTTCGGGTAGATGTACTGATATAGCAGTACTCTTAAATTACTGTTTCATGATTGTTACCACCACATTTCTGATGTTATTTTCCGTCTTTTGGATGTGCTTCTAGGCTTCTAGCTCTTTCTCCCTGGTATTTGAACAAGAGTTTCGCTTTGATTATTGATTAGTAATACAGTTCCATGTCTTTAAGCATTTCACCAATAAGCGAATGATGACATTACCGGAAACTTAGATGAGGTGGGCTTAATTATAGTCCCAAATTTGTATACTAATCCTATATCCGAGGCGAGCTTATAAAAATTCATGCTAGCTACCGCTGATATGCAGTTAGCATGATCTATCCAATAATAGCAACATGATTGCAAGCAGATACAGAAGTGTTTCCACAATTAGAATCAAATTTAGGCTACTTCTTTCTGAGGGAGATCAATGTACTTTACTAAAAGTTTTTTTTTTCTTGGTCACATTTCGAGTCTTCGACCATGAATCATTACACTTGAGCCTTTTTTTTACTAAGAAAAGAAGGCCTAAAAAATAGTGAAATACACTCAACTACCTGCTCATATTGATTTGGATACCCGACTATACACTTAGCTTAAAAAATAACATGTAAGATCAAATCATTTATCAAAGCTCTCACAGCCTACCGAGAAAAAAAACAAATAAAAAGATCCGAGGGAAAGATCTTGTGCAATATACCCATATTAGCATCTTTTTATTTTACACCAGGAGTCTGGCTCCCCTTTTTCAATGCGATCAGCATTGTTTAATGAGACATAACTGTCACATAAAAGAAACGCAATTGAGATAAAAATGAACACAACTACGCATAAAATCGAAAGATCCCATCATAATCCATTAAAATCAACATTAAACATGGCGCCATTATTTCACGAAACACAGTACTCGAAAGGGCAGCTCCATATTTTATGGCCAACATAAAACCAAACGAGACAACACAGCCCAAAAAGGGTTAATCTAATCTTTGGCCACCATTAAACTTAAAAAAACAGGTACTGTTTAACCAAACAAACTCAGAAAATCAACGCATTTAAAGAGCCTTGAGAATATCATCAGCACTGGACACAGTGAAATCACCACCCTCTTCAATGTTTGCAGCCTTAACCTTGAGATCATCCACCAACAAAGCAAACCTGCGGGAACGAAGACCAAGCCCTTTCTCGGTAAGGTCAAGCTCAAGGCCCAAAGCTTTGGTATATTTTCCTGAACCATCTGCCAAGAACTTCACATCCTTGTTATCAGGGTAAGTCTTTGCCCATGCCTTCATCACAAATGGGTCATTCACTGAAAATTCAACACAAAATGGGTTACTATTTGCTAACCATTTTGAGGATCAAGCTAATCAGCTATATAATACACAATTGAAACGTACTGATTGAAAAAGCATATATACATACCACTGAGGCACAAGATTTCTTCAACACCCTTTGATTTGAGCTCCTCAGACTTCTCAATGAACCCAGGTACATGCTTCATGCTACAAACAAAAACGACAATAAACAGTTTAGGTATGAGAAAGTAAACTGCAAAAATCGAATGACCATATTGATACACACATATAAAGCATCAATAGACAGTTTGTATATTGGCATGGGCAGAAATAATGTAGGAATAAATTTCTAATTGAGAAAGAAAAGCCATGTGGAGAAATCTAATCAAAACTTTAAAGACACAACACAAGAAAAGTGATACACGGCACTTGGAAGCTCATCCTTACACCAAGTTTTTCCATTTTCCAAATTTAATATAGTTTGGTGTTTTACAATCGATCAAAATTTCATAAAAACTGTTTCTATTGTTTACTCTGCAGACGCTGTGGAAATCATCTCGGATCAAATAATTTATACAAAGTTCATCAAAAGAATATTTTATACAAAGTTTCTGCTCAGTTACAAACACTGTTTTGAAAAAACTCGCGTTTCAAAGCACAGAAGCTCAATTCAAAGTTTTGAATAACAGAATATCGCTTTAGCTACGTTGCCGCTTTTAAAAAATTTGGTAACAAATCTTAAGCACGGCAAAGGAGCAAGAGTATAGGGCAAAGAGCAGCTTTCGGAAAGACGGACAAACAAAAAAGAGTATGTAGATCAAAAGCTGAAAACAATTTAGAGCTAAATGATGGGAGTATTTCCATAATAGATTAATTGTGTCTGGCGAAATCTTTGATTTTCGTATTACAATTTCAAGGTATACTTTCTTTTATGCATATGCATAACTCAAAAAGTCTAATTTTTAACAACTAGATGTGTAACTGATTAGACTGAATAGATTTAAGTATTTAAGTCTCAAGATTAAACCTAGAATGAAGCAGAGATTGAAATACAAACAATACCTTACTCTAAACAACAAAATTTTTTTGGCAAATGCAGATACATAGTACTATATAGATACACACACAGATAGATACACATACTTAACAAATTCCACCAAAAAGTTATCAATTTTTTTTTGGTAAATGCAGATACATAGTACTATATAGATACACATACTCAACAAATTCCACCAAAAAGTTAGCAATTTTTTTTTTGTCAAATGCAGATACCTAGTACTTTATAGATACACACAGATTGATACACATACTCAACAAATTCCACCAAAAAGTTAGCAATTTTTTTTTGGTAAATGCAGATACATAGTACTATATAGATACACACACAGATAGATACACATACTCAACAAATTCCACCAAAAAGTTATCAATTTTTTTTTTGGCAAATGCAGATACATAGTACTATATAGATACACACACAGATAGATACACATACTCAACAAATTCCACCAAAAAGTTATCAATTTTTTTTGGTAAATGCAGATACATAGTACAATATAGATACACACACAGATAGATACACATACTCAACAAATTCCGCCAAAAAGTTATCAATTTTATAGATAACACTAGGGGTGGGCACGGGGCGGATTTGTTTCAATCCTAACCCAACCCGTAAAATAAATGGCGGGGCGTATTGGGGCGGATTGATGAAATTTAAATCTCAACCCAACCCAATCCAACCCGCAATTTATGGCGGGTTGGGTTTAGATTGATTCTTAAATTTTTATTTTGGTCCTTTATTTTTCATAGTTTGCATAATCAACCCAAATTTTAAAATAAATTGAATATTTCAAACAGAAATATAAATTAAACCCAATCAAAGCATGTTTAGAACATTCACGAACAAGTAATAAAACTAAAATATAACAATAATTAAAGGTTGGTATCTTAAAATACACACAATGTGTATATATATATATATATATATATATATATATATATATATATATATTGCGGGTTGAAACGGATTGAGACGGATTAACCCGCGGTTTGTGAACCTCAACCCTAACCCAACCCGCAAAATATATAGCGGATTGGGGCGGGGCGGATTGATTTTTTTTGGACATTCAATCCACCCCAACCCGCCCCAATCCATGCGGGTTGGGTTACGGGGCGGATTTACGGATTTTTTGCCCACCCTTAGATAACACATACACACAGACAGTTCTGCACAAATATAAGGTAATGCAGCAAATCTTAATCCAACCTATAATATATGGTTCATCAAATTAACATAGACATACAACTAAAAATGAAAATTCTTTAACAAATTGAACAAATTCCCTACAATAATAGTAATTAAAAAGAAAGAGATTGAAATCCAAACAAACCCTATATACAAAATTAAATTACAAGTAAAATCATAAGACATACAGAGGCAGACATATACGCGGTTGTAAATAATTTAAATTGATAATCCCATTGTCTTAGTAGTACTATCTGCATATCCAATATATGTATATCCATACTAGCATGGTACTTTTAAGTATTCCTTATATTTTATGCAAATCAATTTTTTTTACATTCTGACACTTGTAATTTTTGTTAAATTCTCTCAATTACCGGGTGCGATACGACATGAAAGTAACCTCACATTTAAAAAACACTTAGAAGAATACCAAGTCTCAAATATTCAATTACAACTTTTAAGATATAAATGTCCAAAATTTGATCTTTACGGGTTTTTAGCTTTTAGTTTTGTTCTTTTTGGATAATAAGCTTTCCGATTGCATATTTCGCAACAATCGCAAATTTGATTGGGGTATTAATTAAATTAACTAAATATGTATTGACAACTTAAAATCCAAACAAGCATATCTATAATTTGATCTTTACGGGTTTTTAGCTTTTAGTTTTGTTCTTTTTGGATAATAAGCTTTCCGATTGCAGATTTCGCAAAAATCGCAAATTTGATTGGGGTATTAATTAAATTAACTAAATATGTATTGACAACTTAAAATCCAAACAAGCATATCTATAATTTGATCTTTACGGGTTTTTAGCTTTTAGTTTTGTTCTTTTTGGATAATAAGCTTTCCGATTGCAGATTTCGCAACAATCGCAAATTTGATCAGGGTATTAATTAAATTAACTAAATATGTATTGATCGCAAAAATCGCAAATTTGATGGGGATAAATATAAATACCTGCAGGTGGGGGTGAAGGCACCGGGGACGGCAAAGAGAACGATTTTCTTTCCGGCTGCGAGCGAGTGTACGGAAACAGTCTGCAATTGATCATTCTCATCAAAATACGCCAATTCACCCTCCGGTATCGAGCTCCCTACTCCGATCGCCACCATTTTCTCTCACTCTTTCACTTATATATAAATATATATATATATATATATAAATATATATATATATATATAAATACTGATGTATATATTATTGATATGAGTGATGGAAAAGAGGGGATATTTATACAGGATTAGTAATCTAGATCACTCCTTCAGGTTTTGATTTTAAGTCAATTAGATAACAAATGTTTGAAATTGTGTCAAATACACCCACCCTCTTGATTTTAGATGCATATCTAGGGCTGGGTTTGGTCCGGTTCGGTTCGGTTTTTGGTAAAACCGAAACCGAGTAGATTTTTTGATTCGTTTTTTTTCGGTTTCGGTCTTTTTAATTTTTGAACCGAACCGAACCGGTTTATTTCGGTCCGGTTTCGGTTTTATTTTTGCTTTTTCGGTTTTTTCGGTTTTTTGGTTCGTTTTTATTGTAAACCGAAACCGACCCGAAAAAGTTTCGGTTTTTCGGTTTCGGTCTTTTTCGGTTCGGTTCGGTTTTTCCGGGTTTTCGCCCAGCCCTAAACATAGGGTTAGGTCCGGTCCAGTTCGGTTTTTGGCAAAACCGAAACCGAAACTGAGCATATATTTCGGTTCGGTTTTTTTCGGTTTCGGTCTTTTCATTTTTTGGACCGAACCGGACCGGTTTTTTCGGTCCAGTTTCGGTTTTTTTCGGTTTTATTTTTTATTTTTCAGTCTTTTTCGGGTTTTTTCGGTTTCGGTCTTTTTCGGGGTTTTTCGGTTCGGTTATCAGTTTGGTTTTTCCGGTTTTTTGCCCAGCCCTACCTAAACATATCATTGAAGACGTTTGAGGTTTGAGATTTAGACCGTTTAGTTACCGAGAAACTCGTTTCGTCTTTCAAAAAATGCTTTTTACCTTTATCGGAGAATGGATTCATATAGTTTGAAAACAATTGACATGCCCGATAGCGTCTTAATATACCATTCCGTCCTGAATCATTGTGGTACAGTAGTACCACATGCTCCAACTCGATCTTGTGGTAGACTGTCCTTCTAGGGGATACTTGGCAACTCACAACTACTTTGTGCTCACCGAGCCGGATCATAGAACTTCAAGTTTAAGTGTGCATTGTGTCTAAACTAATTGAATATTGACTTTATCTAAATAGAGCCGGTTCTTTAGCTAGCATTGCTCACTGTCCGACTCGGGTGACCAACCGAAAATATATTTTAACTATAAGAAAAAGGATAATAAAGGTGTATTTCATAATTACTCATTTTTTAAAGACGAAAATGAATTTGTATATAATAGTGAGGTTGGGTGACATGCTACGTGTCATCTATTTTGTTATTTTGTATTAAATTTAAATTCTTCATTTATTTTCATTTGCTAGAACAAGAAAATTAGTTTGGTGCTAATTACTTACTACTAATTAATAGTAGTATGTTAGTGATAGAATTTATTTTTCTATAAAAGTAATTACTACTAATTACTAATTCCTTTAGGTATACTAAGACTATGACTATTTGGGCAAGCATTAACTATTTTTTGCCAACTAAATTACATTTTATGCTCGTAAATTAATTGAGACTTGAGAGCAACGATGATAGTTACCATTAATAGTGCTTCGAGAAAAAAGATTACATAATGTGAAACGTTTTATTTTAATTACTATTGATTAGTAGGAATTTTTGATGATTTGCTAGCGGAATAACGCGACAGTTACGCTTTTTTTTAGGATGTGTTTGAAATCCGAAAATTATCACGAAAAATAAAAGAAAAAGCAAAACCAAGTAAAATTAACTTGAAATTATTTTTCGGTTTCTTTCATTCTACACACAAAGTTTCCCCTCGTTTTCTTTTATATTCATTTCACACAAGAAAAAAATTTCTTTGAAAATCATTTTCATTTTCCCATAAAATTTTTGGGTTCCAAACACACGCTTAATGTTCGTTAATTACTAGAGAGTAGAATGATAAAAGTGGTATTTTATCGTCTGTGTTGAACACTTTAAGGCCGGCTAAATTGTTTTAAATTTTATTTTCTTATTTTTTTTAGATTAAGGTAGTTTAAATGACCTTTACACTATTTGTTTATTAGTCATCAATCAAATATCCATAATAGGAAACTGGCAATTTATATTTGTCTGGATCTTTTTAAACTTATCCAAGAAGTGGGGATTTGTTGCTTCATTTACACTGTATCTTAAGTGTACCATAGTAAAATGCAATTTATTTTATATTTTGTAGGACCAGTATGGAAATAGCAGTCTAAAACAAAATTAGATAGTCGTCTCGTTTGTCGCATCTTACAAGTATAAAAGTATACTTTTTTATAGAGGTAGAAAAGTATACTTTTTATGTTTATTTTTAATTATGTAAATGTTGTTTGGTGAATTCTATAAAAGTATACTTTTCAAGTAAAATGTTGTTTGGTAGAAAATTATGTATTTTTACTTTTTTTTAATAAAATACTAATATATATTATTTTATTTTATTTTATTTTTACCATTTTCAACCAATTATATGAATAGAAACAAGAATGGTTTATTTCTAACTTGAATTGAAGTTTTTTTTTTCTAAAAAATATCAAAGTACAGTTGGGAAGAAAAGTGTTGTTTAAACGTCAGGGACTAAATTTTTATACTATAAATTAATTACGTCTCTTCAATATTTATATGAATTTTATTAGTATTATTTAGTGTTTTAAGTCTATAAATAATTCAACCCAAAAGTGCAAGCACAAATGCCCAGCAACGGTAGGTGTTCATTACAAATCCTTCATATTCAATTATTTATAGTTGTAACTTGAAAAAAAAAGCAATAATAAACACGGATTAATTTAAAGGGATATGAGAGATATAAACAGTAGCCATAAGTTTACTTTTCATCATAAGTAACCCATTTGATACTTTTCAATAAGTATACTTTTATCTAATTTATTTTTACTTAACTTTACTTTTTATTGAGTTATCAAACATCAGTTTCAATTTCTATACTTATAAGTAAATATAAGTAAAAAATAGAGTGTACCAAATAAGGCCAGTCTATATGTAATTCCAAGAAAGTAAAGTATTGTGACTTAGAATAATGATTGTTTTCCAATTAAATACTTAGCTACTAGTGTTAATTTCAGTTTTGTAATACCTATTTTGAACCAAAATTGATTTGGTATAACTGTCAAAAATCTTGATTTAGTGATATGTGTTTTGCATTGTTAATAATTTACTGATCTCCCGTCAACTTTTTTTGATGTAAAAGTTTATAAATTACCAATTTAATCTGTGTAGTTTGAAACTTTATAATATAACCTTAAAATTTTAAATATGCAAATTTTAATTCAAAAAAAGTTCAATTATAGTAATTCGACGTAATTTTTTGTAACACAATAAACAAAATTTTATACACGATTCAAAAGTTGGTCAAAAACGTATTTTGTTTATTATTATTGCAGAAATGGTAAAATACTTGTATTTTTTTAAAAAACTACTACTTTTTAGAAAAGACAAATTTAAATATAATAAGTAAGAAATAATATTATTATTATTTTCAAAAAGAAGAGAATTAAAAAATAATATATTTTTTTAAATAAATACTTTTTTCTTTGAATTTTTTTTAACATATTAATCTCTTTCCAAAATAAATAAAGTTCTTAGAAAATGTTTATTTAAAGATTTTTTTTTCCTAAAGAAGAAAGTTCAAAGTTGTTATTTTCTTTAGTAAACAATTAAAAAAAAAATTCCTTAAGTAAACATCATATTGTTAAAATAGAAAACATTTCGTACAATTCTTTTAATCATAAACTAACGTTTTAAAAAAAAAAACTCACATTTTCTTGAAAAAAATTCTTTGAAAATTTGCATTTTTTCGAGAAAAAGTTGCTTAATTGAAAATGTGCCATTTCCCCATAAACAATTTTTTCCCTTGAAAACAGGTTAATTTTGTTATTTTCATCAATTTACTAGCTTAAGTGTTACTTTATAAACTATGGGGACTGCATTGTAAATATTTTAAACTTCTAAAGTTAAGTTTAACATTTTACATCCAAAAAATTAAGGGCAGGTCACTAAATCATTAAAAGTGTATAACACAGGTAACTAAATTAAGATTTTTGAAAGCCAGATCACCAAATCAAATTTGGTCCAAAAAATAGGTCAATAAACTGAAATTAACCCGTCGGAAATACAAATAACTAACAAACCTACTTCATATGAAGCAAATGCAAGAGGAAATCCTTAATGAACATGTATCAAGAATCTAGTGAGCTATAGCATCTATCTCAACACCTCTTCCAAGTGCTTTCATTTTACAGTTTTTGAGCAGAAACTTGAAGATAAACCATTTGAGTATACCCGTTAAAAACAGAACTATCGAATTTACTCAACCCAAGTCTCTGGAATAATCCAAACCGACCATCTTCAACAATAGGAGTCGCCACACGAGCAGGGTCATATCTATTTTGATGAGTGAGAGAAGGTCCAGCTACAGGTGGAAGCTCCCAATAAACATCTAAAACCGATTCAACAAATCGGCTATTTTCAAAATGCTGTGCATACGAGATTGGTTTGTTACTGTGATTAAAATCATCTCTCATATGCCCCTTTACACCCCACCATTCTTCGTTAGGCCCGCATAGTTCGTTTATGTCCACAGCCTTCTCATACAATTTTCTTCTTCTTGATCTAATCCTAGCTTCATCGCCGTCTTCGAAGCAACTATGACCGCCACCTACAGACATTAATACGAAATTTAGCAAACAACATTGAAAGTACGAAAAATCTATACACTTAACATGCCTTTGATTTGTGAGACGAAATTGTAGATATTGATAAGGAAGGGGAGCCTAGTGTAAGAGATAAGAATTCTATTGATCACCGTGACAATGGAAGGAGCTTTTTGTAATAATTTGGAAAAAGTGAACTCAAAAAGAATCGAGCTTTAGTAAAAATAGAGCTGTTAAAAACCATCGAGTGTTATGTGAGAACTTCAACCTTTTATCACTCCTCTTCAATTTCCGCTTAATTAATTTAGATTCTATTTAGGTACTCTCTGAAGTAGATTCCTGTCAGCTGTAAATTCTATTTTCAGGTGATCTTAAACAGAAAATTTGCCACAAAACACATTTTCTTGTTGAGCTGTAACTCACAATTCCACCATAGTTATGGAGAAAACCTAAGCAGGTTCAGTGCAACATTATAATTATAATTAGAACCTAAAAACTAAAAACTTCCTTTTGTTTTCTATCTATGAAGTACGTCAAAGATAATTAGTTAGATATGTACCTCTTATATAAAACTGATCACATATCTGCCTAAAGGAATAATGGTCACCCGTTCCAGTATCATAGTTGTCCTCAAAAACAAGATGCTTAAAGCCAGCTTTTAGTGCCTGCTTGAGCCTGCAGAACAATCTATATTAGAATTTACCCTACTGCCCTTCATACAATCTGGTCAAATCCCGATTTTGACCACTACCGTAGCTCCAGTTACAGATTTGATACACACACCAACTTACAAAATATAACAAGTACACGGGCGTTATATTTTAGTATTTCTCGATGATTTAGTAGGGTGTAGCTAACAGAAAAAGATAACTGTAGCCTCGTAGGTTGGTTTGATAAATGGAAATTAAAATATTTGTACACAATATCAAGTCTTTTTATACTTGGTAGTTAGTAAACTATTCTATCAAAAAAATTCCATCTTAATCTCGAAGCTATGGATTTTATGAAGTATTGTACAAAATCTGAAACATGCCATACCAACTGCTATTTTGTAGATCCTCCAGTTGGTGGTGCAAAATCTAAATCTGATAATACATTAGTGTACAAAGCTGTGATTAAGAATTCAGATACATTAGTGTCCAAATTCTTACCTTTTTAATTCATTCTGATGATCATCAAAGAAAATAAGCACCCTATCGAGATCTGTTATGCCATGTTTCTTCAACACCTTTGCCCAATTAAGGCTACCAAAGTCAACAAACTCTTTCCCAGCAAAATATGTACAATTTCCATCCACATAAGCGGGTCCTTTTTTAAGGTATTTCTGAGGATGTCTTGGTGAAAGAGATACAATGGGTTTATCAGGCATAGCTTGTCTTAAAACCCAAGTCGAATGCCCCTTAAAAGCTCCACTTTCAATCATAAGATCGGGTTTTAGCCATCTAGTTATGAACCAAAGACCAAAGCTGTGGTCGAAACCCATCCCAAACATGTTGTTTTGTATTGGTCTAGTTTCATAAATTGGCACAAACTCTTCTAAGCCCTTGAGTAAGTCCTTTGTTGTCCATTCAACCGTTCTTCCATGTTTCGATCTGCCTTTTTGCCAAGGAAAAAGAATTAGATGGGCATAGATTGTATGATATTCATGGCTAATTAACTATCAGGACAAATTCAATTCTGAACAATGTACTTGTGACTTCGATGCAAGATGTTCAACATGACATTAGTAGTTTACTTTATGAAAAAATAATTATAAAAAAGGTCTCAATTTTTTTCTTGTCTACGGCCTCCTAAATTCGGAAGATGCCTCTCTATTTTCAAATTCAACTAAAGTCTTAGCTACATTCTCTCTTTGTAAACCATTGCCGAATTCAATCAAAGGCAAAATCGAAATCCCGAAAGAGTTGGCAAAATTGTATCAGTCAAATTCAACAAATTACCAATTAAGTGCATAGAATCAAATAGAAAGCAAGTTGATTGACCAAGGCACTCCCAGGAATCCGAAACCCGACTTAGCGTCCTCCCTAAAACCCGCATCCGAGAAACAGAATTGTAGAAACACAATATTTTTTTAAAATACTAACCAATATGCATACATACGCACATACATTTGCACAAATACCAGTTCATGACACAGTTACGGCATGCATGCAGGGAGTATGAGTAAAATACAGAAATCAGCAGATAAATTCTTGCTTCTATCTATATCTTTAACATTCATATTGTGTTTTTTAATCCCATTTATTCCCTCTTATAACTACATTATTTACACCATCCTACAAAACTACCTAAGATTCTAATCGAATTAACTCAAACAAATTCAGATCAGATCAAAACAAAACCACAAAATTACCAAACAGTACTCAAAATCCAAAATTGTAAAGACAATTTCCAAACAAAAACAACTAATTACAATCAAATCCACATAATTGAATACAATTTACAGTGTCTTAATAAGCCACTATCCAAGTCAACATATCACATTACAGTTAGGGCAGTAGATAAATGAATACAGGGAAGTAGGGAACCAACCTAAAAAAACAAATCAGGTCCAGACAAAATAAACAAATTACAATCAAGTCCACAGAATCAAAACAATTAACAGGTGTCTTAATAAGCCCATCATACAAGGTCATCATTTTGAAAAGCAGAATCACATCACGTTACCTTCAGGGCACTGAATAAATTTTAAATCAGGTCCAAACAAAATCGACAAATTACAATCAAGTCCACAGAATCAGTAAAAAAATAACGAGCTTACAACCCAAGGCACTCCAAGCATATTAACTAGTTATTTATACATAACTACATAAGGCACTAAACAACCCAAGTGTTTCATTTAATTTAATACTCCATAACTAAACACAGGCAATAAAGTCACATCATAGTTTACAAACTAGTGATTAAAATAACAAATAAGATCCAAACAAAACCAACAAATTACAATCAAGTCAAGGGCTGGGCGAAAACCCGAAAAAATCGAACCGAACCGATAACCGAACCGAAAAAGACCGAAACCGAAAAACCGAATTTTTTTCGGGCCGGTTTTGGTTTACAATAAAACTGAACCGAAAAAAACTGAAAAACCGGAAAAAAACCGAAAAGTCCGAAAAAGACCGAAAACCGAAGAAAAACCGAAAGACCGAAACCGGACCGAAACAAACCGGTTCGGTTCGGTCTCTAAAATAAAAAGACCGGAAAAAACCGAACCGAAAAATCTGCTCGGTTTCGGTTTTGCCAAAAACCGAACCGAACCCAGCCCTAATCAAGCCCATAGAATCAAAACAATTACATAATAAGTAAAAAAAACTTTGGAAAGCATAATCACATCACATTACAACTAGCGCAGTATATAAATTTCAGATCAGGTAAAAAAAACGAACAAATTACAATCAAGTCCACAAAATCATAACAATTAACAGTGTCTTAATAAGCCAATATACAAGGCCATCATATCACATTGCATAATAAGTAAATTTAGGGCAATAGATAAATTTCAGATCAGGTCCAAACAAAACAAACAAATTAATCACAATAACAAATACGATCCAGATAAACCCAACAAATTACAATCAAGTCCACAAACTCAAAAAAAGTACTCAATCAAGTCCACAACTTACAGCAAGGGACACCGAGGGATCCGAACCCAGACTCAACCTCCTCCTCCTTGGACCCAAACAATGTATAACCGGGACGAAACACGCATTGAAAGCTGTTTCAGTGAGACGTGAAGAGGGAGAGTAATAACAGGAGAGCGAGCGAGGACGAGGGAAGGGTATGCGTATCCGGTTCAAGTCAGGTGGTTAGTGAATCACATCACATTTCAATTACGGCAGTAGATTAAATTCCAAATCAGGTCCCAACAAAACCAACAAATTACAATCAAGTCCAGAAAATCAAAACAGTCAACATGTTTCATTATTTCACATAATCACGTTACAAAATAAGTAACGAAAAATCTTTTGAGAAGCAGAATAACATCACATTACAAGTAGGGCAGTAAATAAATTCCAGATCAGGTCCAAACAAAACCAACAAATTGCAATCAAGTACACAGAATCAAAACAATTAACATTGTATTAAAAAGGTAAAAAAAAAAAAAAAAAAAGGCAATGTGCTTATAGCAAGGCAGTCCGAGTGATCCGAAACCCGACTCGACGTCCTCCTCGGACCCAAACAACCGTACGCTAGAATACGGACGGAACACACATCGGAGGGTAAATAAATATCATATCAGGTCCAATTTAAAACCAACAAATTACAATCAAGTCCACATAATCAAATAATTTAACAGTGTCATATAATACAATTAAGTCGGGTAGATAAATATCAGATCAGGTCCAATTTAAAACCAACAAATTACAATCAAGTCCACATAATCAAATCATTTAACAGTGTCATATAATACAATTAAGTCGGGTAAATAAATATCAGATCAGGTCCAATTTAAAACCAACAAATTACAATCAAGTCCACATAATCAAATCATATAATACAATTAAGTCGGGTAGATAAATATCAGATCAGGTCCAATTTAAAACCAACAAATTACAATCAAGTCCACATAATCAAATCATATAATACAATTAAGTCGGGTAGATAAATATCAGATAAGGTCCAAACAAAAGGAACAAATTACAATAAAGTCCATAAAATCAAAATGTACTTACAGCAAGGGACACCGAGGGATCCGAAACCCGACTCAAAATCAACCTTCTCCTCGGACACAAACAACGTATAAGCGGGACGAAAAACACACGGGAGGATGTTACGGTGAGAAGTGAAGAGGGAGAGTAATAAGAGGAGGGAGAGAGCGAGGACGAGGGAAGGGTATGCGTATCCGGTTCGGGTGAGGTGGTTAGTCAACCGGGTCGATAGTGACACGTGTCGGGTTTTAGAGGACGGTGGGTCGTCGGATAATGATAACGGTGAGCTTTGGCGCGTGGTCGTCGTCGTGGACACCACGCGCTCTTGCATTTTTGGGCTCATCATTTTTTTTTTTTTGAGTTTTCTCTCTCTCTATTGTATAGACATTTATTTCATTTCAATACTAAACCTGGTTTTTTTTAAAATATAATTATAAAATTTAACATTTTGAACTGCATGATCGGCTTTTAAAAATTTCCATTCCGATAATTTTGATAAAAATTATTGGCCGATCAAAATTACACGTAGTTTCGTAACGGACAAATTAAATAGTAACAGAGGAAGTAACGTACAGTTATCGATTACGAAATTACTTGCAATTTATCCATTTCATTTCAATACCGACACTTTTGATACAAGTTTTTAGCAGGTCAAAATTGCACGTAGTTTCGTAACGGACAAATTAAATAGGAACGGAGAAAGTAACGTAGAGTTATCGATTACTAAATTACTTGCAATTTATTCATTTCATTTCATTTCAATACGATGACTTGCTCCCTAAAATACTCACTCTGTTCGTAAACAAGTATCTAATATTCCATATTTGGTTGTCATAAAATAATAAGTGTCCGCTTTCCTAAATTATCAATGAAAAAAAATGATAAATGTACTATAATATACTCAAATATTACAATAAATACATTACAAAAATTTACAATAATAATTATTTAATTTAAATAAGATTTATTTTTATAAATTTCAATACAATTAATAATAAATATTAATATTTAATAACAAAATCAGGTAAAACTATTTAGTTAACATACCATGATACAAGCTCTCTCTCTCTTGAGGTTCTCTCTCTATATCTATCTATCTATCTATATATATGTGTGTGTGTGTGATTAGATATATTTATATTTTTTGATCTGGGTTTAACTTATTTTTATGAATTAACTAACTGAAAAAGCCAAATTTGCAGAGTGGACTGTGCATTTAAATTCACCAATTCTTGTAAAAAAATGAAATTATTTCAACAACTACAGGTGCAAATACAAACACTCTTTCTATTTATTCACAGTTTTTTTTTACTATTAATTACTTGTCAAATACTTATTGTTTATTGTTGGTAGTGATAATATAATGAGGCTGTATTTTTTGACTGCAAAATGTCTGTTTTCACGCGTAAACCCCGTAATTCGGATTTACGGTTTACCTTTTTATTTTTATTTTTATTTTTACAAAAAAAAAAAAAAAAAAAAGAGGTAAACCGTAAATCCGAATTACGGATGGTAATTCGGATTTACGGTTTTGGCGTGAAAACATACATTTTGCAGTCGAAAAATCCAGCCTATAATATAATTTGTTAAAGAATTTACAATAGACAAATAAATAAAATCCGTGTAATTTTTCTCCATGTATTTTGATTAAAATGGCGTCGAGTCTAGGTGCAAAAGAAAAAGGCGTCGAGTCTAGAGTATAAAGATCATGTAATTTTTCTCCACGTATTTTGATTAAAATCTTTGGACATGAACCGGCACTCTTATGTGTTTCGGTTTATGTCTTGCTTTCTTGTGTATCATTAGTTTTTTTTTGTTTTTTTTTACCGATTTTAGATTTTTTATTTAAAAATATGTGTGTTTGGAAACTCAGATTATTTAGCTTTTAAAAAATAGATTTGTAGGCTAAAAAACTTTAAAAATCTATAAAAAATAATAATCTGGAATTTTAATGGATTTCTGAATTGGACCAAAAAATCTGTTGCTACACGGAGTAACGAACCCCTTGTTCTTATTTGTTTGGTTTTATGTTTAAGTTTTGTTTGCTTGTGTATTATTACTCTTATTTAAAACTTATAGGAATTGTTATTGACTTATTGCAAATACTCAAGTATGATGTTTCAAGGAATTTCAAGTTTATGAGAAAAAAAGTTTCATATCCGAATATGCTCTAGTTATTCAGGAAAATACCCAGTTTTTATTCTTGTATGTAGTGCATGTTTGCTAGCAGCTTTTTGAGCTTGGCTTATTTGCTAGTGTTTTCTTTTAAGCTATTACCATTGTAAAAGCTAGGTTCTTTCAATTCTTCACCTATAAAAAGCTAAAAACTTGAGCTGGGTCGACTTAGTTCTTTTCTCGGTCTCATATAAGTTGGTTTATCAAACTCACAAACTTTGATTCAAACTTGTCTTAGTTAATACAAATGCTTTGGAAGCAAAGGAGTTTATATTTTTATTGTACGATTATTTTTGAAGCTCTTTACGTTTGCCTTTCAAAAATCGTGCTTGTCCTGCTTTATTTGTGTTTGTGTACTGAAAAGTTCCTGTGCATTTTGTCTCAAAGTTTTTAATCCTAAATATTTCCCGATTAGATCAAATTTGTGCAAAGTTTGTTTTTCATGGTTTTGGCTATATCCTGATTTTTTGCTTTCATTACAGGTATGTTATTTTCGTAGCAGTTTAAATTTCAAGTCCATAGCCGATAAAACAAGGAGTAAACAAGGGTTAATGGAGCAGAAAAGTAAGATGTGGAGACCTATCACTACTCAAACCACTTGTGCTCAAGGTAAGATTTTTTTGAGATTATTTCATCAATCTCACTATTGGGTAAATCGAGAAAAAATAATAAATTATTTATGTTACTGGTAGATTCTTCTAAGACACTTCAAGCTGAGTTGGAAGAGGAAGGAACATCATGTATATCAGCGCCTTCTGAAAATAAGCATTCAGTTTCGCTTGAGGTACGTTTTATTATCATGAAACGCATTTTTTTCTATTTTAACCTGTCGGTCTAGGGCTTCTTTGTACCAGAAGTATACTTTTAGTTACCTTTTAATTTGAAGTAAAAAGTATATCCAGTGAAGCAAGCAAACATAACTTGTTTACACTTTCAGGGCAAAGAAGAATACTTTTTTTTAAGTATCCTAGATCAACTTTTTTTTTCTTTCCAAAAAACTATGGTGTTAACCTGTTTAAGATGTCTTCAAATAATATTCACTATTTCTAATATGGTCCACCTACTATTTTTTCACTTCTACTAAGCACACTTGTAATGTTAATAGGTATTCCTTATAAGTACTTTTACACATCCAACAGATTTTTTTCGCTTTTTTACTTATGAACCATTTCAATTACGAACTGGTCAGCAATCCAATTCAATTATTTGATATTACAATTCTATATTAATTCTCCATCCTTGGTTCGCTGTAACTTTATAAATAGGGATCAACAGTATTCATTCAACATGCTTAAGTTATATTACTAGTTGTTACTCTTCACGACTTTCTCACTCTAGATAGGATTGCATCTACTACCCTGGTACCCTCTATGTCTGCAAAATCCATTCTTTTGCTCGTTCGTTAATGTAAGTTTCAAAAATCTTCACTTTTGCGTGTTTGGTGCAGGTTGGAGCCTCTTTGATGCGATTCATCAAAGGAAGGTGGTATGTGAACCCCCGTTCATTTGCGTTTTTGTTGTGGAAATTTTACACGGTTTCAGAGTTGACTATTTGTATTTTGACTCAGTAAACTTGTTCTGATTTGGGATGTTGTAAAAAAAATGTGTGAGACGTAAATTTGAGATTTCTTTCGGAGTCATGCATATTGTCAAATCTATATTTAATGAGTAGACACTTCCACACATTTCCTTTGTTAATTGTTGAATTTACTTCCAGGGGAGCTACTCAGAAAACAATTGAAGAGGAGATTGGAGTTAAACTCATATTTCCATCGTCAAGGAATGAAGACACTATTGGTATGTGCAATAGTGCACTATTTTTTTGCATTCATCATCTCGTCCTATAAAACTGCTAATGTCGATGCAATTTTATTTCCCAACAGTAATTACTATTCGTTAGCTTATAATATTAGAAACTGCTAAATATGAGTCCTCTATGTATTCATAGTCTTGTCGGGATACCTTCAAGTGATACTAAAGGTTTTCAGGAGTTTGTCAGTTGAATTGTAGAATTTGTAGTCCATTTTTATATTATCACCTTATCAAGATCTGCTAATGTTACAAATTGGAAGTAATGTATAAGTATGAAACTGCTGCAGTGATCGAAGGCACCTCTGCTGACAACATAACTAGAGCTTCAGAAAGAATACAAAGTATAGTTAATGAGGTCAGTTATTAGTTTATGTAGCTATTTAGTATTTTTGTTTAAGTTTTATGTTGAAGCATGTAATTTGAGACTTACAAATTAGATGAAGCAAACGAGTCTCTTAATTACCGAACCGACTCTATAATTTTTTACATTTTTGCTTATATGCATTTTTTCTTGGTTTTGAAGTTTTCCCCTCAACAAAATGTATACTTGATTAATATAATTTTTCCCAATTCTAAACAGGCTGTGAAAAGTCCAAATCTAGACTACTCCCATTTTGTATCACTTCCTTTAGCCTTACATCCAGAACTTGTGGAAAAGCTCGTCAATTTTCAGACATCTATACTGGAAACCAATAATCTTGCCAAGGATGAGAATAATGATTCAGATGAAGATATTTTAGATAATAAAGACGAGGGCAATGTGGCTGTGAATCTTGAAGTTGAAAATGACAGAGAACATGTTAAAGTTGATATAAAGAAAATACAGCGAGTAAGTTATGCTCCTAAAGTACCAAATCCTTCTGAACAAAAACCATCACAGCACTCTTCCTTGTTCGGTATGTAGTTTTTGAATTCCGAATCGTAATTTTCATTAGTGATATTTTTTAATTTTTGGCTTATTCTGTTTTTGTACTTCCCTCAAATGACAGAAACGGGAATTGAGAGATCCATATTTATTAAACCAGCAACGTTTCACTTAACTGTGCTTATGCTGAAGTTGTGGAACAAGGAGAGAGTCGCTTCTGCTGCTGAAGTTTTACAGGTAAATTTATCATTTAACTGCCATATATGGTGTAATGGTGACTAAGAGAGAGAAAATGTTGCTGTGCTCGTTGCAGAGTGTTGCTTCCGAGGTACAAGAAGCATTGGATAGCCGCCCTGTTTCTATACAACTCAAGGGTCTGGTAAGAATCGATCTCAACTTCATTTTGCTGATACTGGTTTGTGTTGTGTACTTGCAGTATTATGTATTTTCTTCATAAAACCCAATTACAGAAATAGCTAAACTGAGATTTTGGGGATTTCTGTATAAAACTTATCAGAAAAGAGTTGGTTTTCTGGATTTAACATTCATATAAATACAGGCCTCAGAAACTCAACCATTAAGTTCCCGGTAGTTGCCAATCAATATTTTGCTTAAATGAAAACACGTTCAGTAGTTGAATTTGCTTTCATGACCTGACATATATTCTAGAAAATACTCAAGAACTCTCTGTCCATCATCATGCTTATATGCTCTACATTTCTTTCACGTCTATTTCATCGTTTGATCTGGACATCTTCATTTCCATGTTTATTTTATCAATTTTTATGCTTCTTTTCTCCCATCAATTTTCGTTTGGTCTAATTTGTTCTGGTATATTTTATCTTTCTTTTTTTATCGCAGCAATGCATGAGAGGGTCGTTGGCAAAAGCACGTGTTGTTTATGCCCCTGTTGAAGAGATTGGTTGTGAGGGCAGACTTGAACGTGCTTGTCGTATCCTCATTCCGCAGTGTCTATTTTTTCTTTCTCTTCTGTAGATTAGGATTTCTTTTTATTCTTTTTGTTATTTCTTATGTTCTCGTGTTCTTTTTTGTCATTACTGAGCTTTCCTAGAAGTCATTATCGATGCTTATGTCGAAGCGGGACTTGTTCTCGAGAAAGACGCCCAAACTAAGTTAAAGGTACAATGCATATCCGTAGCACTTTCATTACTTAACCTGAAACTCCTCTTTGTTTTCTCTACATTTCCTCAAGATCTTAAAGTTATTTCTTGATGTCTTGCCAGTGCTTTATGTTTGTCAAACACATGTCGTTGCACTTTTATTTTTTCATAAGGTGGCGCAGAAAGTCCTTGTTCTGCAATTTTCTTTAGTTTGCATGTATATCCGATAAAATTAGTAATCTACGCGTGTTAAGAAAAGTTTGATCACTTCATTGGGATATATCTAAAGCACGTAACCATGTACTATCATTATGTTAGTTTGCAAACTACCAAGTCATAGCAACTCTTCCTTAACATTCATATTTGTATAGAGTGGGGAAATTAGTTGTGGTAAATGGATATCATTAATGCTTATCAAAATAATTATGAATTTCATTACTACAGTTTTTTCATGAAAAAAGAAACGGGGTGGAGGGAGGTCTTCCATATCTTTCGAGATCCACCCTGACATATGGGGTAAAGAAGCTAATATAAGTGATTTTTGTAGTCCGGAGAGGTCTACATCCTCTTACAACAATGTTTGTTCTGTTTGTATGGGTTTTTTTGTACACTGTTTGTACCTTTAGAATATGTGTTACATTTGTAATTACAAATATAATTAGCATTGCCTTATTGTCTATTTACTGCAGTTACATGCCACTTTGATGAATGCTAGGCATAGGAAGAGGTATTGTCCATAATTTCCTATATGCTTTTTTAAGATATAAGATTATCTTTTACATTGTTTTGGTCATCAAAGTGTTTGTAACTTGAATTGTGTAGGAAGAAGAAGACTAGATTTGCAGATTCATTTGATGCACGTGGTATTTTCAAGAAATACGGGTCTGAGCAATGGGGCGAGTATCTTGTCCCTGAAGCTCATTTGTCGCAAAGGTTTGTGTTCGACGAGAATGGATATTACCATCGGTGCTCTTCCATTCCTTTTCCCAAAAGTGACTAACGGTTCAACCGCTTAAAATTCTCATGGAAGAAATCGAGTTTTACATGTTTGTTTTTTTCCACTGTGGTGTCGGGGCCAACTAAAGCTCACATCGACTAAATCCACAGTACTAGGCTAGCACCGCAACCCACCGCCATAGCCTCCACTCAAATACTGGTTGCGTTATATTGCACTAGAGAGCACTCGAACCTACCAAATATTGTCATGTTTGTATATATTTTGTGGATAGAATTTTCTTAGTTTTCTAAAATGGGTTTTCAATTATTCATGTGTTGTCAGTTTTTAGCTTATCAGATTATTTTTCCAAAATTGAGTTCGTCATAGTACTTTTATCAGATAAAAAGAGGAAAACTGGTAAAATCTGGGATTGTCTTTAAAATTATTCCTGCATTTGATCTATTTGTTATTTTTAACTGAATCAATCAAGCTTCTATGGCTCAAACTCAGTCGAACTGACACTGGCTTGAACATTTACAAAACGTTACCCAAACGGAACTTCAGAGCCTGACATGAACATAATCGAGCCTCTTGAGTAAACAAAATTAGCATGAACATACACAATCTCTGATGCTCATCTTTCTCGCAGACGTGGAGCATCTTTTTAGATACCTACAATAACCTGACAATTTGTACTGAATGCTGCACCGGTTCTCTTGAGAAAAGTACCGACGTGAAATGTGATACAAAAAAAACATACGTAAAATTTGGTTAAATCAGCTAAAAACACCATCTAAAAATCTCGACAAAAACTTGATTCATAACCTCATAAAAAGAAAAAGAAAACGTTTTCCCTCTTTTTTACGTCGACAAAAGTTACCCATTTTAACCTTTAGCGCAACTCTTACAAAAAACAAAAAACAATGCTTAAAGCCTTAAAACGAAATATCACTTTATATGGAGCTAAAAAGTAAAAAGAAACACACGTAATGTTTTGCATGATATTTCAGGCCGTGAATACTTTCAAGACTGTAACTAAAAAGCCGAAAGTTAATTAACAAAATTTTCCACAGTTCAACTACTGTAGCATAGTGGTATTATTGGTGTAACGATCCGGCTCTACGGACCGAACCGCCACGCCCGTATCAACAATATTGTCCGCTTTGGCACAACTTCCCAGATGGGTCATCCATGTTGATACTACTCCAAGCTAAGCACGCTTAACTATGAAGTTCCGTCCTCGCTATTGTGTCGCACGGCTTTAAAAGGCATTGTTGATAGTAAATTGATCTTTTAAGCTCATATATCACACGAGTACTCTCGTATCTGGACGATGTGGGACTGCTGCACAACACCGCACCACAGAAATTCGTCCCTGGAAATCTGGGTCGTCTTGGAGTGGAAAATTCAAACATGTTTAGGCTACCTATTTTTCTGTATAAAAATGTGGACTAGAGTTAATATATTGTCTTTTAGCCATTGACCAGCTTTCTGATCTCTCTTCAGGTTTTCTCTCTTTCTCAGTTTGGTTTATGCTTCTTTTCTGTGAATTAGTTCATTAATTATTAGCTCAATTTATCACCAATTAGTATCTAAGATTATTATAAGTAAAAGTTTTGACTACAACACTTTTTATGTTTCATAATAAATCGATTTATTTGAAGCTTAGGAAAAAAAAACTGGATTGATCCAGCTTAAAAGCATATGTGGGCTTGTTTGGTAAGGCTCTGCTTTTACTATTTGTTTACTTATAAGTAGAACTAAATGAAATTGTCTGGCATCCAGAACAAGCATGCTTTTAGCTTATCAAAAGTATGCTTTTAACATCCAAAACAAAAATATATTTCAATACTTATAGGCCTTGATTGGTTGCATCTTTTGTGGGTGAGATTGGACATAAAGTCCCGTGAGTATCATAAAAAAGTGTTTGGCACAATTTTTTGTCCCGACTACAAACGACCAAAATAAGTGTATTTAAAAAGGCATGTGGGGTGGTGTTTCATTGTCCAGGATTATATGTGTAGGGGTATTTTCTAATCCGGACTCATAATCCCGGGACTATAAGTACCCGCAACCAAACAAGGCCAGAAGATAGTACAAGCGGGCCCATCACAGTAGCTTCTTCACGCGAAACACGAATTGCAGCTTTAAAGGTTGAAAGGAATGCGTTGTAGCTTATAAGCACAAAACTGAACTTAAGAGTTTGATCCGAAAAGCTTTTGCTGCAATTAGTTTCAAGGACAGGATGGCCAATTTTCAATGTAGTTTCAGTTTCAAATTTCATTGATGTCATATTTCGAAAGCATAGGTGTCATACTTTGTGCTTTTAGTAGTCATACTGTATATTCTGTCGGTGTCATGTATTCTTTAAAGTGTTCTTAATTGGATCAAATTTATAAAATCCATTTACATGTTTTTTATTATTATTTCCCTCCTCTCCCTTTCGTTACAGGTATATTATTTGCAAGCAGATCAAATTCTAAGTCACAGCTGATACGAGAGAATATAAAGGAGAGTTGATGGGAGAAAGAAGCGGAAAGTATATCCCACCATGGAGACATAGCAGTAACATAGCAAGTGGTTCAAGTGGGAAAATATTTCATGATAAGGACGAATATAAACATTCAATTTCGCTCAAGGCATGTTTTATAGTTGCTAGCAAAGTGATTATATATTTCTAATGTAATATGTGTTCTTCTTTCATTTCGATCTGTAGAGTAGAAGGTAAGTGGGTTGTTGGTGTAAGACCTTCCAAAATGGCGCAGGTCTACCTTACGACTAAAGAAATCTAGGGTTGAGCGGTAATAAAATTTAGAAATGCTTTTTTATCACCATATTTTCTTCTCGATAACCATAGCTGCCAACATGGATGTATATGTACCTGTATTTTTGATTAGTCACACTGTCCATAGGACTTATTAGGTCATCTTTTCGATAGTCTCTTCTGAAACAATATCTCTTCACGATGATACTAGTTATTGGACAACTGAGCATATAATTTACCAGATAATTCTCAACATACTAATTTTACAATCTTATTTTACTGGTCTACTCTTGGATTTTGAATAAATTGGGATCAAAAATCTCCTTCAACAACTACTCATAATGTTAATTTACTTGGATTTTCGCTCTTCAGGCATTGTCATGCTTACTACCCTGTTAGGCTGTTACCGCGTCCATCAGCAGAATCCTTATACTTGCTATTTTCTTATTATTTGTTTCATGATCCCCACTTGTATATTGGGGTGCAGATAGGAGCGTCTTTGATGCGATTCATCAAAGGATCATGGTATGTAAGGCACTGGTCCTTTGTTATTTTAATTCATTCTTTCGACAACTCTCTGAATGTAGTTTGTTTGTTCTTTTTTGTTCAAGAAAATCTTGAATGGTTTCAAATTTCTGTGGAACTAAGAAAATGAGAATGCTTTTGAAAATTGCACTAGCATGCAATGCAAATAGTTTTCCTCTGTAAAATTGTTGAACTTCCACTTCTAGGGGATCTACACAGAAGAAAATTGAAGAGGAGACCGGAGTTAAACTCGTATTTCCATCGTCAAGGGATGAAGAAATTATTGGTAAGTACATTGTGACATGCTCCTAATAGTTGGCCTGTCTCAATGATGAACACATTAAGCTTTTTTTAAAATCTATTTCTCGACTTTTTAATTTTACAAACTGCTACGTACGAGTCTTGGGGTTTTTTTAATATATATTTCCAACTGTTTTCTTTGCATTTGTTAAACATGTTAATTAAAATTCTAATTTTAATTCAGTTTGATTTCAGCTACTTTAGCTATTGAAATAACTTGTAAGTAACTTTTACATGGTTAATTGCTGCAGTGATTAAAGGCCGCTCTGCTGACAGCATCACTAGAGCTTCAGACAGAATACACAGTATTATCGACGAGGTCAGTTAATGATTAATGTCATTACATTGTAATTTATAATATCTTATTCTACTGGTCCACCCCTAGATAAACTTGTCTCAAAATCTTTCCAGAATTTCTTGGAGAAGCATCACTTTTGTTAACCAACTTGTCGCCTTTTTTTATTAGTACACCAAGTTATTTAGTTTTACAATTTAGGTTCCAGTCTACAAAATATCAAACAAATAGTTTAACATATTTCGAATTTCAATTCAAAAGCACTATTTGTGTATTAATTGTTTGATCACTCTAGTGTAACCACCAATCTTCACAAAATTGGTTAATTAATACTCCCTTGGACTTTCGAACACTCCTTTGATTTGTTTGTGTACTAATTATTCGATTTTATTTAGATTAGAGCCTATATTGTGAAACTTGTGATAGCTTGTTTTGGCTTTGTATAGATTGGTAGGTTGGTGTACAAAAGCAACGTCCCTCTTCTTTATTGCGTAATTTCATCTTTGAGTTTTTATTCTGCAGAACATATCTGAATAATTTGACTTACTATTCCTGAACAGGTCGTGAAAAGCCCAAAGCTAGACTACTCTCACTTTGTGTCCCTTCCATTAGCTTTACATCCAAAACTTGTAGAAAAGCTGGTGAATTTTCAAACATCCTTGTCGGGTATGAAAATTTTATGTTTTCTTTTGTAGTGTTCTCTTCTGAGGCTTAATATTTATCAACTCTTATGATCTTTGTAATTAAAAGTACAAGTCACGTGTATTCCCCAAAAATGACAGGTCTGGAAATTGAGAAATCCATATTTATTAAACCAGCAACTTTCCACCTCACCGTGCTTATGCTTAAGTTGTGGAACAAGGATCGAGTCGCTGCTGCTGGTGAAACTTTGCAGGTAAATTACGGTAGTTATATACGTATTTTATTAGATTAACTCAGATAAATTTAGCTCTTTTCGCTTATTACAGAATGTTGCTCCAAAAGTACATAAAGCCTTGGGTAAGCGCCCTGTTTCTATAAGACTCAAGGGTCTGGTAAGATTCTATCTTAAGTCCCATCTCTTCCATACTGAATTTTTTTGTTCTTCGGTTATAAAAAAACATCTATTTTTCTCCATAAAATCTCTATTACACATGTAGCTAAAGTGAGCATTCGATTTGCTCAGAAAAAGTTAAAAAAAGAAATTAGTTTATCTTTTTCTTTAACAGTTAACACCCTTGTCTTAATGCTACTACCATATCTAACTTACCATTACCACTAATTAAATTAGGCATTATTATGCCTCGCCTCTTATTCAAATCAGTTTGGTATTATTAATAATGATGTATTTTAATATTTTCTTATCACAGGAATGCATGCAAGGATCATTCGCAAAAGCACGTGTTGTTTATATCCCCGTTGAAGAAATTGGCCATGGGGGCAGACTTAAACATGCTTGTCGTATCCTCATTTTCGTAGCATCTATTCAATTTTTCCCTTTTCCCTCTTATGAGCATCAAATAGTTTCTTTCAGTAAAAAAAAAATTCTCCTGGTTTGCTTTTTTTCTTCTTTTTCTTGAACTTTCCTAGAAATCATTACTGATGCTTTTGTTGAAGCGGGACTTGTTGTCGACAAAAACGCCCTACGCGAGTTAAAGGTGTATACATACTTTTATCTATCTTTCCTTTGGCTTCAAACTCGTTTTTATAGATCCACATTCTCCTAAATTGTATATGGAAAATTGTTAGATTTATAAGTCAATGCTTCTTTTGTTTTTATCAACACACGCATGTAATTGCGGTCTAATTAGTTTTTATGAAGGTGTCTATTACTTGTGTTGCAAATATCTTTTTCAACTTTATTACATTAGTTTGACAGATAACTAAACTTATCCATTTATATCAAGAACAATTCATTAAATGGACTGAGAAATATATAAAGCACCGAAGTCTATTAGCAATGCGTTTGTTATAAGGTTAGGCATCTCCTGCACTGCTGATTATGTTGTATGAATTGCCCAAGTAATCGGTTTATGTTAAGTATATATATTTCATCATCGTTTCAAAAATTAATAATATTTTACTATCATCTTTTTTAACTGCAGTTACATGCCACTGTGATGAATGCTAGGCACAGGGCGAGGTCATGTCCTTAACTCGCCTTTTTTATGTTTACAATTCTGATGCTTATTTTATTTTGGTTTTCTCCCCGAACTGTTCGTCAATTAAATGTTGTGAATAAAATTAATATCCTGCAGGAAAGAAGGGACAAGTTTTGCAGATTCATTTGATGCAAGTAGTATTTTCGAACAATACGGGTCTGAGGAATGGGGTGAGTATCTTATCCCCGAGGTTCATCTGTCACAAAGGCACTTATTCGATAGAAATGGGTACTTTCATTGTTGTTCTTCCATTCCTTTCCCACAATTACGCAAGTAGACTTATGAATCAAAGTTTACAGTTCTTCTGGAAAAACAAAGTGTGATTAACCAGTTTTCACGATTTGTATTTGTGTAGTATTATTACAACTATACAATTGCATATTTTGGTTGTCTTAAATGGGTTTCTCCCTTGAGCTTATGTGTAATGATTTTATCCTGTTGATACTTCACATCCCTTTCTGAAAATGAACTCAAAAGCACTCAATACTTCTTAACTTGTACATGCTAGAAAATAAGGGAAAATATATTAGGGATTACATTGATGTCCGCACCCGAGTATTTACGTTTGAGAAGATCATCTTGGTAATACAGTATATTAGTCATATTTATATTGTATTAGCTGGCAAAGAGTTGCTAACTTGTATGATGTAAGTAGAGACAAGGACTTGGCTTCTATTTAAGGGAGCTAATATTTTTAACGTACAAATCCCGTTGTGGTTATTGACTAGCTTACCTGTGTACCAAATGTTAGAAACGTAAGATATTGCTTCGTTGCAGCTTTTAAACTCACTTTTCACTTCTTCTTTTTTGGCCTAAATAGACTACTTTTGGTTGATCAACTTAAAAGCTACGCTTAATTGGATTTCTGGCCTGAAAACCTTGGAAAACTTTAACCTGGACAAACGTAGTTTTTTCCTGAAGTGAAAAGATTTTAGCTTACTTAAAAGCTGCATCAAACAAGCTCTTACTTATTGTCCTCATTTACTGGTTGAGTTTCAAAAGATACATGAAAATAGTTAAAGGTATGATAGAAATAGAATATAGTGCCTCTTCATTTAGACTTTTTTTTGGGCATTCAAATTTATACGGGCATAAAAATAAAGTGTCCTTCTGGTACACTGTATCCCTAAAAATGGGTGCCTTGTAGCTTCTTTTCCACCCACGAAGGCGATAGAACCGGGCTCATTACAGAGTCTGCTATCTGCTGTTGATTAGTTCCATTTTCGTCTGTCTTCAGCTGATCGTTAGGACATATATTAACTCTCCACATCTTAAACGTTTGATCTGAGCTCGCACTATATACCAACAATCCCATCACCATATCATCTACCTCTAAAGTAGCCGCTAAGCACTTCACTGGCCCATAATGCTCGTCCATAACCGCTAAACATGAATGGTAAGAATTTCCTCCACTTTCTCTCCTCCATACGCGTATAGTCGTGTCTTCGGAGCCACTCAAGACTAGGTCAGCTATAGTTACTAAGCAAAGAACGGAAAACTGATGACCTTGCAAGAACCCTCCATGGTTGAATCGACCAGATGTTTTCTCTTTCCCCCAAAGGTTAATAAGCCCATCTGAGGACCCGGAATAGAGAAAACAACCATTATTTGAGGAGCTGAATGCTAGGGCATTAACAGGCGAAAGTTGGAATTTTAGTGTCATGGCGAGAATGTGTGAGTTTTCTCCATATACCCGTCTCCATATTTTAACCGTTCCATCGCTAGAGCAAGTGAAAACACATCCATCTTGTTGGTTGATTACAATCGCATTTACTATACCTTCGTGAGCTATAAATGAGTCGACACATCTCCTCTCTGTAATTTTCCAAGCTTTTACCGTCTTGTCACACGAACCTATGTGCAATATGACAAAATGGGTTAGCTCAGTGGTAAAGACACATATTCTGTTAGTCTTTTTGGTTTGTTTGGCTCTTTTGACTCTTTCGTTTTTATTATTGTAGTTTTTTTCTGACTTTTTTAGCTTTTGTTTGGATAGCTTTTTTCTGCTTTTTTGGGTAATAATTCTGGAAACCTGACTAAACCTAAAGAAAGACCACGGACCCGTGTTTTTGTTAAATAAGTTGCCAAATTGTACCCATAGGTAATTTTTCCCAAAAAAAGAAAGAAAAAGAAACCTGTGTATAACATCTTTTCCGTTTGATTATAAGCTATGCAGGAGATGCGGTCTTTATGCTTATGAGGTTTCTTTTTCAGAAACGAGAATAAAGAGCTTTTATGAGGTAGAGTTGTGATCTTTTTTGGTCGGAAATTCTCCCTTAGAGTCACGTCCCAAACACGTATTTTGTTGTCACCGTGTGCACTAAAAAGAAGTTTCCCATGAGCTAGAATTGCTCGGACTTCACCTGCATTATAACCAAAAGCATTTCAATTTCTACCCTAGATCATATAATGCTTCAAGACTACTATGCGTTGCAAGGGCTTTAAAAGCTTTTCCTCATTTTAGGTTTCTAAAATTTCCATTTCTACGAGAAATCAACAACTAGAATATATCAGTCAAATTGTAGAAAAAAATGTTGGATCACCATAGCATAGACATGGGGAAGACCAATAATAGATATAATTTTCGTAATTATGGTTTATGCTTCCTAACAATTCCTGGTATCCATTGACAAAGTTTTGTTTCTTTTTTGAAGATTTGAAAATTTCTTGTGGTTCTTTAGTAACGGAAACAGCTGGGAATGGCATTTATATTGATATAAGTTTATTTTTGCAAGATAATACAGGGATTTAAAAAGAAAGATCTCATGAACATTCGAAAAACTCAAGTGTTTATTTAGCTATAGAAACATCATATGGGATTTTTTTATTTATTATTGCCTGTATTAGCCTTGATATATCCCATTTCGGCGCACTCGTGTTGATTCCAAGCATGGATTCTGCTACTTTCTGAGCTGGTATACATAATGCCTTCTGAAACCGAGATAGAGTAAATTTTTCCCTCGTACCTATGCATTGAAGCTAAGCAATGGTAAAGAAGATTAGTGGTAGACGGTTCTTTTACAGAGGATAAATTCCATGGTGTACTCTCAGGGCTCAGAGGCCATAGTGGCGATGATGTGGTGGATGCTGAAAACGCTCTTGATAAAGATGGGTGAGAATCTGAGTCTTGGTTTCCAAAAGATAGCCTACGCGGTAAGTTTATGTTCCTTCTTTCGTCGTCCACAAAATGCGAATAACTTTCTCTTCTCATGGTTAGTGAGTTTTTGTGTGTGGGTGTGTGTGTGAAAGAGAGGTATAGAGTATTTAGTTAGGAGTTTGTATGTATATAATATAGTGTTACACTGTGAATTTGTATATGAGTTTTGCATGAAGGGACCAGTTTGTGCTATGAATGAATAATGAAACTTCAAGTCCGTTTGGTTTTATTGTAAAATTGAGTTTCTACGGGAGTTACTTTTGCAAGGCTTTAGGCTCTTCCAAGACTTGTTCATTGGCAGAAATAATTTGTCTAAATTTGTTCAGTGAGATACTGTTTGCATGAGATCGAACAACTTTGTCCTAAGAATTGGCTAAAGGAATTTGAGACTGTTTGCTCAGAGGCTTAAAAGCTAAAGAATGAGTTTTTAGATTCTTCATGTTTCCTTATGTGTTTCTTTTTGGCTAAGAAAGCTTGTTTCAATGTAATATATATAGCTATATAATTTTCGCATTTGGCGTGTTTAGCATTTTTGCTTGAAAATACAAGGTTGCCGTTGGATGAAGGATATCCGAATTGTTTGGTTCATGTTTCAAATTAAGTTTCTAAGATACAATTTGTATGATCTGATATGTTTATGCACAGTCTCAGCTTCCGAGGTTCTACATATCCGAGGATTAAGAAAACTGATACAGCTAATTGTAACATTTGACATATTCTCTCATCCATTTAAAATTTGCTGCCATCCCGGATAGTTTGGTTATTACTGTGAGCAGGTATTTCTGTTTTGGAAATTAAATAGATTGTCCGTTTGAGTAATGTTTTGAGCTACCATGAAAACTAGCATTCATGAGCACATGATTGGTTTCAGATCTTGAAGCTAATTTTGGTAGTATGTGTAATTATAAGCACTAAAATAGAAGTTGTTTCATCCTAGGATTTGTTGTAGTTATAAGTCTTTTTGCTGGTTAAGTTCTAGTAGCCCACACCTTGTAAATACTTGGGGACATTATAAATGCCTCAACTACCTATAATTACATCCTCGTGTCATTCATTTGCCTCATTTTGCTTTTAAGTTGTTTATAAGTACAGTTATTGCACCGATTTATTCGTGTGTCGATTTTCATGGGTTTGTAGTAAAATGTTGGCCTTACACGATTCATTTGCTGCAGAGTTGTTAATTTGAGTATAGTTGTTACTGTGTGGAAAGATCGTGTCTCGTTAAGTTTCATCAAGGCAAATCTTGGCAACGCATATTTTTTATACATGGCGACCGCTACGATGAAGTTTATACTATGAACTTGTATTTTTTTCCTGATGGGTCTAATAATTAAGTTAATCGGAAATTACAGACTTTTCACTATGACATCATTGAGCTAAAGTTGAATGTCGCTGGATTGGAAAACGAATGTTTGAAGACTAATATAACCTTACATAGGACATACTAGTGTATTGGTGTGAAATTGGATTCGAGAACGTTGTGTTAATTAGTTGATTATGTGCTTATAATGGGCAGTATAGGCATTTTCCTTGTAATACATAAGCTTTTAAGTTCAAATTTTGGGACAGAAGCATGAAACTAAACTACCACTCATCAGTCGACCTCCAAACTTCCCAATTGCCATTGGCGTGGTTCGAGTGTGGTTTGCTTTTGAGTTCAGCTTATTTGCTTTTATGTTTGTAAGTTGTCGTATATTAGGTTAGCGAAGTTAAAAACTGCTGAAAATGTGAAAAATTTAAGCTCAGTAAACCAAATATTTTTCTCAGACTTGATGGTTAGCTTACTTGCTTCATAGTTGTACAAAGAAGCTCTTAGATAACCATGATATCCGATTACGATTCCATAGTAGCATCAGCTATTGCACATAGAGGCAAAAGACAGAAATCTAAAGAGTATTGTCAAGAAAAGATACGGAAAAAAAAATCAAAAAACATCACTCAGGTTTTACTGGAATTCGAAAAGCACGATGTCGAATTTTTTACTTCTGTTTCATACAAAAGAAATAGATAAATGCATGTGTTATTCCGTTGGACAAGCCGCTGGAACTAAACCAACATCGATCTGTGCCAAATTTCAGATCACCAACTTATTCAATTGGTATTGGAAAAGAGAAGAAATCGCAAAACTTACTATACATTATCATCTATTCGGAGTAATTAACTTTATCAACTTGTGTGTATTTAGTGGAATAGTTCTTTAAATAAGTTTGTTAGTGCAAATCTAATGTTTTCTCTTGTTGTATGCCAAATAAAAGTCGATTGTATATTTGGTAACGTTACATGTATCTTCATTTTCATCACATTTGATCAATATTTTAATTCTGTTTAGCTAAACCATCTAAGTCCAGTTTCTTTACAACATATAATGGTGCCTAATGCCTTAGTTTAGTATTTAAGAAATAATTAAATGAAAATAGGTCCCTCGACATCCAATCCTACTTAATTAATCTCCATTTAATCCCGTCTAATCGCCACTCAAAACCTAAGCGCCTAATCTTCATCAACATCTTAACTTCCGTAAAGTTTTGGATATTCTCGCTCTTTAGAATACTAATATGACTTCGTTAATTTTCTGCGTATCATTTAATACAAAATGTGAAATCGGCTTAACGACGCTGCTAAAAGTTACTACCGGTACATCTCATGTTAGACCATCTCCGACCACAACATAAAAAAATGGTGCAACTTTTGCACTTGAAAATTTCATACTATCCATGCATGATCACATTTTCGTCCCATTAATTAACACCAATTAAGTAACAAATATCACTTTTAAAAATTATATATCCTTAATTTAGGCTTTACTTTTTCCATTCTTATAAAATGCTACAACTCTGTGAATTATTATTTTTATATAAAAGGTGGGGGAAAACCCACATTTTTATTTTATTAATTAAAGAAATAAAATTGTAGACGAAAAACCCCACAAAACAAAATAGCAAGAGTAGAACTAAAAAAATATACATTTGAGAAACACAATATAAGTAAATAAGAAAAAAAAAGTTTTCAACATAACTCTATGAATGTAAGACTAATCAATCAATAAAATGCTCCTAATTATTTTTGTATCAAAACGACAATTCGTTTATTTTTATCAAATGTTATATATGTTCATCCATATCCAACCTCATACGTGACATGTTATACACTACCAAAAAATACTCGCGACGGGATTAGTAACGGTATTTTTTATTACGAGCTTATTAACGACGGTTTTTGTGATGGTTTTGTGACAATTTAGTCAATTTGTGACGGCTTTGTGACAGCTTAGTCAATTTTTAACAGACTTGTGACAACTTTTGACTCTCACTAAATAAAACATTATTTTATAGTGATATAACGTAAAACCTTAATTTGAAACATGGCACATGATGACAAGTGACAACGCTTTTTTTTTTTCCCTTTTTTTGCCTTTACTGAAAATAAAATCTACTTATCGTTGCTTAGGGTCCGTTTTATATCAGTTTTTTCAGTCTAAAAACTGTTTTGAGAAAACACTAGGAAAAAAGATTGATTTCCAAAATATATATGTGTTTGGTAAAAATTTAAAAAATCTAACTTTCATCGACTTTATTTTTGGCATTGAATAATAACTTTTTTGCTTTTTCAATCAAAATAATTTTATAAGTGTTGTGTGACATATTAGCTCGTTATAGATATGTATAGATATAGAGAGAGGTATGAGAGACAACAATAAGGGAGACTTTATTAATCAGAATGTATGAATGAATCATCAAATAGAAGACCCCTAACCCTCTTTATATAGATAGAGGGGTAGGGTTACAAGCCCACTTGGGCCCATAAAGTACAAGCCCAATAGTCCAATAATATCTTACAACACTCCCCCTTTGGACGTCTTGAATTCTTCGTCTTCATGCAGTCGATCTGAGTCGAGTTCATTCGCAGTGCTAAACACATAAAAACCTTAGGGACGGAAAACCCAGTGTGGGACAAAACCGGTACCTAGGAGAAACTGTGTAGCCGAATGATATAGGCCGAAATATCATGTAAGTAACTAACCACAAAACAGTGTGCCTCATCAAAACCTTGCCAGAGCAAACCCAATGGGAAAATCTCTGATCGAAGGAAAAAGAGTGCAACAGTGGTAGTAGTAGGGGATCAACCACCAAACAGGTGCCTCATTAAAACCTTGCTAGAGTAAACCCAGTGGGAAAAACCTCTAGTCGAAGGACAAAAGAGTACACAGTGGTAAGAAGTATACAACAGGATACTCCCCCTAATTTCGGCAATCTTAAGTGAGTTAAGATGGGAACGTGTCTCGCTAAAAAACCTTGCCAAGGAAAACCCAGTGGGAAAAAACCTTGGTCTAAGGACAAAAAGAGTACACGAGCATGCGACTGGATGCTCCCCCTCACTTGCACACGACAGGGTGCGAAGATTTCGACTAAGTAGTAATTAGTGCAATAAGCATTCACCTGGATGCTCCCCCTCACTTGCACACGACTGGGTGCAAAGATTTCATATTCCAAGAAAGAGAACGAACATTCGACTGGATGCCTCATTTACTTACACACGACTGTATGCAAGAAAATATAACGTGGAATAAAACGAGCATTCGACAGGATGCTCTTAAACTTCATATGTGAAGATTTATTTCGGCAAGAAATGCTAAATAGCATAATCTACCCATGTCTCTCTTGATCGATAACAACAAGTTGTCCTCAAATAAGACAAGTGTTTTATCTGGATCGTGAGACAGAGCATATGTAATTCAAATATGGCTAATACGAGCTCGAAACCATATACACTCTCTAGTCGTCTCATAGAGCACGAGTAGATCAAAGTGATTCTTTGGAGTCATTACAAGACCTCCAAGATATTGCCTTATTCCTAATGGTAAAGACAGACCATGTTAGGAATATTCCTTATGCGGGTCTGATAAGCAACCGGCATCGGTATAACCGAAAAAGGGTTGCGTTAATTCGAGTACCGAAGGGGGTAGGTACACTCGATGACGCAAATAGGATAAGACAAGCCCTCATCCACATTTACCTTAAGGTAATTGGAAAATGTCTTTTATGCCATTTCCATGGCAGCGTGTTAGCACGATGCTGTGTCGAGCTATACCATTCACAGCATACGAGATGTTCGTCCTAGCACATTAGACCAAGTACAATGATGCGCTTATTGTACTTAGATATGAACATGATGGTTCAATATCTCTTCATCGTCTCATCAGGGACGGACTGGGTCTATATCAATGTCTAGTGATCGAACGATCATGGGAGAATCTGACGACTTAGCATCATGATGACTAAAACGTCATAACACCTTCTGGGTGTAGTCTGAATCATGGACTTAGATTCAATCTTTACGGGAGTCGATCATCAGGCCGAGTCACTACCGTTTCTTCCCAAGATCCTTCATCTCGAAGGCAAATCCAAAAATGGATCGCGTAATAAAACACGCAAGGGCATAATACTTGTTCAAGTATCCCAAGCTAATCAAGTACTCACTTAGGCGGTATACCACATCCGCTCAAATTATATTAATCCATATAGTGAACGTCTCAGTCAATTGAGATCATGTTCCGTGGTCAGGAACTACTTGATTTAACCATTATGAAGTCACACAGGGACCTTCATCTATATCTCTTTGTCTAAATCCCCATAGAGATAAAACCGTGACCACAATTGCATGCTGCATAATCAGTTTTTCGGAAACTACTAAACTGATAAAGTAGGGGACTGTTATAACGTCCATTACGAGGAAATCAACCATCTCGTAATCAATTCCAAGGTGTGAGAGAAGCCTTGCGCTACTAGGCGAGCATTCTACAATCTCATTATTCTCATCAATTTTCCTTACGAATAACCAAATAAACGAACTCGTTTAACATTGGTGGTGTTGGAACTACAGGTCCGAACACACTTTCGTTAAGGAGTCTACTTGGATTGCAAGTTTCCATTAGTACAGTCTATTCTACGTTGACTTCAGGCAACGGTACATGGTTCCCTATCATAATTTGTTCATATTATCAGTCGTCACCGAATATATGAACAAGTAATCAATGACAGTCTCGTTTCGCTTCAATATCGTCTAAGATATCATGATCGACAGATATTTCGAGATTCTTAGGATGAGGAGGAAATCACACATCTCCTTGATCCTTTATAATCTTGTGCGACAAACGAGTTTCAGTTCACCACCTCTGGGGCTGAACGAAGTAAGAACCGGTCAACTTCCTCATATCTTGGGAAGGATGACAGACTGACGGCCGACGGCAGCGTCATTTGCTTGGCGGGTTCGGCCAAAGCAACGTGTTACGACAGGAACACGGCGTCCGACAGGGACGTCTATCCTTGCAAGCATTTTGCAGCAGGTATAAATGATCTCGTGACATCTCATAAAGTCATTAAATGCGTTTGGCATTTAGTTAGACTTGAGGGAGTCTATGCACTTACTTATCACTAAGTACAGTTTTGGGGATCAAGCTAAGACTGAGTGGGTTATGCCACGTTACTTCACGTCGTTCCTTATCAACGGTAACGTGCAAATCTCCCCCTAACGACGGGGAGAACAGTCTTAGCGATGTCACTTTCGCATATCATGCGGTAAAGAGATCGCTTGCCAAGGTTACTCTATCAAATGATAGGCAGGGGATTCATAATCGACTTATGTCCCCTTTAAATGTCCATATTTTGAACGCTAGAACGTCTCAATCAAAATATTAATTAATCACTCTAAACACGCGTTATTATGAGACTTCTGGCTCATAACCAGTAACCAGCTGGTACGCATATGGTGTTTGAGTGTCTATGGGCCTCATAACGGACCAATGCAGCAAAATAGCATAACACCACACGGAAATATAAATCTTGGTGCGCAAGACCAAGAAGTGCGTGCAATCATTTGCAGTCGCATCATCAAACTTTCCGTGAGTCCATTTGGGTCTGAACATAATCGACAGGATGTTCAATTTCAATTTCCAAACTCAAGTAATTCAAATCGAAATTTCGATTATTACTCTTCGGAATTATCAAGTCGACTAGACTTTTCAGGATAATCCGGATCATGAGCCATCAACTTAATGATAGGGCTAAAAGTTTGGGAAATGCTGCATTTCTGTGGACAACAATAAAATGTGACCTTATTGTCGATGCATCAACCATAACCATTTATATTTATGGTCCGTCTTATGGTTGGATAAGTCCACAATAACTCCTTCAATTCTTTACCAGAATTCTATGAGTTCATTTCGTGATCTTTACACATACTAGTCTTTCAAAGTGAGCATTAGTGGCATTAATTTCGGATTAATGACGAAATATATTCTCAAAGAGAATCCAAATGCGATGCGATTATAAATCAACCATCGTCTTTTGACCCGGGAATATCTCATCCGGTCAATGCCACAATATCAAAATTCTCTTATCAATCGACGACAGGCGAATGATAGTACAGACAATCATGTCTTAGCATCTAAATCATTTATCATTCGACGACAGGCGAAATGATAAGGTAACTTTAAATGCTTTAAAGAATGTGGTAGCAACCACTTGAAAGACATTTCAACTCCTCTAAAATACGCTTTTGGTCGTATTGAATGGAGACTATGTAAAGAAATTTTAATTCTTTCATGAGCTATTACCAGATAACGCTGGTTTTCTCGAATATTTTATAACTCAACAAGGTACGGCAGGACCTACATGAGTATAAGACCTCATATTTGACAAATCAATTTGGTTTTACCAAAGATTTCGATTGGAACGACAGGTCCAGAATCGTTGTCACTGAGTACTCTTTTAGGCAAGTAGTTGGTGAAATTATGTGGTACACTGTTACCCACTATTTCCAGAAAACCAACTACACCACAAGTATTGCCTAAAATTTCATAATTTAAAGTTTGGTCACATTTGTCAAAGGAATTTGCTCAAAACACTTTAAATTATTTCGAGAAATTTCGTAAACAGGCAAACCATAATCCAAAAGTATGGTCCAAATGGAAAAATAATAATCCAAATGGAAAAACATAATCCAGATGAGCAAAAAAAATGGCTCAATGATTTATCAAAATCAATAAAGAAAGGTCCCAAACTCATTTGAGCCACAAAACCGGGGGTCTCAAGAGTTTCCTTTCAGTTAGCTTTAACCACATTAGCATCGGTTTTTTGCACCTTTGTAATAGTTTTGAACTATTTAAGGAGTAACCGTGCATGACCTTTGTCTTTATAGCATAGAGTTGCCTCATTGAGCATTATCTCTTGCTTTGTGACAACGGGTCATATTGTTCCGTTCAATTACTGTCTTGGAGCCACAGGTTTTCGATTTTGACGATTGTCTAAAATTTCGCTTGGCTAAGCGATTCATCGGGATCGCGACAGTTCGAGACAAATAACACTTGTCTCGATTATCGATTCGTGAAAAAAAATATACACGAAGAGCATTAATATCAGGCAAACAATTTGCCATTGACCCAATAGGATTAAAACTACTCACCGGGGTAATTTTCTTATCCAATAACAGATGGGCGATAAAGGAACATTGTGAATATAAATTCACAATACTGCTTATGAAATACAATTTCCAAGCTAGTATTTTGGTGAAGGATTGCTCCAATATGTCAATTTCAGACATTTGTTCACCATAGACGTCATCACGTCTCAAATGTGGCGGCGGAATAAAATCAACGCCTTAGCATTCATCGTGAAGGTAACAACAAACTCGTGTTTTACTCATCAAAGATGGCATCCAAAAAAAAATTTGGACATCACATTTTCACACATCAGGGTGAGTAACATGTGGTGACAGATTAAAATCAATGTTTAAATAGTCATTTCGCAAGTATGTTTTACGAATTTTCTCATCATAGATGGCATCCAACATATGTTGGGAGTTCTGGATTATTTTTCATATAAAACGACTGGTTTATATGTTTATGGTTTGCACAAGCATAAACTTTATTTCGAAACGACAGGTTCAAAAAATAGTTTTGCTTTTAATGTGAATAGGTTCTCATTGATCGAACAACAGGTCGATACAGAGACACCAATTCGGCGAAACATACATCACTATATAAACACATTCGGGGAAATTATTATTTAGTCAACCCCTTTCGGTAGCTCTACTTGAAAAACGACCAGGAAAGACGGTGAGGGTGGAGGGCACGAATGCCACTTAAAACCCGACCTCATTAGGATATCGACTTCCGCCTATATCTTTCCTAGACATCGTATCCAAATAGGTGAGCCTATTTAGGGAAGGTTCATAATTTTTCCAACTTAAATGTGAATATATATGATTTCGCAATTCTACCATTCATTGCAATAAATAACAGGTATATCTTCTCTAGATAACCACATATATACAAGGCAGTATAAAATATATTCATGATATATATCTAATCATGCAGTAGATTTGGTGATAAACTAAATCAATTCAGGATTATCAATCACACAAATTATATCATACCAAATCAAATCAAATCAATTAACTGCCATATGGTATATTTATATCTATGGTAATACATACACTACACCAAAATGGCCTTTTTGGAACAGAAATAAAGTGTTCCTAATTTATTTTGGAACACACGTAAAGAGTGCCTAAAAGCGGTGTGCCAGTTTTTGTAACGTTAGAAAAGTGTTCCTGATTATAAAATTGGAACGCTTTTTCAATGTTCCAATTCTGGAACACCAAGAAGGTATTCCTAATAACACACTGTAATATACCTTAGATCACATTTGGGAACACTAAAAAAGTGTCTAAATTGATCAAACTAGATCATTACCGACATGGTTAAAAGTGCTCCAAATGAGTCTTGTTTCTCGAGTTTTTGTAGTTTCCAAAAGAACAAAAACTAGTCTTTTACGTTTTTATAATTAAACATAAGAATTAAAATATCAAACATACATTAAATGAATCAAACTTGTCCAAATTTACAATTTAAAGTCATAAGTCTAAAAGTTCATTAATATCAAATGAAACAAATAAAAATAGTAAGAGAAGAAAGAAATTTAAATATTTCCGAAGAGCAACAACTAAAATACAATTAAATTTAGAAAACTAGAAGCTTGTAAGAGACATCTTAAAAGTCTTCGATGCACTTCAATCGTCGCGTTTCAAATCATGTTCCACTCACTGTGCAAATATGCAAATCCCGAGGAACAACATGAGAAAAAACAAAAATTAGTTAAATTTAAAAAAAAAACAATAGTTAGAATAATAAAAGTGAACAATACGTTAGATGCGGTATAAACCAAATGAAAAATTATAGCAAGGAAAATAAGAGCTATAATGTTAAATTAATGATATGTGTTGAAATGATGTTAAAATCCGCTAAATGAAGTTCAGTTCATAACAAGTTTATGTACTAATAGATTGTCATTTCAAATTTAATAAATACAATGGAGAAAGGTAACAAAGGACAGCCACTTTTTAGCTTTTGATAGAACATAAATATTCTTTTTCAAGTAGGAAGCATGGATACAATAAGCAACAGGTTTAATTTACACTACACTGACAATAGAATTTCATACAAGCACATGAATAGAAAGCGAGCAAGATTAATAGTTCCATTGCAAATACACATGACAAACAAATTACTAGTACTTACTGAGTCACTGCTTCGGTTCTAAAAACCGACACAAAGAAATCTCCAACTTTTACTTCACGAATTATCTTTGCATCAGTTTCCTTGTAATATCAGAATTTTCAACAAGTGGGCATCTTTCGCTCATTAGATCTTGCAATTGATTGGTAGTCAATAATCGAGGAAATCCAGTACATGCAATTGACTGTTAAAATATATTTCAAATATTACGACAATTTATTTAAAAAGATCCTAAAGAAAATCCAACTTGGACTAGATGATATAGATTAAGAGTTCCATAGCAAAAGCCACCTTACACAGGTTGTACTTTGTCTCAACCAGTATATATGATGTAACAAAATTATGTAAAGGATCTGGGTGAAACCTACCCCATACACGATCTGCCAAACTTGCTTTCCTCCCTTTGCTAGATTTAATTATTTTTCTACACCTAAGCATGAAAATTAAATTTTTGAAAGGTAAACACGTTCAGTAGAAAAAAAAACATACGAATAAAAATACTACAAGGTCCGGATTGGAGGCAGAAAAAACGGTACCAATCAAGTTAGATGGATATATTTGTTTAACAAAGAACATCGTATTGCAAACTAAATATACCTTTTTTAAATGGGGTAAGTAGCGACTGCATAAATTTAATATACATATGTACATGAGCATATATATGCAACAAGTTCTTGTTTAAAGGCATGTAATGCATAAAGAAAAAAACTATGCTACCTGTTAATGGGGTTGTTCTGTACTTCAAATGACGATCCTTTGGTAGAAGTGTCTGAACTAGATGGGTATCCATAATTATGAGCTCAACTATAGGAATTTGTTGAGTATACAGCTTTTACTACCTGAAATTATTTAAATTGGGATGTGATGAGAATAAAGAAAAGTTCTTTCAGAAGTATAGGGAAATTATCTGGACTATTCGAGCCCGAGAAAACCCCCCCTTAATTTCCACAGCTTAAGTTCTAGCCTTTTAAGTCCAGAAAATAATTTTAAAACTAAGCCATTCAATTGCTAACCAAACGGACAGTACAAATTATAAAGGGAAAACAAAAAATATAACTAGCTTAAAAGTTTAAGGTATATAGTCTACAAAATAATAAAAATAAAAAGCTCAGATTTTTAAGCTGGTAAAACAAATATTGTACAACATGTAAGCAGGAAATCATGAAAAAGGTAAGCTTAAAAATATAATGAAACCAAACAAGGCCTAAATCTTTAATTTGTGGGTTCAATCCTAAAAATAGAGTTTAAATCCTAATTTAGTTTGAAGGGAAAAAATTATAAACAGTTATGTAAAGAAATATCCCCAAATCCCAATATTCAAATCAATTTAGCCATTGATTTACACTCAAACACAAGTTCAAAATAGTTAAATTTGACATCAATTGAAAAAACCCAAATACTTATATCAATCAATACGATCATAAAACTCGATCAATATTAAGACAAAGAGCCCCGATCCTAACAAATTAGAAAACTTAAATGTAAAAAATTAGAAAAGTAACTTAATCAAATAAAACGGCTTATATCCAACCCAAAACCACGAAATTGAATCACACCTTATATCCAATATGTCATACTCAATAATTAAATGGTTAGAGAGATAATCAGGAATCTAACCTTCTTTGAGATTTAGTTGAATTAGTGAGGTACGGTCGTACAGAGATGGAAAATTTAAGAATAATGAGAAAATAATTTTGGTAGAGGGAGAGAAACAGGAGACAGTTGGGGAGTGGGACGAAAAAGGTGGAATTAGGAACGCTTATAAAAATCATGTGCCACATGCTCTATAAAAAGTTTTTGTAACATTTATTTAGTGTTCCTGAAAAATTTGGAACACTTTTATTACTCGGAACACTTTTGTTGTGTTCCAGATTGTAGTAACACAAAATAGGTGTTCCAATTTGAAATAACACTAGTGTTCCAAAATTACTGTTTTGGTGTAGTGATATTAGCACAATCTAAATTTACCAATTTACACTAAGCAAGATATTATTCAATATTTTACTATTTATGCCGTAGGTGTAAATTTTATTAATTGTAATTACAACATGTAGGGGTGCAGTATATTTAATTACTAATTTACCATATCACGTGCAGGGAGGGCAAATTTTAATTAACATTATACAATATACATGCAATTTCTATACATGGTAATACAAACAGGTATACATACTTTTGTAGTTTAGTTCTAGTAGGTTTAATAAATACTACCTAGCATGTCGGGATATAAAATAGACGCATATACATGCTTACACACTGCAATTTTCATGTTAATAGTCCTTAATTAGCATGCGGTTATAAAATATAAACATGTTCAAAGTTGATACCTGTAATTGATACATGCAGTAGTGGTATTATAAGCATATAATTGATACGTGTCAAAGAGTTCAAAGTTGAAGAATATTTGAATACCCCGATCGACAGAACACAAACTATTAACCCCTGCCGATTTTTTATTTTATTTTTTATAATTACCCAATTCAATCTCCAAGCGGATATCCTGTTTCAGGAGTCCTTTACTGTTTTGCCATGAATACTGTGAGAAACTGTGGGGTCTTATTTGTTTCGCCATTAGAGTACTGTGCATTCAAATTTGTCCTTTGTCTTGAATAGGATAAGCTGTTTTTTTTTATGTATTGATTTGACAAGAGGAAAACAAATCGAATTACCAAGTGTTGCTTGACCGGGAACAATAATAATAAAACCCTAGCCGTATTTTTGTAATCCAATATCTCCGAACGCAAGCCCTAGTCTCCTAACTTGGACTCCAATCTCTATGAACAACGTGCTGATAACGTGTTGTGTGACATATTAGCTCGTTATAGATATATATAGAGATATGTATAGATATAGAGAGAGATATGAGAGACAACAATAAGGGAGACTTTATTAATCAGAATGTATGAATGAATCATCAAATAGAAGACCCCTAACCCTCTTTATATAGATAGAGGGGTAGGGTTACAAGCCCACTTGGGCCCATAAAGTACAAGCCCAATAGTCCAATAATATCTTACAACAATAAGATATTTTTTTGATAAATTTTCAAAATATCATATTTAAACGAGCACGTAACACGTCAAGTATACGAATAAAATTTTAGTTGAAATAAGATCGATATTCATTTAAATTCTTTAAATGGTGGCGAGAAATCTAACAAAATCTTCAAAATGTGCATCATTTTTGCTTTTATCTTTTCTAGTTATATTTCTTCAAAATCTATATTTTTAAAAACTAAAATAAATATTAATACCAAACGCACGTGATTTTTTAAAATCAAAAAACTAATAAAAAGGTTGATGTAAAAAAAAGAAGCAAAAATAGATTCCTATAAAACCCTATCCGGCCGGCTATAATTACTCATAACATGACTTACTAAACTATAAATTAGGAAAATAATACAAGTTTTTAATATAATTGACCAATCCTATCCACACATTACAAACGATTTCACAAATTTATATACCAGATTAGGACATGGTCGGTGCATTTTGTGGCCCAAACTTCAAAGTTCATCATACCATTACCATATATTCTTTAATAGTGTTACAATAGATGATAAAGGCTTTATTCCCCATTCCTATCTTTGTTTTTTTCATTTTTTGTCCATTTGTAATTTGGTATCTTAATTTTTATTTTATTTTATCTTGGTTTCTATATTTTATTCTTTTTTGTACTTTTGTTTCTTAAATTTTCTTTTTTATAGATTGGTTTCCACTTTATTTTTATTTTTTACCCGAGTTTTAGTGGTTTAAAATTGATAAAAAAAAAAAAAAAAATTAAGAAACGAAGGTAAAAAATAAAAAGAAAGTAGAAACCATGTTATTAAAAAATAAACTAAGAAATGAAGGTATAAAAAAACTAAAAATAAATAAACTAAGGTATATATAAAAAGATACCTACATACTTCATTCGTTCTCATTTAATTGTCCATTACGAAACTAAGTACAATTTTGATCGGCTTATAACTTGTATCAAAATTGTCAAAATGAATTTTTTTAAAACTTAATCATAAAATTTAACATTTGAATTATATGATGATCAGTTTTTGAAAATTTTCATTACAACAATTTTGATATAAATTCATGATCGTTCAAAATTACACATAGTTTCGTAATGAACAATTAAATAAAAATGGAGTGTTACGTTATCATTGTGCTTTAGGTAGGGTAGGCTATAACATGGGTGCACCATTGATGAGCTTCGCGACATTTCTAATAAAGCAAGTATGTGACAGATAGGATTGGTCTAAATGTGCTCAATTGATATACATTATACGTTTTTTTTTTTTTTTAATAATAAGTAACCTTTATTTGGAGGTAAACCTGTTTTACATGCGTTAGTGTTGGGAAATGGACATGTATATATTCCCTTTTTGTTTGTTCATGACCAAATTATGTGCACTTTAATTAATATTATTACTCATTCCGTTTTTATTTAATTGTTTATTACGAAACTACGTGTAATTTTGACCGGATTATAATTTGTATCAAAATTGTCGGAATGAATTTTTTTTAAATATAATCATAAAATTGAACATTTAAACTATATTATTAACTTTTGAAAATTTTAATTCTGACAATTTTGATAAAAGTTTTTAGCCGGTTAAAATTACATGTATTTTGTAATGAACAATTAAATTGGAACGGAACGAGTATAAACAAGTAACAAAGTGAAAATTCGAAGTCTCGGTTGATATAAATGACACACATACTCTAATCAAATTTCATGCTGAAAAGAAAAAAATGAAAATTTCGAGTCCTCAATGGATATACGTGACACGGAATTTCGAATTCTCATGTAATTATGTTAAACTCAAGAGAAAAAAATAATCTAAATGATGAAATTTTCTTCTAGCAAGTTTTTGCTACTCTCAACTTTTGTAATTCTATTTTTTCTATATAGTAATTATACATAACCGTATACAAAATCGGGTTTGTCGATCGACTAGGTGATTTACTTATAAGTTACGTCGAACACGGTAATTAAAGCGGTAACATTAAGAGTGTGAAAACTTAAACTTCAAAAACTTTAATTATTCCAATTTTAACCAACATCAAACTAGTAAATTCATTGGAAAATATTGTTATAGCAATCCATATTATACGACTTACACAAGGTTCTAGCATACATATGGAGTGACTGAAAAAAAGGCTATTTATATCACCACAAACAACATATTAATTCTCACCATCCTCCTCTCTCTTTACTAGTGTCTTTCCAAATTTCTTATAATTTAAATAAAAATGGCAATAGCTATCGGAAGATTAGACGATTCGTTTAGTGTCGGGTCTATCAAGGCATACCTTGCGGAGTTCATCTCAACTCTCCTTTTTGTCTTTGCCGGAGTTGGATCGGCAATCGCTTATGGTGATTAACTTTATATTGTGTATACCATATTATCATTTTATCATATACTTTAAAGAAAATTAGATCCATATTTCTTGAATATATATCACATTACACACAGTGACAGTTTTGATCTAGTCTTGAATAACTTTTTTTCTTGAAAGAGATCTAGTTATATTCATGCATGCTATTCAAAATTCAAATAGTAATAAATTCATGAGTATGAATTGAGATAATAATATATCCTGGTCTTTTATTAGTAAGAACATAATTAATATCCTTCATTTCATGTTGCGATCTTTATTTTGTGCAGTATCTAAATAGTTAAAATCAACAACAAACAAGAAAGTGGTATTGATGACATTTATACTCTACCATCTACGTAGAATATTTTTTTGAAAACTTTTGATAAGAATGATATTTCGTTTGATTGTTTTTTTCTTCTTGTTTCTGCAGTTTCGTAGGTCTTGCTATTATGTTGTATTTGAAGACTTATTCGTGTCGTTTTTTCACTTTTCATCGTTCTCTTTATCTTGTCACTGTGGAGGCATGTTCCACATTGATCGACCATATTTTTTATTTACGATTAATAGAATGCCTGTCATGAGGAAATAAAAATATTCTATGTAGAATTTAATTAGGACAAATAAATAATACTCCTGCATGGGGAAGTTTAAATTAGATTGAGAAGATACATGTCTATACACATGTTCATATATCACATACATTTATAATTTTACCTATAATTTACAATACATTTAACATTTGTTAAAAATTGATTCAATAGAGAGTATGATTCTCTAACACTGTTTAATCTTGTTTAGTGTATTTTCTAAGTACATGACATTTTTTTTTGAATACAGGCAAGGTGACATCGGATGCACCCCTAGATCCGTCAGGGCTAGTAGCGGTTGCAATTTGCCATGCGTTTGCGCTCTTTGTGGCAGTCTCTGTCGGCGCCAACATCTCCGGAGGCCATGTCAACCCTGCAGTCACTCTCGGCCTCGCTGTTGGAGGCCAGATCACCATCATCACTGGTGTATTTTACTGGATCGCACAGCTTGTCGGGTCCATCGTCGCATGTTACCTTCTTAAAGTTGTCACTGGTGGCTTGGTAAGTCTTTTTTTCCTGATCGACAATTTAACATCATGTGATTGTACATGCTATTAGTTGCGTACATTAAGTAATTACTGTGATAAAGTCTCTTCTAAAACGTTTGGTCTTATCAGAGATTTTATTTTTTAAACTTATTTCACTCTTGTTTTTTTTGGGCAAGTAGCCAAAATGTGTACACTATAACAATAAAAGTTCAATAAAGCCACTGGGTTCTAACAACAGTAACACTATAGAGCCAGACTGGCTCAATCAGACTAATTGTCAGATAGTCTTTCATGTGATTTTTAGAATTATTTTTACACCCAAATAAAAACAAAAATAAAAGCCAAAATATAATACTTATGAAAACCAAGTTGAGATTACCTTAAGATTAAATATTAATTAAAAAAATTTAATGATTTTAATATATTTTATTTGATGATTCAACAAAATAAAAATAAAAATATAATATTATAGAACCCTATTTGAAACTACTCTAAAGTTAAATATTAATTAAAAATATTAAATATATGGTCGAATAGTATACTCTTAAATTTCGGGGTGAAAATGAAATTCTAAATTTACATTGAGTACTGGTGTGTCGAGAGTCTGACTAAGCCTATGTAGCTCATTAGCATTATTGTTCTGAGAAGGAGTATTATATATACCAATTAGGAAAGTAATGTTTCTATTAAATATTATTTTGTTCTCAAACTTCATATCTAATTCTTCTTCAAGGGTTGATTAGTTGCATTAAATTGTCTTGAAGTATATGATATTGGACAAAAAAACAACATTGTCATTTTTAGGAACAGGACAATCAGAAGAATGGAGGAATAAAAAAATAACAAAATTTATAATACAGTATGTTACTATGTTTATCTCAAATGTGTGTATTTATCTGTCATTTTTTTTCCAGGCAATCCCAACCCACAGTGTGTCATCAGGTGTCGGAGCTATCGAAGGGGTAGTAATGGAAATTATAATCACGTTTGCATTGGTATACACAGTATACGCTACAGCAGCGGACCCAAAGAAGGGATCAATCGGTACAATTGCCCCTATCGCTATCGGTTTTATTGTAGGAGCCAATATTTTAGCTGCAGGCCCGTTCTCCGGAGGGTCAATGAACCCTGCCCGATCCTTTGGGCCTGCAGTTGTTAGCGGTGACTATCATGAGAATTGGATCTATTGGGTCGGCCCACTTATCGGTGGTGGGTTAGCTGGGCTTGTTTACCCAAATGTGTTCATGCACCATGACCATGCACCTCTTTCGACCGATTATTGAGTTGTTTTTTGCCTAAAAAAATTATTTCGCTTGGGTTTGAGATTTTGGAGTACTATGTAATAAAGAAAGAGTCTTCTTTCTTTTTCATTTCATGTTGTAACTTTTGAATGTTTATTTTTGTTTCCCTATGTTTTTATTTTGGCTTGTTAGTGTGAGTTGAAATGTTATATATGTATTTGGTTCCTTTTTCCTTATGGTATGAAATAAGTATTTTCCCTCGAATATCACTCGCGAATCAGATGTTAGTTTGGCTGCATTTTTTTAATAAATAAGCCGAAGTTCTTTTAACTTTTTTCAAGTCAGGAAAAGAAGAAATCCAAGTTTTAGATGATCGATCGACTTTACCACTACTTATGAGATGAAATAGTACTAAGCCCAGCTTAAAGGTTGCAACCAAACAAACGTTGAAACTGTTTGCTACAACGCTCGGATGATTAACGTTGCATGTAAAGAAATTTAATTTATGGACTAAAGATAACTAAAATTCAAGCCGGATATGAAATTTAATTTCTTTTTCTTAATTTGTGCACATTTGCATACTAATCTCAACTTAGAATAAAAAAGGTTGTGATCATCCCATATATCCAATTTCAGCTTCGTCGGAAGACGGTTTTTTATTGTAAGTCCATTCATGTCCTTTCCATTCAGGCAATTGCTGTATTACCACCTGCATTATTATTAACAACAATTTTATCCATTTAACTATCACTTCTGGAAATTGAAAAGAAGTATATATTATATACATATATATTGATTTTGAGTTCACTTCTTGCTTGATATAAAAGCTCTTAAAGTTAAAACACAAAACTTGGCCTGCTATTAGAAATCTTTATGAGATAGTTAAGTTTAGCCGCAGCTTTTAAGATTAGTTTCTGTTACTTTTTAGAATTGGTCAGGTTGGCTGGCCAGCTTAAAATTCATATATTTGTTTTTTGTCTTGAAAAGGCTAATCTTTTTTCGAAATGAATTCATAAAATCCAGGGGTTCATGAAACTGATTATCTGGTTAAAGTACAACAAAAAGGCTCCAAAAAAACTGATTTCTTAGAATGAAAGACTAGTTGAAATGAGCTTGAACTCTTATTTCAAATGAATTCAAGGTATTTTCTATTTACTATATAATCAAGCAACTAAAAATCGTCGAAACGAGGATACTAACCAGGCCTCTAGAATCGGGTTTGCCTACTGTAGTTTGGCATGCAAGTCTATAATTCTTTGGGTTCTGCAAACGTGATGACAACAAAGTAATCAATAAAAGAAAATTTAATATCAGTGCCATATTCAGTGTGAAAATATTGGCGTAGTCTTAAATGTATATACCCGTTTGAGTTTTTCCTTCTCTTTGTCCGTCCGAGGACTCAGTAATTCTTTTCCTTCGACGACCTAAAATTATAAACCAATTTACAGGGAGGAGAACAAATAGGACAAAGTATGACCAAAATTTAGTTATTATTGCAATCGTTGCTTATTCCAAAAATAAATATCAGAATGATATCCGGATCATATCGTTCTCTGCCTAACCCCTTGTGTAACACTACTCTAGAGTCTAGAACTTTAGCGCCGAAAATACAATAATTGATGCCAAGTAATCTACTAGCTCTAAGAAATTAAGCAGGCTGAGACTTAGAAAAAAGTGGTTTTGGGTTTCACCTTATAGGTTATTGGTTTTTCACTTCACAAATTAAAAAGCTTTTAAGTTGGTTATCCAAGTACACTTAATGTTACCTCAACAAGGCATGTCCCACAAGTTCCTCCTCCCCCACAGTTTAGCAGTGGCCTAGACTGAAATCACATCATTCACAAAAAATATTCAGTAATTGCCAAGTTTATTTTTAAATTTGAAGCATATCACTGTGAACATATAACTATGTTTATAGTCAGTCATATGATGTGTGTGTGTGTGTGTGTTTTCATAGAGATAGGCTTACATAAGGTCCATATAGCTCCATATGAGAATCCAGCATAATATCTCTCAGCTTTTGCCCACCACAAGCACTTCTAAAATGCACATCTGGTGTTCCATCAGGAAGCAATACAGACTACCAGAAAAAGTAAAAAAAAAACTTATTCGAGTCTTGTAAAAAAAAATTCAGAAAGCCGAAAAAAGAAAGAATTTTCAGCTAGCAACCAAATTGCATTTCAACGGATAAGCACGAAAGCAGATTTTTGGAGCCTGGGAGCCGCAATGAAACAAATATCGTATACCAAAACTAAAAGAAAAGAGAAGAACTTGATTTCAAGTTTTCAACTCACGTGAATAAAAGCAAAATTAACAGACGGTGGTTCATCGGGTACCGTTGTTTCGGTTTCACTATCTGGTATAGTCCCTACGGCTCTGACTGACATTATTCTTCTTTTTGTCATAATGTCATACTTTGTTTTTGAATATTTGGTCGCCCTGTGTGCGTTTGTGCTAAATTTATGTGTGAGAGTTGAATGAAATGCTAAGTTACAAAGATTCAGCTGCATTTGAAGGTGAAGTGTAACCATTTTTTGGATAGTTTAGTCGAAATTGTTAAACTGAATTGAGATTTTGATGCATTTTGTTTATTTTCCCTTTGTTGTATGTTGTGTGTGGTGGTGCTTATTCATCTTATCAAATAAACTTGCCGAGTACATACTATATGAGCTTGTTTTGACATTACATTTTTCTTATTTTTTACTAAAATTTGAAAATTATACTATAAAAATTAGCATGCATCAGAAACCATATAAATTTTCTAAATTTCAAGAAACAGAAAATTGGAATGTATATGATTCCTAAATGAATATATAAGTAATAAGCTATCATGGGTTCATATTTTTGTGGTTATAATATTGTTATGATAATTAAATGATAATAAACAAATAAAAAAAAATAATGCAGGGTTATTATAAGAAAATTAATATGCAAGCTGGAATTTTGTGTAAATATAAACGGTTTATTAAAATATATAAAATGTGATAAGTTTGAAGAAATAGTTAACGATACTGATGCGGCTGCTCTGAGTGGTCCATGCAACTCTCTACCCAAATAACTTAATGTAAATTTGTAATTTCTCACAATTTACCTAAAAAGATGATTGTATACTTTTTCTACAAAGTTATAGAAACATATGCTTTATATTATCAAAAATCATTTATTTTTTAAATTAGGATTTTTTTTTGTAAAAAACCAAATTAAAAAAAACGGTAGAAGAAGGGGTCGAACCTTCTTCTACTCTGGTCGATAAATTACAATAATAAGAAGATAGCAATTAGTAAGTATTGAGATAATACAAAAGTAATCTCTGTTATAACAATCTAACCTAGAAATATAACCCATTTTTTTTTATCAGAATAGAGGAGCTTAAAAACCGATAAACCGCATACTTATTAGTGAACTAGAAAGCAAATAAGCTCTTTGTCGTCGCTGCAAGCTCACACTAGTTAGAAATACTTGGAACATATTGATTAACCGTCCGAAATAAACAAAGAGTAACGTTCTATTAGAAGCATTGAGCGAAGTACAAAGGCAAACATGATAATTACTCAAGTACACGAAAAAACATTCCGTCTTAGCAGACACAATTCAAATTCGAAATTTTTACATTCATTGTGACTAAGTTCCTCTATATTGCAAATGCAATATTTCTAGCACTCGGATAGCCACAGAACATCAACTACAGTTGACACGGCGAGTAAAAAGCAGCTGACAAAAGCAAAGGCTATGGAAATAGCGACACGGTTGCAAAAGCCATGTAAAGGCTTACAAAAGTTGGGTAAATTTGAGTGTTTTATTCCAGTACGATTAAGGTTCGTTACACCAGATGCGGCTGATCCAGCACTGATTACCGCATATGCAAATACCTGCAATATTAATGCCATCTTGGTTCAATTTGAAGCGCATTTTCAAAGATACTAGGAACTATTAGTAAAAGGTCACGTTTTAGATATATAAAGTATAAACCATGGGGGTATATTACCATAAAGTGGCATATTGTACTGGTTTCTCATAAAGTTCTAGCGATATGTTAACATTTCGGGATACTGCATACCATATATTCACTATTCAGTATGCATGAGTTTATTGAAGTGTATGTCGAATATTACGCAAAATCATTTTTTAAAGAATTTCAATAAAAACTCGTTTTATTGAAATGTTGACAACTTATATACAAATCAAGAATCAGTTTACCAAATGTAAATCGCTCAAAATACAACAAACGGGGATAACAAGTTTTTTTTTGTGACTAAACCAAGTCCAAAGTATTGTCATTTAAAGATAATTTAATAGGAGTCATATGCAACTGGTGAATTAAGTAAACTTTTGCGATAAAAAGTTCATTTAGCATCTTGACAATAAACGCAAAGTTAGGTCTATCTTTCTGATAAACTAGTATAGCGTATAATGCAGGACCTAAGGCTTTAGCTTATAAGCGTCTTATTTAGAGTATAGAGATAATAAATTACCTGATCCGCAGCAAAAATAAACCAAGCGTGATAACGAGAAGGAATAACAGGGTACTTCCGAAGCAGCCTCGACAGACTTATTAGGAATTGGAGCAAAGAGTGTGCTGCAACAGCTGCTGATACTCCCACAAGGTACCTGTCTCGCAATAAAACAAATTCAAACGTTTACACCCTTTTGTCATTTAAGATTCATTTCTAGGTTATGACATGCTCTCACATTTCACAAATAAGATAACCACTTCCATTTCATAAATCGTGATAATTACCTACTCAATACATAGATGTGTCATAACAAAAGGGGTAAACATTACCAAGTTAATTTGATGAATCGTAATTTTTACCCACGAATCGCGATCAATATGCTCCAATGAAATAATACTTAAAATAGAGCCATACGAAAATCTAACTCTTACAATGTTTACAATGTCGGATATAACCAATGTTTTAAATAGCGTTATCGCTAGCGTAGCGTTTTTCGAGAGAAACGTTAAAAGCGCAAATAGCGTTGCTACATAGCGCTTTGCGGTGTATTTTTTTTTGCCTAAATACATATAAATATAGCATTAAATTCAAAACATCTAATAAAAATTAACTAAATATATATAAAAAGTTGTAACTAATAATCACAAAATGATTATAGTTGAGATGTCAGAGCATTTACTTTATTTGCAAGAGGTTTGTGGTTTGATTCTGTTTAGCCTCCAATAATTTCATTAAAATTTTGACAAAATAAAAATAAAAATAAAATAAAAAATAAAAATTGGACTGTCGCTATAGCGTAAATAGCGTTTACTATAGCGTCCCTATAGCGCGAATTTAGCGCCTTTTCATCCAAATAGCGGTTTATCATAGCGTTTTTCGGCCGAAAAACACTATTTCGTGAATTATAGCCCAATATAACGTGTTTTTTAAAACAATGAATATAACTAAGGGGGCGAACATCAATGTTTATAATGTTTAGATTTTTTATTTGAAAAACCTGTGATGGGGTGTGTTTGGACTTTGGAATACTATTTAACCTTTAAAAGCAAAAATTTTGAGCTAAAAAAATTAGAAGTCAAAATTAAGGGTTTTCAATGGATTTGTGAAACAGGTTTTGTAAAACTAATTTTGGACAAAAAAATCTATTACCGATATGAAAAAGAATCATATACAACATAAAGTTACATGTCTCACTGCTACTAGTTCTATAGTTCTAAAAAGTGATGGATTTAGCCTCTAAATTTAATCTACTGGATAAACGTCTTGACTAAAATCACAATGAAGGTATTCGATCCATTTCACTTGTAATGTAAGGGTAATGACATACTGACATAGCTAGATACTTTTCGACAGAACGAAACCATGATTATTAAATCGAGGGACCGATATTCCATATAATTATAAATATAGCATGAGTTTTTTTTTAATCGTAATAAGGGAGAAACGAACACACTATTTTTTTAAGAATTTGATCAAAATACATAGATTTTTTTTTACTTTTTCATCAAATTTTATCAAAATGGGACGGTTTCCACCCAGTCCTTAGTGTTCAAAAGGGTGTATATGCAATACAATTGTAACGACCCGGTCCTCCGACCAGACCGCCACCATCTGTTTACTACCACAAATACTGTCCGCTTTGGCCCGATTTCGTCCTCGCTTCTCGGACCGCACTGTTTTAAAAGGCCCTGATGATAGTGTGGAGGGTTTTCTTAGCTTATATAGTATAGATACTCACATATATATGCGATGTGTGACAGTACTTTCTCTTCATACCGCTATTTTCCTATAAAAATCCGGGTTATGGTGTATCAAAAAATGTAAAAACAAAATATTACACAAAGATGTACAAATAACTTACTGAAAAGAGAAGGAGTAAGACCACTTGGAAGAAATAGGAAGATTAAACCCAAAAATAGAAAGTGTGCCCTTTTGCTCACTAGTAACCATGAGAGATAGAGACACAACTGAGGTCACTAAACACCCCAACCTCATGATGACTTGTACACACCCAAGCTGTTTACGCCGTCTCGACACAGTCGTATCGCAGCTCATTGTCCTCCCTTCTTCCATCGCTTGCTTCGTCTCCGCTAGCTCTACTGCTTTCTCTCCATCACCCTTCATTTCTATGTATCTGTGTGTGTGTAACTGTGTGGATGAGTGTGTGTGTGAGTAAGTGAGTTTGAGCTGGGAAGTGAGCTCAGCTCAGTGTCTGTGTTTCTTAAAGGGTAAATTGCAGATTTGGGACTTGTGGTTTTAGTTAAGGTTTTATTTAATTTTATGATTTCAAGTTGTGACTTGAATAGTCCTCAATGGTGAATGGTTTTGCCTTTTTGTCTTTTCTTGTTTGGTTTAGCTAGCATATGGTGTGGAAACATGTTAAGATGTAATTATTTTCATACGAGTTGATTTAGCTTTAATAAAACTGAGTATGGTAAAATTATTACATATGAGTTTGAGATGATCGGACAACAAACTGCGCCGCTAGTGCTCTTTGAATAACAAATTCTAACCTTCTAAAGACATATTCAGCCGAACCAGCAGTCACCATATTTCTGTTCATAATTTTATGCACTCTCCTGAGAATTTCAACAAACTTAGTAGCTAAAAACTCAAATGTATCAAACGCAAAAGATATGAAACTGTGTTGATTGTCTTGACATGCCTTCTCATGTTTCTCTACCTTCGGTGTCACTGCAGTAGTAGCTGCATGACCCACGGTAAATTCTCCAATACCAAACTCCACCAAGGGCGAAACGCCGGTAATATCAACGCACGCATGTTTTCCACCGCTCCACCTGTAAACAAGAACGTCTGCTAGTCTAAGGATAGATCTGTTCTCAGAAGTATCGGTAAAAAAGTTTACAGATGATTTCTTTCTAGCTGATTTTAAGTTGTGTTTACCATGACTCAAAGTAAATATATTTTCATTCCTCTTATATTTCTCCATGGTTTTTGTTAAATTAAAATATGATTAAGTTAATATTAATTTTTTTGCAAGATTATTTAGATGTTTTTTTTTTAAATTGGGAGGATTTGTAGGTGTTTTAAGATTGCCGTCCAAATGGTTTTTGTGACTGATGCTCACAACATATATTAAATTACATTAACTAAACAGCGATACAAAAGGCAATAGGCATACGAACCATTTTACGTGTCCATGCATAATTAGTAACACAATACCAATTTCAAATGTCAAACTCCTGGTCCGCTTTTAATCCTTGATTTTTTTTTTTAATAATAATTAATCTGACATTGGAGGTTGCAGTGATCGAACCGTCATCACGATCGGGCTACTAAAACTATAAACGTTTGAAAAACCCACCAACCTACCTTGCTCATCCTTAATTGATAGCGCTGCAACCAAAGTTAATAGAAATATTACTCCATCCGTTCTCAATTAATTATCTTTTACGAAATTACGTACAATTTTAACCGGTTTATAACATGTATCAAAATTGTCAAAATCAAAAATTTCAAACCTAAATCATATAATTTAATATTTGAACTATATTATCAACTTTTGAAAATTTTCATTCCGACAATTTTAATACAAATGATTGGACGGTCAAAATTGCACGTAGTTTTACAATGAATAATTAATTTGGAACGAAGGGAGTAAGTAACTAATTACGATGATGGTAATGACAACAACTTTTGAACTTATACAAGTCGGTTAATGTACTTTTTATCATTTATCTTGACCCTTTTTAAATGTTGTTAGACTTGGATACCATTGGGAATACAATTGAAATTCAATTGAAATTCTCTTCAAAATACGATAACCATTCTATAAATTCCTCTTTTTAAAACCAGAGAAAAAAGGAAAGTGTAAAAAAGGTCAAATATGTGCCCGTGAATACACAGTAATAGTATGCACTTTTCCTCGAAATATTTTTATTATTTGTTGTTATTGTAGTCAGATTTAGCTTTTTATTGTCTTGTTTATGGTATCCATTGGAATTTGCACAAACATGATTCCAAAGTTCTTGTGACTATCTTAGTCTCATGTAATGCCATATTGTTTGTCACATATTTTCATTGGAAAAATCGCTATAAAATAATATTTGATTTAATGAGAGTAAAAAGCTGTTATAAGTTTGTCGGTAATTTAAAAAACTGTCACAAATCTGTCACAAATTGATTAAACTGTCACAAAACCGTCATAAAAACCGTCGCCAATAAGCTCGTAACAAAAAATACCGTCACTAATCCCGTCGCTATTTGAGTATTTTTTTTTTGTAGCGAGGATACCTAAAATATAAATAAGAAATATAGTACACTACGCTAGATAAATCACAAAGGGTGAACAGTGTTCTAGTGTGTAAAGTAAAAATATAAAAGAGCAACATTACCGACATTTTTAACCATTTATTCAAAACTAACACATTTTATATCTTTTAACAAATCGTTTACATTTACACAAAATTCCAAATTTTCTATTAATTTACTTATAATAAACCTACATTGTAAAGTGAGGATCATGGTAAAATATTTTTTTGAAAACTTTTGAAAAGAATGATGTTTCGTTTGATTGCTTTTTTCTCCTTATTTCTGCAGTTTCGTAGGCCTTGCCATTCTGTTGTATTTGAAAACTTATTGGTATCGTTTTTTCACTTTTTATTGTTATCTTTATCTTGTCACTGTGGAGCCATGTTCCACAGTGACCACACTTTTTATTTACGATTAATAAAATGTCCGTTATGAAAAAAAATAAAAATTATTTATTATCATTTAATAATCATAAGAATATTACAACCACACAAATACGAAACTCGCGATAGTTTATTACTATTATATTTATCTAGGGAATCATATACATTACTCGTATATAAGTGAATTTTGTGTTTCCTGAAATTTAGTAAATTTATAAGGTTACTGATTCATGCCAATTTTTATACCATAATACTCAAATTTTAATAAAAATATATTTTGATGTATCAGATACGGATGTTTTAATAAGCTTTCCATCAGCATCATCTCTACGTATAAAAAAAATTAAATTAAAGTAGTAGATTATAAAGAAAATAAAAGATTAGTATGTAGTAGCAAACCCTACCATACTACTATTGGCTATAGCATTAACTTTAGACAGAGCAACCGTATAGATTTTGCATTGATTCTTCTTATATTTGATATAAAAACCATACATTTTTATATTCTTCTTATATACCTGTATGCAATAATTCAGCTCCTCTATCATTCTTTTTATACATAATATTTTATTATTTTATTCTCAAACAATTATATTTTATAAGTAATTATACGTGTTAAGTAAGAGATAAGAGAGAGAAAATAATATTTCTTTCGTCTCAATTTATAAGAAAAATAGAAATACGTGTAATTTTGTAATGCAATTTTTGTGTTATTTAAATGTCGGATTTGTAAATTTCAAAAGTTAGTCACATGGTTAACATGCTAAATTATATGAATAACTTTTGAAATTTACAATTCCGACATTTAAAGTGTACCAATTTTGCGTTACACAATTGTACGTATTTCCATTGTTTTTTTTAATTTGAGACGAAAGAGGTATTATTTTATTTATTTGGGAAATATTGGAACATATAAAGTAATTGATGTGAATGAATTTTTATGTGAAGTTATTCAAATATGAAGTTGGGTGGAGTTTTGAAGTAACTAAGAGCAACCACATCAATTACATTACATTTTTTCTTAAATTAACACATTTTTTCACTTTGAATGTAACAATTTAATTTTATACTGCGTATCAATTCCCTTATTTTAACATCTCTATCATAACTTTTCATAATATTTTATTAATAATTTTTCTCACCAATATTATTTATAATAAAATAATACCTAACAAATTTTTCTCCCCATATATTTAATTATTATCTAGTTGATACAAGAGCTCTTGCTTCCCCTATATACTACATCATACAAAGATAGTTTTGAATAAAGTTAATATAAGAACACTTAAAAGAGTAATTGATGTAAGGTGTTATTTTGTATAAAGATCCATTGAATAAGAAAACTATAAATGCTATATACATACAATTTCGTAAGTTTGATTATTTACAATTGCATGTCACGACAATAAATACTTTTTTTTTTATATTGTTAAATGCACTACGAGAGGGCTCGATGCGGTGACAAAGTTGCCCATGTCATGCCTCTGAAAGGGCTCTTGACCGTACAATGGTGGACGAGAACCTTGCAAACGATGTCGAACATATCTTCTTCTTGACCTAGTTCTTGGTCTATGGCATTTCGTATATTATCTTTATCTACCAGGACTTGATGGAACCATGTGACTAAATAAATAGACCAGTCCACGCATCGCTTTCTCCAGGGCTTTTCGTCCCGTAAGGATCTCCATTAGGACGACCCCAAATGCGTAGACGTCAAGTTTCGTCGATATTTTCCCTTATTGTTGGCAAGGATAGGAAATGATAAAGGGTAACATAACAATTTGCAGTTGGAAACAATTTAGAGTTCATTCATACATAAACATATATTAATCATAAACAAATGTATACACCACTCTCTAATTATATTTGGTTTCGGCTTTAAAGCTCAGAGTTTTACTTTTTTGTTTAAAGCCTTGAAAATTTTAGCTGCTTGAAAATTTTTGCAACCATATTCGGTTGACAAGATCGAAATAAGCCTTGAAAAAGTTAGCTGCTTGCAGCGGGACGAGCCAACCTTTCTGAAAAACTTGAACACAACATAACTTTGTTTAAAGTTACGACTAGCTATAAAATGTAACAACAATTAAAACATGGGGGCAGATAAAGCTTGACGAGCTTATTCTTTTGTCCCAAACACAGAACAAATCCAGCTTATTGAAGTTTCAATATGTATCTCAATTCAATTTTTGGAATTCAGACTAACACGTCAAAATATAGCCCTAATCACATTTATCTCACGAAAACAAAAGTTGTCATTCTATAAGAGCGTGATCTATCGATTATTCAAAAGCTGTATTTATGGGCTCATGTGTGACTCGTAACGAGTGAGTTAATTGGTCAAGTGAAGTTTTCAAAGGAAAATCGGCATCCACTACACTAGTAAAGTGTTTACTCGCATCAACGGTGTATAATTTGTGGCGGGAACGCAATGCTAGAATTAACGAAGAAAGGGAGTTGTCTCGGACAAGTTTTTAGAATCATTAAGTTTTATGTAATTAATAACATGAACAAGTTAAGTAATGTTACTAACAATCTTAGAAATATTTTATTAGTAGACATCGGAAGCTTAGCTCGAACTTTATTGGCGATTAGGTTTTATGGGCTATCATGTAATGTAATTTATTGTAATTGTTTCGTTCGAGGATACTACATATTCACTAAAAAAAAATTGTCATACTTATAGTATTAATTAATTTTGTCAGCATTAATTGGTGAAATGATATCTCAATTCAGAACATACTTTTTAATTGCACTCTCATCCCTTTTACTTTTAAGTCCTGTATATATATATATATATATATACTAGTAAAAGTTAGTCACGCGTTGCGTGTGAGACGCGTAATGACATAAATCTCGTAATATATTTTATTTTTAAAATAATATATTTTATTTTTAAAATAATATTCAGATTTGGTATTATTTATTATAGTTATAGAGGTTAAAACGAATTGTTAATTAATTTATGGTACATACGTAATTATGAAAATATACTGAGGACAAATATTTAATTAATTAGATTATGCATATTGGTAATTATTAAAATAGAGTGAGGATAATTTTAGAAAAAATGATCAAAATTGGACAGCCTCACATTTTCTTGGCTTTGCTTATATTAATAGTATGATATATCAGTATATACTGCATATAACAAATGAGTGCACCAAATAATCCCCACTAAATATTAGGCTTCGTATTGTGTAACGGTCATTAATATGTCCTTAGTTTTAAGCTTTCAATAAAATTTAATGGACCTTGAAAATATATAATAGGTTTGAATAATATATGGTTGCTTATAAAACACGATTGCTATGTTATAGTGGGCACGTTAAAAGCGACTTAATCGCCGGTATTCGTTGATTTTTTTGCTCAGTCGGTCTTTTGATATCATGCCACGTCATTCACTGCTAGCTTGGCATAAAATATTTTTATAATTGATATATAAAAAAGATGAGCAACAAGTTGTGTATGCATACGAAGAAATTGTTGCTGAAATTAGACGAGAGACGGAGGGAGGTAATTCGGATGATGGTAGTTTAGAAATACAAAAAATTCATGTAAATAAGTGTTATCCATGACAAGTTTAAATTATTTTGGATTCAACAATAAAGTGTTCACGTGGACAAACTACTACGTACCTGCAAGTTAAATGATACGGTGACAACTCAAAAAATCAAGACAATATCACAGACTAAGAAATTGTTGCTCGAATTAGACAAGAGGCGGAGGAATATAATCCGGATGATGATAGTTCATAAATACAAAAAGTTTCATGTCAATAAATGTTAACCATGACAAGTTTAAATTATTTTGGATTTAACAAGTAAGTGTTCACGTGGACGATCTATTACGTACCCACAAGTTAAAGTATATGTAATATGATGACAACTCAAAAAATCAAAACAATATCACATACTACATTAGATAAATATTTTAAATTGTTTTAAGTTGACTGTAACGACGTATATATAATTTTACACATTTATGTAATTTATTCATTATGGAGACAAATTTGTTAAGTCGGGAACCATAAAAAATGATGAAATATTACAATAGAGAAGTTATTCTTATTTTAAACTGGTCCGAGTTGGGACCGATCATTTTTAGCAACAAAGGCAAATAAATACATTCCCAATCAGGCAATCATAATAATATTAGTAAGACATTAAAAGAGATGAATTAAGAACATAATATTTTCATTTTTCTTAAGCTTCTAACGTAGTATCTATCTTTAAGTGTTTCTTAAATCTTGTAAGAAATTTTAAGAGGTCTGCTAAACAATATCAAGAGTAATGAACAATTTTTAATTTTTTTAATGTGACTGTAAAATTGTTTAAAATAAGTAAGTATAGAAAGGGGATTACAAAAGTATTATTCCCCAAGTATTTCACCGATGAGTTGTTACTCATTCTGTCCCAAAATATTGATACTTTATCTCGTATTTAAATTGTTAAAATGTAAATTTTTAAAATTTGTTCATATAATTTAACATTTAAACCATGTGATTACCTTTTGAAAAACTCGATTTCGACAACATAGATATGAGTTATTTATCGGTCAAAATTGCACGTATTTTCGTATATCCACAACAATTTGGGATGGGGAGCATAATCTGTTGAAATTTATAACACAATTACGTGGAATTACCCAATTTTGAAGAATATCATTATCACCTTAATTTTGACATTTATCCTCCAAATTTCCATATCATTTTTTTACTCATATTTAAGTAAAGCTAATGACATAAATTACCTAAAAAAATTATTAATCGAAACTGACAGAGTAAATCAATGAAGGAATTAAAGTCACTCTTGGAAAAATATATTCACACAAGTTTACGATTCACTTGCACACTCGCTTACATGTTTAATAATATATTTTTGTTAAAAAATATATTTTTATCCCTTAAAATATACATGTATGGAGTGTGAGTTATATATTTATATATATATATATATATTATTAATACTAGATTTAATAAATTTTCTTATTTTTAATTAATATTTAAATTTAAGATATGCTCAACTAGGGTTCTAATATATTTTTATTTGAGTTTTTATTAGATTGAATTTTTATTATGTTGAATATTTATATTTTGTTTTATCAAATTATAAATTGTATTTTATGTATACTTAGATGTATAAATATGTTTTTCATTCACTATGAAATGTATGAATTATATGCAATTTGTGTGTACAGCATCCCCTGTTTAATTAAGCCTCATTGATCAAGGTTATTAATATATAGTACAAATTAAATAGTTGTGAGTCATAGTTATAGAAGGACAAGGTGGCTAGTTTGCCCCTACAAAACAAAAAGAGAAAATTAGTATTATCACTAATCTCATCAAAAGAGAAATTTGTAGTGATCTCCCTACTGCTTTTTGGGAACGAAAGAAACATATTGTCACACTTCCCTATGTGGAAGATTTTCAAGACAGTAGTATTACTACACTAGCTAGGCCTGCCCAAATGGGTCCAGATTTAATTGAATATTGTAAGGAGGAAATAAACTCTTTATTAAATAAAAAACTTATTCGTAAATCTTATTCCCCTTGGAGCTGTACTGCTTTTTATGTTTATAAAAATGCTGAAATTGAAAGAGGTGCTCCTCGATTAGTTATTAATTACAAACCTTTAAACAAGGTTCTTAAATGGATTAGGTATCCTATTCCCAATAAAAAAGATTTACTTACCAGAATTCAATCTGCAAATGTCTTTTCAAAATTTGATCTAAAATCTGGTTATTGGCAAATACAGATAGCTGAGCAAGATAAATATAAAACTGCTTTTGTTGTTCCTATGGGACATTATGAATGGAATGTGATGCCATTCGGTTTAAAAAATGCTCCTTCCGAGTTTCAAAACATTATGAATGATATTTTTTATCCTTATTCTTCTTTTAGCATTGTTTATATTGATAATATTCTCATTTTTTCACAAGATATAGATCAACATTTTAAGCACATCAATATTTTTATAAAATTAATAAAAACTGCTGGTTTAGTAGTATCTGCTTCTAAGATGTCCTTATTTCAGACTCATATTCGTTTTTTGGGACAAGAAATTGACCAGGGCAAAATTATCCCTATTGATCGCGCTATACAATTTGCGGATAAATTTCCTGATATTTTACACGAAAAAACCCAATTACAAAGGTTTTTGGGCAGTCTCAATTATATTGCTGACTATTATAAAAATCTTGCTATAGACAGCTCTCCTTTATATGAGAGATTAAAAAAAGATCCTCCTGTATGGACTGAGATTCATACGAATGCTGTTAGACTCATTAAGTCTAAAGTTAAAAGTTTACCCTGTTTAGCATTAATTTCTCCTACCAGTTTTAAAATTGTAGAAACTGATGCATCAGATATTGGTTATGGCGGAATATTAAAACAAAAGTTTCCTTCCAAAAATAAAGAGATATTATCTCGTTATACTTCTGGCAAGTGGAATTCTGCCCAAATCAATTATTCCACAATAAAGAAAGAAATTCTTTCTATAGTCAATTGTATTACTAAATTTCAAGATGATTTATTAAATCAAAAATTCCTCCTGCGGATTGATTGTAAAGCAGCTAAGGAAGTTTTAGAAAAAGATGTCAAAAATTTGGCATCCAAGCAAATATTTGCTAGATGGCAATCTATTTTGTCTATTTTTGATTTTGATATTGAATATATAAAAGGAGAACATAATTCTCTTCCTGATTTTCTCACCAGGGAATATATTCTTGGCCCTATTAGCTCCTCATGAGTCAGGCTAGTCGTGGGCGTAGAGGTTTATCCTCTGCGCGTGAGCGCCATGAATTCGATAAACAGAGATATTCCTCTTCCCAATCTGACTCCGGCTCTTCTAGGGGACCGGCTGCTGCGCACTCGAAAAGAGAGCCTGCTAATTATGAGGATTATTTATCCTCCGGTAAAACCCAAGAAAGCTTCTTAGAAGCACTCAAGGAACCAGTTATTCCTGGCAAACAAAAGATGAATGACGAAATTATTATTCTTTTGAATAAAGGAGATGAGAGGTTATTTACCTCACCAAATACTTTGGCTAAAAGGTATTTCGAGACTGAGGAACATTTTTCTCTTATTGATAATAAGAACTTGAAATATTTTCAGTCGATTCTTATTGAAACTGGTTCAGTGGTGATCAATCACATGAATCAACATAAAAATACTGGGGATATTTCCTTTAGCAAAGCCTTCATTAGAAAGGTCATTCATATTACTGAATGGGGATTAAACCCTAATAAGCCTATGCAGCTTAAATTTTCCCACCAACACTATAATTATTGGGATTATCTGTCTGCCTATTATCAAAATCGGTCCGAAAAGCATACTTGGTTTATCCGCTTAGAACCAACATTATTGGGCCAAGACCTACCTTATTGGTTTTATGATTGGTTTTCTTTTATTGGACCTAATGAGGATATTTTCCCCTCTGATATTGCTGAAAAATATACCCTTCATTGTTCCAGTAATCCCAAAATTACGGGGGCCAAAGTGGTTACAGGAAGTCATTTACTTCGTTTTCTTACCACATTCAGCTTACCTTGGATATGGCAATGGTCTTATGCCATAAAAAGGACTGATATTGGTATTATGGCCTTAACAAGGCAATCTTATTATAAATGGTGGGCGAAGTTTGATTGCAAACTAGTCCTTATAAAAATACAAGAGGCCATTGAAGCCTTTAAGAAAATGGAAAGGGAATATGCTCCCGAGAAAAAGACTGTGGGTATCCCATATATGTCTGATTTTAAAGATCTATTTCCTTCTGTTTCCACTATTGAACTCAAGGAAAAATATTTGGAATTTATTCAACAACAATTAGATGTTGATTTTTCTGAATGTTTTCAAGCTAATTCTTCAAAATCTGAATCTCTCATGGAAGAAGATGCAGAAACAGATAATGAAGATATGGAGGATTATTTAGATAACCTCGCCACCTTGCGCAACCCACTCAGTATGAATGAGAAGAATATTGCTAAAGACAAAGGCAAAGCTAAAGCTTAATTTGTAATTTTTAAAAATTTTTATAAAGCTTGATTCCTTCAATCACTACCACTTTTTCACGTGTTCGATGGGGCCCAATGAGCACCCGGCGTGATTTATGGAAAAGCTGAGAATCTCTCTTTATATGTGGGTCAATATGTTGGCCAGTATTCATAAGGAGCCGCCCATGTTTTGGCTTCTTCTTTACTTTAAGTTAGTGCGCTTATAGTGCGCTTTGTGGCTTTTTCTTTTTTGTTTTTTGTCTTAGTGCGCGAGCTATGCGCTTTTGCTTTTTCTTATGCTGAGCCTATTTAAAGGACTCTAAGTCTCTGAAGAAGGCAAGCAATTTTATAAGTGTATCTCTCTCTCTCTCTTGTAAAACCTCTCTGTAATAATTGCTCATATTAATAATAAATTCTCGTTTGTAAAAGACAAGTGTTTTGGTATCAGAGCCACGCCTTTAGACATCTCGTCGCGTTTCAGAGCTAACCAAACAAGCCCAAAAGAGGCATAGGTATAACGCTCTTCTTTCTTCGTTGACTGATGTTTTAAATCCTTACGCCCTATATTCCGCATACGTCTTTTATTTATATGAATTTATTATGTTTTCTAATTTAAGTAGATCTAATTCAAGTAAGTTTTCTAGAAGAAGCTATGCTTCCAATTCTAACACTACTTCTGCCAATCTAAGGCAAGAAGAATGTCAATATAATGACATTCCGGAAATGACTAACTTTGAAGAACAGGTAGCAAATTGGCACCTTCCTAAGGTTAAACCTTCGGAAATTTATTCTGTTGGTATGTTTGACTTTAAAATGGCTATGACCATTAAAACAATTGAACAAACTATTCCTGTCTGCAGAGATATGGAAACTATTCAGTTACTTCAGAAGGAAGAATTACGTAGGTACTTTGACAAATACAAATATGTCCATCTCGGAATGGTACAAGTCGCTGTGAAACCCCTCACAGCTCAAGGCTTAAATACATCAGTCCTTATTGCTTTACGCGACTGTCGTCACTTAGATTTTAAAGATTCTCTATTAGGTATCATCCAAACCAGTTTATGTAACGGACCAGTCTATTTTAACTGTTTTCCAAACTTCTCTGTTTCTTTAACAGATAAAAATATTTTAGATGTGCTTACTTTGAATGTCAAAACTCATGGTTATAATCTCAAAGAAGGAACCGAACCTTTAAATATTACTTATCGTGTTCATTACAAAGCTATGACTACTCTCAGTCCTCGTGCAAAAATTTTTGACACCAAAGGCAAAACTGTTTTAATTGAAACAAATCTTTTAAAATCTGATGTCCAAACTCCTCAGACTATTAAATGGGATGATATTGAACCTCCCACCGAATGGAATTTATTATCAGCCAGCCCTGCTGAACCTGTAGAAAATAAAAATATTGAAGAAATTATTCAAACAAAAGAAGGACATGTTTTCGTTAAATTTGATAAAGGTAAACGACTTGCTGCAAGAAGTTCTTTTTCAGATTATGAAAGTTCTTTTAAACAAAGTCAGTCTGCTAGGTTTTATACTCCAAACCCTTCTTTAGCATCTTCTCAAACTTCTAATTTAGTTTTCGACGGTGTTAACACTCAACAAGGTATTCCTCGTGCTATTTATCACGAAGAAAAAAATGAACCAGAAACTTTATCTGAGTTTGACAATATTTCTACTATTAATATGGTATCTATTCCTTCTATTCCTTTTTCTTATACTAGGCAAACTTGTGTTCAAGATATGAACCAAGAGAAATATACTTCTTTTCGAAAATGGTTTTTCTCTACTTATACGAATGAAGAGCAACAAACGTATAAGAAATTATTTTATAATCATATTGATTATAATCAACAATTAGTTTCTTTTCCTATATGGTTTATTGACCAAGCAACTATTGAACAAAGTCCTTTTTTAAATGTTTTAAAAACCTTTCAACGAAATTGGACTACTGCTAAAGGGGAAACTATTTCTGCTGTTCACCCCCCTTGTGAGCATTTAAAAGTCCGTGCTGGTGAGGCTGTTATTGAGTCTGTCGCATTTTCTAAAGATGAAAAGCAACTCAATTTTACTAATCTAACTCTCCAAACTATTTGTTCACAACTTAGTCGTATAGAAGACAAGGGAACGATTATAATTCATAAAGAGACACCAGATGTAACTAGTTCTTATTCATCTAGTTCTTATTCACAATCCCCACCGGTTATTGAACCTACTATATTAAAACCTAGTATTGATATTACAGTTGCAACTAGTAATAATACAGATATTATTACTTTGCTCACACAGCAATTAGAAAACCTGAATATTGGCAATGGAAAAGGTAAAAATATAGCCACCTTATCAGAAATTCCTACTGATATAGAAAATATAAATGTTTTTGAAAAACAACTTTTGGATATAGAAACCAACCCCAACCAACAAGCCAGTATTAACCAAAATGTTTTTGGGAAATCAACTGCTTATGGACGGAAATCTGTCCCAACGGCTCCTGCGAAACATTATTATACTAGACCTAGTCCACAAGATCTTCTTTATGAAGAAGAAAATATTAATAATTTTTCTTGTTTTAGTGCTCGTACCATCTATGAATGGAATATTGATGGTATGGCAGAATACCAAATTATGATTGTATTACATAGAATGACTATGTATTCGACTGTCTGTCTGAGTGCTAATAACTCCGACTACCAAATTGCTGAATTTATGGTAGCTGGCTTTGCCGGTCAATTACGCGGTTGGTGGGATAACATTTTGTCCTCTGATCAACAACGGTCCATATTACATGCCACAAAAATAGTCAGAAACCCTATTAAGAATGAACAAGGTATAGATACGTATACGGACACAGTCTTACCCAATGCAGTATATACACTCCTCACTGCTATTGTGCAGGCATTTATTGGTTCTAATCCTGTAGCTATTGAAAGAAACAAAGATTTATTAATTAATCTTAAATGTCCTACTTTAACCCATTTTAGATGGTATAAGAATGTTTTCCTTACCAAAATTATGATGAGACCTGATGCAAATGCTGATTTTTGGAAAGAAAAATTTATTGCAGGTCTTCCTAATCTTTTTGCCCAAAAAGTTAAAGATAGGATTTTACGTAAAACAGGGAATACAACCATCCCTTACCAAGAATTTACTTATGGCCAACTTATTAGTGAATGTGTCGGTGAAGGGCTATCCCTTTGCAATGATATCAAGCTCAAAGCCCAATTAAAAAGTCAAAATTTGACGGGCAGAAAAGAAATAGGCACGTTCTGTGACCAATTTGGATTTGATCTTCAAATCCCTCAACATTCTCATAGAGAAGGTACTTCGAAGAAAAAATATTTTTTCAAATCTAAAAGATTTTCTAAAAAATCCAAACCAAGACACGACACCCAACATATAGGTGCTTCCAGGCCTAAGTCGTATAGACCAAAACCTAAACCAAGGAATCCTAGTACCTCCATTGTTTGTCGAAAATGTGGCAAAACAGGTCATTATGCCAACAGTTGTTGGACAAAAAAGAGATTAAATGAAATCTCTGACGAAGGTCTTAAGAAACAACTTATAGCTGTTATGTTATACTCTTCTGATGAAGAAGCAGTGACTAATGATATAGAAATTTATAATAGTAGTTCATCTGAACATTATAGTAGTTCATCCTCATCCTCTTCTGATTGTGAATGTAAGGATAATAATTACAAAGCTATGCTTGATATGAATGGTTTGAGTCTGAATGTTCTCACATCACAAGAAAGGTCTATATTAGATCTTATTAATGAAATTGATAATTCAGAAGTAAAGAAAAAAATGATTGAACATTATTTAGATGTTTTGACAAAAGGTAAGAAAAAGGAAACCCCTTATATTCCTCAGCAAGCTTATTCTTTAAAACATGTTTTTCAAGGACTTCCATCTCCTTCTAAACAATTTACTAGTGAAGATATTTTTAATGAGGTAAAAACTCTTAAAGAAGATATCAATAGTAAGACTATTTCTATTTCTGATTTATATAATGAAATCCATATATTAAAGGATGAAGTAAAATTTTTGCGAAATATCATTCAAACAGAACAGGATATTCTTGTAAAAGAAGAAAAAGAAAAGGATACTTTCTTAAATATAATTGACACTATTACTTATCAGAAGTGGCATTCTAATGTCACAATTGTTATTAATAAAGAATTTACTTTTTCTGGTCCCGCACTTATTGATAGTGGGGCTGATTTAAATTGCATATGTGAAGGGTTAATTCCTACCCACTATTATGACAAAACTACACAATCTCTAAATACTGCGGATGGATCTCGTATGAAGATTCATTATAAATTATCTAATGCATATATTTGTAATTCTGGCATGTGTTTTCAAACAACATTTGTTATGGTTAAAGGTCTTACTCAACAAATCATTTTGGGTACTCCTTTTTTAAACTTAATCGAACCTTTTATGGTTACCTCAAAGGGTATCATTTTTGAAACAAATGGTCAAGAAATTATATTTGATTTCATTACAAAACCGCAAATTAGAGAAATTGATATGATCAAAGAAACTTTGGTTTTTAAAGAAAAGCAAATCAATTTTTTACAAAAGGATTTAAAAGTCATGAACATTTCTAGACAAATTATTTCACTAGTCCTTATAAAAATACAAGAGGCCATTGAAGCCTTTAAGAAAATGGAAAGGGAATATGCTCCCGAGAAAAAGACTGTGGGTATCCCATCTATGTCTGATTTTAAAGATCTATTTCCTTCTGTTTCCACTATTGAACTCAAGGAAAAATATTTGAAATTTATTCAACAACAATTAGATGTTGATTTTTCTGAATATTTTCAAGCTAATTCTTCAAAATCTGAATCTCTCATGGAAAAAGATGCAGAAACAGATAATGAAGATATGGAGGATTATTTAGATAAGCCTCATTGATCAAGATTATTAATATATAGTACAAATTAAATAGTTGTGAGTCATAGTTATAGAAGGACAAGGTGGCTAGTTTGCCCCTACAAAAATGTTACTCTAGATTACATATCTCACCCACTATCATATCATGTCATAAGATAATTTCATGTCATATCACTTTTTTATCAATTAGACATATCCTATATTCGATGATATTATGCTCCTGTCATTGTTAATTTACGTATTATTGGTGATATATGATCAATTTAATTAGAGGAGAAAATAAGGATCCATTTTTACTGAATTGAACTGTCTTGAATTTTTCAAGCAACAAAAATGTGTAATTTTGTATGTTATATTTTTATTTTAATGTTTTGAAATCAACATTGAACGATTAACACTATCGTAAATTTAGTACATTATTATTTATGGTGTGTCACATACTAAAAACCTAACACGTATTAATGAATCCAAAAATATCCATCCTAAAATTAATTCAAAATTAAAACTAAAAAATACTAAAAAACTAACACATGTTAATGAACCCAAAAATACCTATCATAAAATTAAAATTAAAAAATATTATTGGTTGACACACCCTAAATAATAGTGCATTTTGAAATGAACACCGAACAATTAACATATCGTGAATCTAGTACACTGTTATTTTGGTTGTGTCACATAGTAAAAACCTAATATCTATAACTTAAAAATATACTAAATGAATCCAATAAGCATGATTGGTTTTTGCTGCCTTGAAAAATCAAGTCAACTCTGCTTTGAATTTTTCAGGAAAGGCAAAACCAATTGAAAATAATGCAACTCTATCAAACCAATAATGCTAGAAATGTTGGAACCACTCGACCACACAAAAAAGAGACAAAATCAATAATTTAATTTTATAATATCATAGTAGTAACATTTAGTCGGCAACATAATGCTGAACCTTCTAGCAACGAAAGAAATGTGCAAATTTTTGCTATTCTATTTAATTTTTACAGCATTATATTGACCGGCTTATAATTTGTATCAAATTTATCGAAATGGATTTTTTCAAAATGTAATCATAAAATTTAACATTTGAACTATATGATCAATTTATAAAAAAATTCATTCCGACAACACTACAAAAAAAATATCCATATAACCACAGTTTAATTACAGTCTGTCTGATACTATACGGCTTGTTACTGAAATTTATCAACAGTATAGCAACAATTTATGTTGCTAAGTGCTGATAACTGTTACTATACTGTTGCTGAATTTTCTGCAACAAGCCGTATAATAACAGACTAATTGTTGCTATCCGATTATTTTCTTATAGTGTGCAATTTTGATACAATTTATTGGCCGATCAAATTTGTATATAGTTTCATAATACACAATTAGATAGTAACGCAAATAGTATGAAATAATGAAATATCACCTTTAATTTTTTATTTTTATGGATAACATCACTAATTTAAACCTTAAACTAAAATCGAGACGCATGCAAAAAAACCATCATGATGTCCTCTTTGTATGACAAACGCAAACCTCCCCTAAGCCTTTATTCATTTATTGCCTTTTCATTTTGCCCATTTTTCCCCCACTTTACCCTTCTTTTGCTTATCTTTTTTACTTTCTTCAAGATCTTTTACTCCTTTGTTGTTTTTTTCACCGCTACACTTTCCAGCATTTTATGAAATTTCAACAATATGATCTTTATTGAATTTATTTGGTAATAGATTAATTAACCTAGTAATTAATTATACATATAACGACGGTTTTTGTGACGGCTTTGTGACAGTTTAGTCAATTTGCGACAGATTTGTGACAACATTTTAAATTAGCGACAGACTTATGACAACTTTTGACTCTTAATAAATCAAACATTATTTTGTAGGGTTACGTTAATAGTAATTAGCACACAGGCTATAGTTAAGCCCTAGTCAAAGTTAATGTTGATAGTTATATTAAGCAAGCACAAGACACTAGTTTTTTGGGCTAAAATTAACTTAATTAATATGGGTTCATTTCTTACATTATTATCTTTTACTTTACTTCAATCTCACACTAGGAAAACCATTTTTACTTTTTTCTCCCTAAATAATAGGAGTAGTATTTTATCAAGGATAAATTACCTGTTTTTTTTTTAATAGTTAAAGTAGAAATGTAGCTAGATTAAAAAAAGTGAGTTTTTTTTACTAAATATGAATAGCATGTTGTATAGCGTGGTGTGCATGCTCTTTAAGTTACGCGTTTTATATGCTCTTAGTTGTAAGTTGTCATACGGTCTAGTGTTGGTTATAACGTGATTATGAGTGATTAATGAATATGGAAATATTATATTGTGAATCCGGGTGATAATCCACCCTTAATTATCTTGGTAAGATTATAATCGGGAGTATTAAGTTTTTTGAAATATCGAGGCTTTACCGTTTTCTCTACTAAATTCAACTTTCAAATATGTTGAGGATAGCAAGGAATTGCGGAATCTATCGTCATGATACTCCGTAATACTCGACTTAAATGGTTTAGTTTAAAACACAGACAAACTCATATAATATATAGATATAAAGGAGAGTAATTAATATTAGCATAATATTATTGGTTAATGAATATTGGTTACAACGATTTATATGATAAATAGAAAGGTGTAAAGACAATTGCTAGCTATCTGCTACAGAATACGTCGATCATAATTTTTTTATTTCACAATACTACGCTTACGGCGGTTTACAAAAATAACCTCTACTAATTAACGTTAGCGCATCGTTTAGGTAAGAATGACCAACCATTTTATCAGGGTCATTCGTGTTGTATTCGTAGTTTTTATCTTTAATTACAACCGTTACATATTGGTTAGCGTAAATCTTCATCTAACGGTTATATGCGTATTTTGGTCTGCTGCCAGCGACGTTGTATACACACGATAATTCATCAGTGGTTTTCACATTGTCCCACACACAAACGCTAATAGTATCTGGACATCAGTAATTTACGTTTCCATACTACACGCAATGCATCTCCGACGTCCGACGTGATGATAACAATATGACCCACAAGACTCAATCATGTTTCGACTCACATTAACTTCTAGCGGTAAACAAAAAGAAAAATTCATAACTTTTAGGACGGAAAATTGCCGCATCATGCAAACATGTGAATGTCTATCAAAATCATAAACTCGGTGTTTCCCGCCAGAATAATAGCTAATAAGTAAGGTTGCGATTGGTTACATTTAGTTTTAAGCTATCAAAACATTACACTAATATAGTGTATGTCTTAATTGTTCGTAGGATCGACCACACTCATGGGTACATACAACTGTTCAAAAAACGAGCATTTGCAATAATTAGATGAAGCGTAAATGATAGACAGAAGTTAGCAGATTAGGCGAAACTTAACAAATGAGACGGAATTAAACGGATTAGACACCAAAATTATATAATTATATTATTTTATTTATGAATAAAAATAATCGATTCGGTTCGGTTTAAAAACCACTGAAAACACAAACCGAACCGATTAAATCGGTTTTATTAAATTTCAAATCAAACCAAACCAAACCCATTACTAATCAGTTTGATTCGGTTTTTCATCAGTTCGACCGGTTTAATCGGTTTGGTTCGGTTTATGTACAACCCTCTACATAACAAATAACTTCCTCCTCGAATCACACGAATGGTCAGGGCGGACGAAAACCCGAAAAAACCGAACCGAAAAACAAAAAATAAAACCGAAAAAATCCGAAACCGGACCAAAACAAACCGGTTCGGTTCGGTTTAAAAAATAAAAAGACCGAAAAAAAAAAAACGTGTTCGATTTCGGTTTTAGCAAAAACCGAACCGAAAGCATAACTAAGAATGGCTATGGATTCCAAGAACAATAGGATAAAATAATAAAAAGGAAAATATCACAATAGTCCCCATTTTACAGCACTGCACAGTACACTTGCAGGTGTCCAAGAACAATAATAAATATATATATATATATTTTTAAAAAATATATAAAATAATATCTCTGCAAAGTGTACAGGGAAACAACACATCAGTAGCTAAAAAAGCAACTTACCTTTTTTTACCCCCTTTTGTTTCCACAAATAAAGTACATTTATACATTTTCAAAAAAACAAAGAAAAAATAAAATAAAGTACATTTATAGTATCAAACTACTGCTCTTTTTAGTATCTTCACCTCATTTAATTCTTCACATTTACACATTTCACATATTTATATTATTTATATATATATATATATGTATCTAACTATGTATGTATCTGCTCTAGTTATGAGATGAAGCTGTTTTGTCTTTTCAACTTTTGCTTTATTATTATTTGGGTATAGTTTTTGGCTCAAAGGTTAAATCTTTTTATCTGGGTTTTGTCTAGATTTTGATTTTATCTACTGGGTATTATCCATTTCTGGGTTCTCATTAAGAAGAAAAGAAAAAAAACTCTATAAAGGTTGGATATTTTTAGTGGGTTTGGTTGGTCTAGATTTGTGTTTTTTTTTAAAGCTCTCTTTAAGAAAATCTGTAAAAAAAAAAAAGAAGAAAAAACTTAAATATTAAGTTTGTGTTTTTTTTTTCTTCAAGATTTCCATTTTTATTTAGTGGGTGTTAACTATTTTTGTGTTTGGAAAGCTCTTATTACGAAAATCTCTAAAAAAAACTTAAATATTTTTAGTGTTTTGAACCAAAGCACCGTTTCAGTTGGGCTATCTAAATAAGTATAAATTATAAAGTAATTTAATTAATTAGATCTCTGGAACTGAACAAGTGTTGGTTAAGAGACATTCTTCTTGAGATTCTCTTTTTAACTCATTTCTATAAGCACTTTGGTGTGCATATTGAGGAATACAAACTAGTAGTATTTATTTAAAAATAAAAATAAAATACAAGTAGTGGTATTTGTTTTTGTTTTCTAGAGGGGGAAAAAGAAAATGGAGATGATGGGAATGGGAATGGATTGTAAGGATGATGGTAAAGGAGTGGTGATGGAGAATGGGAAATATGTTAGGTATACACCTGAGCAAGTTGAGGCTTTAGAGAGGCTGTATCATGAGTGTCCTAAGCCTACTTCGATCCGTCGAAACCAGCTTATCCGAGAGTGTCCTATTCTGTCTGATATCGAGCCCAAACAGATTAAAGTTTGGTTTCAGAACAGGAGGTGAGTGCCTTTTGTTAAGTAATGATTTATAGTTTCTGTTTTTGTTAGTTTTTCCCCCCATTTTGGTCTTGTTTTTAGTTTGATGAATTGGTGTGATAAAGCAAACAAGATTCAATATTTCAGTTTTGGTTGCTGATAAAGTTATTATGTACTATTTGTTATGGAAATAGTAAGTTAGTAGTTTCTATTGTTGTTAGTTTTCCCCCCCATTTTGGTCTTGTTTTTAGTTTGATGTTTTGGTGTGTAAAAGCAGACAAGATTCAATATTTCAGTTTTGGTTGCTGATAAAGTTATTATTTACTATTTGTTATGGAAATTGTAAGTTAGTAGTTTCTATTGTTGTTAGTTTTTTCCCCTCATTTTGGTCTTGTTTTTAGTTTGATGTTTTGGTGTGTAAAAGCAAACAAGATTCAATATTTCAGTTTTGGTTGCTGATGAAGTTATTATTTACTATTTGTTATGGAAATAGTTAGTAGTTTCTATTGTTGTTAGTTTTTTCCCCTCATTTTGGTCTTGTTTTTAGTTTGATGTTTTGGTGTGTAAAAGCAAACAAGATTCAATATTTCAGTTTTGGTTGCTGATGAAGTTATTATTTACTATTTGTTATGGAAATAGTTAGTAGTTTCTATTGATGTTAGTTTTTTCCCCTCATTTTGGTCTTGTTTTTAATTTGTTTTGGTGTGTAAAAGCAAACAAGATTCAATATTTCAGTTTTGGTTGCTGATAAAGTTATTATTTACTATTTGTTATGGAAATAGTAAGTTAGTAGTTTCTATTGTTGTTAGTTTTTTTCCTATTTTAGTTTTTTTTTCAGCTTTATGTATTTTTTAGTTTGATGTTTTGGTGTGTAAAAAGCAAAAAATATTTAATTTTTCAGAACAGAAGGTGAGTATATATATTTGTCAAGCATTGAAGTATAGTTGTGTGGGAAATACTACCGAAATAAGTTAGTTTTTGTTGCTGTTAGTTTTTTTTGCCTATTTTGGTTTGTTTTTCAGTTTTGTGTGGCAAACGAGATTTAACTTTTCAGAACAGAAGATGGGTATCTTTTTGTTAAGTAATGATATTTAGTTGTTTGAGAAATACTACTCAAATAAGTTTGTTTCCATTGTTTTTTTCTTCCCATTTTAGTTTTGTTTATTTAGCTGTGTATTCTTTAGTTAGATGTTTTGGTGTGTCTAAACTCTAAAGCAAGCAAGATTTATTTTCTCTTTTTGTTACTGATAAAGTTATTACAGTATATATATATATATATATATATATATATATATGTTATGGAAATAAGTTAGTTTCTATTGTTGTAGTTTTTTTTCCCATTTCGGTTTTATTTTTTTAGTTGGTATTCTTTAGTTAGATCTTTTGGTGTAAGAAGCAAGCAAGTGTCAATTTTCTCATTTGGTTACTTAAAAAGTGATAATGTATAGTATTTGTTATGGAAATTGGGTAGCTCTAGAAATCATCAGTTATTAGAATTTGAAAGGTTGGCATTATCCTATATGGCTGTTTGTTTTTCACCTCTGTCTGTGTTAGATTGAAGTTATGCATGATAAGTGTCCTAATCCCGCTTCCTTTCATTGAAACCAGCTTATAAGTGAGTGTCTTATCTTTCGGATACTGACCCGAAATAGATAAAAGGTTTCAGAACAGGAGGTGAATATCTTTTACAAAGTAATGGTATATGATTTCTTTGGCAAAATAAGCTGGTTTTTATTGTTCTTTTTTTTTTCCATTTCCGTTTTGTTGTTAGCCTCGTGTTTTTTGTTTTAGATAAATGTTTTGGTGTGAATAGTTTGAAAAGTTGGCCTTTTCTTATCTAGGTGTTTGTTTTCCACCCTTAGTTATCCATTTTGGAAGGGTGTGACCACATTTAAAAGTAACTGGAATATTTTGGGCGTTGTGCTTATTTTTTTATCACACACAGTAAGATTGTTTTTGAAATGATGTACTAGCTTTTAACTATATCAGCAGGGGAATAGTTTGAAAGAGTTGTTTATTTCTATTTGTGTGTTGGTTTGTCAGTAATTCTTTATGGTATGTTTGGGTTTTCACTCAATTTTGTATGATATATATGGTCTGAGAAGGCAAGAAAATACATAATTTTTGGTGTTTGCCTTTCTCTCTTCTTGATGTATGCTTGGCTTGAAGATGGGCTAGGTCTGATTATTATTATTAGCTAGTTTGAGTGAGTTGTTTATTCCTATATGCGTGTCGATTCGTCAAGAATTCTTTAAGGTATGTTTGGCTTTTCACTCGATTTTATATGATATATATATGGTCTGAAAAAGCAAGAAAATAAATATTTTTGGTGTTTGCCTTTTTCTCTTCTTGATTTTGTATGTTTGGCTTGGAAATGAGATAGGTAAGCTTATTATTACTAGCTACTTTGAAAGAATAATTTTTTGGTGCTTGTGTTATTTTGATGTTTCGGCCTGGAAAAAAGCAAAATTTACAAATGATTTTTGGTTTGGCATTCCTTCCATAAATAATGCTAAGTACTTTGAATTTGAGTTTAATTCTTTAGATTGCTAATCGGAATGATTTGGTCATGAGTTTAATAAATTGGTATTATTTTATATTGTTGCTATGCCCTGTCTGTTAACATAAAGGTTTTCGATATGGAAGGGAAAAAACATTTTTGGTTTGTATTTTTGTTTTTAAATCTTTCCCCCCTCTTTGGGTGTGTATCTGCAGGTGTCGAGAGAAACAAAGGAGGGAAGCGTCTCGTTTACAGACGGTGAATCGGAAGCTTTCTGCAATGAACAAGCTTTTAATGGAAGAGAATGATCGTCTGCAAAAGCAGGTGTCTCATCTGGTCTATGAGAATGGCTACTTTCGTCAACATACCCAGAGTGTGAGTTTCTTTTGAACTAATGTTGCCATGCCATATTTTTCAATTTCTTAGTCTCCACAGTAAGTATACTATCTTGCAACCGCTCCCACGAATGGTTTACACTTATGGCAAGCAAATTGCTGATACATTCGATTATGTCTGATGAGACTTGCGTTAAGGCACTGTTTGGTTGTTGCTTTCAAATTAGCTTTTTAAATTTTTGGCTTAGAATCTAGACAGCCTTTTAAGACCGAAAAAGCTCAGCATTCTGGGTTTTAGGCTTAAAGAAGCTATAAGCTTTAAGTTAATGAGCGCGGTTTTTTCGTCTTAATCCAAAATCTAGCTCATTTGCTCAATGGCTGCATTGAAACAAGACAAAATAATTTGATCTAAGGAACGCACTTATGGCACATTTTTCAATTTCTTAGTCTCCATAGTAAGTTTACTATCTTGCAACCGCTCCCACGAATGGTTTACACTTATGGCACTAGTAACATGCAGGTTGCTATTTTATTTCTTTATATTGAACTTCTCTTTAATTAAGGCCTTGCTCAGTTGATTCCTTTAAGCTCGGTTTTGTGAATTTTTGCTTATTACCTATGCTGCATTTGGGTGACCAGCTTAGAACTCACTCTTGCTGGGTTTTTGTCTTTGAAAAGCTTTAAGCTAATAAACCTTCTCAAACTAAACAAGTCATGCTTAAGTCTCAGAAGCCGCAACTGAAAGAACTAAATAAGCTAATTTTATAATAATAGTTTGTTTTTGATAATTAACATAGTTCTAAAAGGAAATGGATAATTTTTACTTACATGCTATTAATTGCAGGTGACACTTGCAAGTAAAGAGACAAGCAGTGAGTCGGTGGTGACAAGTGGTCAGCACAATTTGACTCCTCAAAATCCACCGCCAAGGGATGCTAGTCCTGCTGGGTTAGTAGCGTTTGATGATGATTTTTTTGTTTATTTTGCTTTGAGTAGTTTGGTTTATTGAATATTCTGTATGTTGTTTACGTTTTTCATTCTTATTTGCAGACTTGTGTCCATTGCGGAAGAAACTTTAACAGCCTTTCTTTCAAAGGCAACTGGAACCGCCGTTGAGTGGGTCCAGATGCCTGGAATGAAGGTACATCCTTGCTTGTTGTGTTCTTCATACGTTTTTCGCATATTAAAATGGTAACTCTTTCTTTGTTTTATGAGCCTAATTGTGCCTTCAGAAAGTGTGAATATGTGGTGCTCCCGTTTGGTTGTTGTGTTCTATAATATTTATCAGTGCGGAAAGTGGTTTTCTGTTTGGTTTTGAGACTATTCTAGCGACTATTCTTTCAAACAAGTTAGATTTCAAGGTTGAGACAGTATCAATACTGATTTTATATTGATAAAAACTAGTTGGATTAATACAATTTAAAATTGACACTGCTTCGTTTTTTCCTTTATGGTTGGGGTAAGTTTATCAAAATCTCTTGGATAAGCCATTTTAGAAGTGTTATTAAGCACTTTAAGAATTTTCACACTTGAACTAATGTTGTGTTATAATTTTCTCAGCCTGGTCCGGATTCCATTGGAATCGTTGCTATATCTCATGGTTGCACTGGTGTAGCAGCACGTGCATGCGGCCTGGTGGGCTTAGAGCCCACAAGGGTATGTTTGTTTTTTTTCCTTTCCTTGTCAGAAACCCCAACACTCTTTTCAGACCTTGTGGAAAATAATAAATTTTGTATTTTCATTTCAGGTTGCAGAGATCCTTAAAGATCGCCTTTCGTGGTTCCGCGATTGCCGAACCGTAGATGTTGTCAATGTGCTGCCTACTGCCAATGGTGGAACCATTGAGCTGCTGTATATGCAGGTATAATAATTTTCTTTATTTGTTCTTTATTTTTTAATATTAATTTAGTAATGCCTAGAAACATTTACTTTATTTAGTTTTTTATTTATTTCTAATTTTTCAGCTCTACGCGCCAACTACATTGGCGACTGCTCGCGACTTTTGGTTGTTGCGCTATACTTCTATGATGGAGGATGGAAGTCTTGTGGTAAATATATCAATATCCTTTTACCTAAATTTAAATTAATGTTCTCTGGCTCTACACTTCAACCATTCTCGGGGGATACAATTCGAGTGAATTACATCCCCGGGGATAAAACAAGTCTTTAGGTCTAGAAGGAAATTATAGTTAATTACATCAAACGTCTCATACTCGGGGATAAAATTCGACTTGCTTCCATAGTTTCATTTCCAAATTCCAACACTATTTTCCTTTTCAATAACATAAGTTATGCTGCTTGTCCCATAATTTTGGTTACAACAAAACTGGTTCCTATGCTTCTGTAACAGCGGAGGTCCCTTCCTAAGCGGGACCAAGAGTGTGTTATACATAGAGACCACTTGTGTGGGAGAATTGTCAGTGAAACTTACTCAAACTATCGGAACCCATAGTGCTTCAAGTGAAACTATAGGGACCGATAGAAATTCAGTCTAAAGTATGAAAATCAAAGTGTTGCAATTGACACTGTGGGGACTGGAGATCAAACAAAAGTTCAAACCAAATTGTGAAGAATAATATTGTAATTAATCCCTGGTTTTATACAACACAAATCAAACTATTATTTTGCTCAAAACTAAGTTATATTTGTTGTCATATTCAGTGAGAAAATTGTACTTTACATGTTTGTTCAATTGTCATTTCTGCACTTAGTATTCCTTTGTCTTTACATTTTTGGCTTGAATCATTTATTTTATGCCCCTCATGTTTTTTAGGTATGTGAACGGTCACTCAGCAATACACAAAATGGACTGAGCATGCCACCTGTGAAGAATTTTTCGAGAGCTGAAATGCTTCCAAGTGGATACCTCATAAGGCCTTGCGAAGGTGGTGGTTCTGTTATCCACATTGTTGACCACATGAATTTAGAGGTAAGATATTTGTTAAGTACCTTTGAATTTTTCAATCATAGTCTCGTATTAAATTTATGTGCTAACATCGTAACAAATACCGATTCTTAAATTTATTATAATTGAGTAGGCATGGAGTGTCCCCGAAGTTCTGCGCCCACTGTATGAGTCATCAACCATCTTAGCTCAGAAGACAACAATGGCTGTGAGTCGGTTATTCTGTTTTATATTTATAAATAATGTAGTATGACAATCACTTTTAAAAAAAAAACTTCATAACAACTCTTTGAAACATGCTTTTACGGTTTTACCTACAATAGAATAGATCATAGAGCTTCAGTGAAAAGCACAAAAATCTTAGAAAGCAGTTTAGCACCCTTGAAACGACAAAAACTGTAAGATGGAGGTCTTGATTAAAATTTTGTAATTCTTTTCTTTGTGCGTGTATGATCCGATTGGATTATTTGTTTATTGTTTGGAGTACTCTAGTACTTAACGTTATCATCCGAATTATGAGTGGTGTTATCATCTAAATACGTGTGCCTTTTCTTTGTTCTCACAGGCTCTAAGACAACTTAGGCAGATATCTCAAGAGGCTACTCAGACTAACGTTAACAACTGGACTAGAAGACCTACAGCATTACGGGCACTTAGCCAAAGGCTGAGCCGGTTAGTACAATAGTTTATTGTCTTTTCAGAAAGGTTATTAATATACTGTTCGTATACTAATGCATCAAAAATTTCGATTTTGTTCATCAAATAAAAAAGTTGGCAATTGGTGCACTAATGTTACATTTGTATATTGTAGTTCACTTAGTGTACCAAATTGGAAAAAAAAATTCCCATAGGTTTGGACCGTTTGGTACTAAGCTTACAAAAAAGAAAAACACTATTCTACACCTCTTTTCTAGGTACATGTATTTCATACTATCATGTTGTTCCTATTTTAGTCCGACCTAAGGTTGTTTTTCTATGAAGTGTACTATAAAAATCTTTAAGAAGTGTAGTGTTAGTGTCCCAACTCCCAATTTTGCAGTGAGGTTTTTGGGAACGAAACCTGGTGAAATTTTAGTGTACCAAACTGTTGTTTCAATTTTACATTGTCCAAGACAAGGGTTCCTCTATTGTGTTTTCATCTTTTGTAAATATTCATCTCTTATTCTTATATTTCAGTGGTTTCAACGAGGCTCTTAATGGGTTTGCTGATGAGGGATGGTCTTTAATGGGAAATGATGGAATAGATGATGTCACAATCCACGTCAACTCTTCTCCAGAGAAATTAATGGGGTTAAATCTTTCATTTGGTCATGGATTTGCTGGAGTCAGCAATTCGGTGCTTTGTGCTAAAGCATCAATGCTCTTGCAGGTCTGCATCGTTGACTTGTTTTATATTGAAATTATCATTAGCTTTCATTGAAGTAAAAATAGAGAATATTGCTTCATAGGTTTTCAACACATTCCCTGCGTAATAATGTTCTTCTTATACCATAGGCCTTCATGTTCAAATTTACTCTTAATTAACAGTTAAGTTAAATCTTTCGTGGGCACATATGTTATAGTCTGGGCAATTGGTAAGAGAATTACCGTTGTTTTGAAGACTACTTTTGTTAGTGAAAACACTGTTTTTTTATTTGTCAATCTTTAGGTAGTAGGATATGCACATTCTGGAATATGGTGCAATTTCTTTAACTGATAACACATTACTTCAAGTAATGTAATGGTTCTCTAGCCAAAAAGCTTCCCTGCACTTGTTGTTTTTTGAAATAAAAAGCAACCTAAACAAGATTAGCCATGTCATACATCCTGGTTAAAAATCTTGCTGCTAATAGCTTCTCTACTATGATGGTTGAATTTCTTAGCCGGGGACGCCTATGTTCATAATTTCAAGCATATCACGTCATTGTATGCTTATTTTTAATTTTTTTTTTGTTTGCTTCTATTCTCTCTGTAGAATGTCCCACCTGCAATACTTCTTAGGTTCTTGCGAGAACACAGATCAGAATGGGCAGATAATAGCATAGATGCTTACTCAGCTGCCGCTATTAAAGTTGGTCCATCTGGCTTGCCAGGGTCTCGACATGGTGGTTCTGGGGGTCAAGTTATACTTCCCTTAGCTCATACCATTGAACATGAAGAGGTAACCTTAAAATTGGCAACCCTTTTTTTACAAGTGTGTATCTCAGGTTTATCTAATTATGGAAATCAGTATTGTAATCGTATTCTTTTTTGGTTGATAGCTTTTGGAGGTCATCAAGTTGGAAGGAATCGACCATTCCCCTGAAGACATACTCCTCTTGCAAGTAAGCTTTAGAAGTTTTCACTTTTTTTTCACAAGGGTGAATTACATTAACAGTCCCCATACTTCGAATTAAATTTACATTTGATCGCCATAGTTTCATTGGCATCACTAGTATTCCACATACTTTGAAAAGAATTTAAATATCACCCATTTAGTTTTGATTGAAATGTTGTTGGTCCCTATGATTTGAGCAATACCGTGTACCCTACAAAATAGTTTGAACAATACACCAATAGTACCCATGTTTGACACCCATTGGACGAGATCAACTATGGAACTTGCTGAAACTATGTTGCCCAATACTTGTTGAAACTTGAAACCATGAAGACCAATAGTGACGAAACTGAAAACGATGAAGACCGAATCAAAGTTTCTCTATGGGGATCATTACTGTTATTCATCCTTATTCCTCAGTATCTTGTTACTATTGATTAATTTGCTGTGGCTGGTGTTAAAGTAGATATCTTTTCACTTGCACTTTCAATAAACAGCTATGCAGTGGAATGGATGAGAATGCTGTTGGCACATGTGCGGAACTTATATTTGCTCCTATAGATGCATCTTTTGCTGATGATGCACCGCTTCTGCCCTCCGGTTTCCGTATCATTCCTCTTGATCCTGGAAAGGTTGGTCAATCAACTATTTCAGGATAAATTACAATTTTTATATGCTTACGTATTACCTCATTTTGATTTTAGTACACTAACGTTGTACTCTTCTCGGTAACTTGCACTTAGTTTACCAACTATCAAAAATCTCATGGTTGCATACTAATAGTTATTGAAACCTACAGTAATACTTTGGCTTTGTCCAGTAATCTGATTCTAGATTGTTGTAAGCTTATTTCTTTCCGTCTTCGCTTATAAGCTAGACTGTATCTGCTGACCAACTTAAACGGATAAGCTTTTTATAGCCTGGTAAAGCCAAAAGCTTTAACCTGGATGAACCCAGTGTGTTGGTAACCTAAAAATGTTCAACTTATTTGCATAAAAGCTTCGCCTAGACAATCCAAAATACACTAATTTTCCGTGTGTATGCATATTATTCTTTCGCATGATTTCATTTGAGTCCCAGTTATCTGTGTTATTCTTTATGTAGCACTTAAAAGCAGAAAAAAAACGTTAGAATGTTTAACTCGGTATCAATATTGAAAAAACTTGATAGGCTGGTGTATAAAACTACAGTTAACCCAATATGTTAAGTTCTCTGGTTTAAAGTTTGAACAATTTGTACCTGCACTTAAGGAAATATTATCATTTATTTTCTTTACCTAAACAAATATTTTCAGGAAGCATCAAGTCCAAATCGCACACTTGACCTGGCTTCTGCTCTGGATATTGGGTCCGCTAAAAACAAATTATCGAGTGATTCTTGTGCTAGTAATGGGAGTACAAGATCAGTGATTACAATCACGTTTGAGTTTGCTTTTGAAACCCATATGCAAGAGAGTGTAGCTGCAATGGCACGTAATTACATACGTAACATTATATCATCGGTTCAAAGGGTAGCGATCGCCTTGTCCCCTTCTAACCTAAGCTCTCATGGTGATCTTCGTTTTCCATTGGGTACTCCGGAAGCTAATACTCTTGCCAGGTGGATCTGCCACAGTTACAGGTATGTTTGTTTTGAATTTATTAATTATTCATGTATAAAATTTACGATATGTTTATCTCAATGATTTGAGAACAAAAGAGAAAACAAGCACACTAAAATACTAAGGGTTTTTGTTTGAGTTGTTCACTAAAATGATGATCCTTTTTTTGGGGGGTAATATGAATGATGAGACTCGATAAATTTTGACCGGTTATACACCTATGGTGCCGTGTACAACCCATTTAAAATTAAAAGAGAGCTGACCTGAAAAACTTTATTCCACATCTCAACAAGGCCTAGTATTTGAAGGGTTCACTTTTTTTTATAGATTTAAAAGTCCAGACTTGATTTGCTGATATCGTGGAAAACTTAAGTAATTTATGATAGTATACAACAGATGTGCAACCTTTCCCCGTGTCCTTAAACAACACTTGTTCTGCTTAACCTTCTTGGCCTTATAAGTTTGTAATTGTTTAAAATGAGAAGGTGCTATTTGGGAGTAGAGCTATTCAAGAATGTCGGTGAAGGAAGTGATACAAACCTTAAGATCCTTTGGCACCACTCTGATGCTATTCTCTGCTGCTCTCTGAAGGTGTGCCTACTTACAATCTCTCTACCTATCTCTCCATCATCAGCTTTCATATAAAATGCTTGCATATTGGCACTCGGTATTTTCAGATTATTATGTTAAATATATCAGTTCACTGCAATTTACTAGGCTTCTTTTGCAAAAAAAAAACAAAAAAAAACAAGTGGCTAATCTTTCTTCCATTTTAATCACGTACATTTTGCTAATTTTTTCCCTTTAAAATGTTGTTTTCAGGCACTTCCGGTGTTCACCTTTGCGAACCAAGCAGGTCTTGACATGCTCGAGACAACCTTGGTAGCTCTTCAAGACATTACTCTCGAAAAGATATTCGATGATCAAGGAAAGAAAACTCTCTGCAGCGAGATCTCTCAAATCACGACACAGGTTACCATTTTCTTTTTGTTTATTTTACATCGTCGAGTTGGATTTTGTTATCAATAAGTGTATTAACAGCTCCCTTTAGTCCGGATTGGCTGAAGCTAAAACCAGATGTCCTTAATGGTTTCTGAAATTTGAAACTAATAGGACTGTTAATATTGCTATTGCAAATCCAAACCGGGTCGGACTGTTTTGTTTTGTTTTCTTCCGGGTTTTGCGGATTAAATGAGGTGTAATCTGCATAGGGGCATAATGGAAAAAAATGTTAATTTTCTAAGAGCAAGAATTATAAGATTTAGACAAAGCGCAGTGATCTTAGTCGCAACATATTGACAAGAATAATATTAGTACCAAGTCCCTACAGAGTAAATAACTTCATAAAGTATTTATATTTTAAGATAAGATATATAATACATTATTTGATTCACGGTAACATAAGCTAAACATGCTACTTGTCCAAAATAATGTTTTACGGCTTCGAATAGTGAATACGAATCTGAACCGTCATTTCGATCCAATCCCGACTGTCTTTTGTCCGTTTTGATGATTTTATGGTTTTTCCTACATCTTAGATTTTATGTAGTAGTGTCACTTGCTATCGTTTCCCCACGGTTTATCCTTTTGCTTATTTCTATATGGTGTTTTTGTTTTCCTGATTTGCAGGGTTTTGCCTGCTTACAAGGGGGAATATGTTTATCGAGCATGGGTAGACCCATTTCGTACGAGAGAGCTGTGGCCTGGAAAGTACTAAATGAAAAGGAGAATGCTCACTGTATCGCCTTTATGTTCATAAATTGGTCATTCGTGTGAAGTTCACTCTTTAATACTAGTAGTATGGATACAATTATAATATTTTGGTTTAGCCCTTAAGACTTGGTTCCTTTTCTTTTGCGGTCGAAACTTGTCCCATGATGGTTCTTGATTCGGATTATCTTTTTGGAGAATCTTATCGTAATTTATTATATGAGGAATTCTCTTGTGACTTGGCTTATTGTTCGAGTAGATATGGATGAATTTGAAGGACAGACTTAATTTTTGCGACAAGAACAAATATTTTAAAGGAGAGACAAATCTGTGCTTCAGTAGACTTCTTCTATGTATATATCTATCCGACCCCGAAAAATGCAGTTATTTTTTAGGTTGTCGAAGTGTTTCTACTTTTTTTAGAAAAAAATACCCATTTATATAAAATTTCGAAAATACTTATAAATTTGAAAAAAAAAAACTGTCAAGAACTAATTATTTATTTTTTAAAACAAAAAAACACCCAATCGCTGGGCACACAACGTGTGCTTGTATTTACTAGTATTCCCTCTGTCCTAAATTGGTTGGGTTATATGAAACTACGTGCAATTTTGATCACTAAATAACTCGTATCTAAATTGTCGAAATAGAATTTTTCAAAATTTAATCACACAGTTCAAATGTTAAAATATATGAACACATTTTGAAAATTTACGTGTCGACAATTTAAAAACGAGATATTTGCCGGTCAAAGTTGCACGTATATACACAGAGTCCTAATATTTAGGGACGGATCGACTATATTTACAAGGGATAAGCTCGTACTTTAATCTCTTCAAGATTTATAATTAACCAAATCCACATTTAATCGTATTCCTCGTCCACAGGGAGGCTATGCAATTTTCCAATCTTCTAACTGTTAATATTTAGCAAGTAAGAATTTTGCTCTTTTATTTCGTTTTTAGAACTTGCTTTGAGGTTTTAAGTCATCAATCAGATTCATATTATGGGTTTGTTTGACATCAACTTTTTCGGTCAAAAAGCCGTTTTTAAAAAGTAATAGTAAAGAAACGTGCTTTAAAAATATGTAACGAGTGTTTGAGAAAAAGTTAAAAAAGATAACTTTCATTCATATTGATATTTGGAATTAGTTAATATTCTTTTACTTTTTTAATCAAAGTTGACTTATAAGTCCTTTCTTTTGATAAATTTTTAAAATTTCATGTTGAAACAAGCAAGCAATAAATGAAGCATATGAATAAAAGTTTAGCTGACGTGAGATCAATATTCATTTAAATTATGAAAATTGTGGTGAGAAATCTATCAAAATCTTCAAAATCTGTGAATTTTTTACTTTTAACTTTTCTACTTATTTTTCTCCAAATTCTAGATTTTTAAAAACTAAAAAAACAGTAATATCAAATGAATGTTGCTTTTTAAAAACAAAAAGCTAAAAAAAAACTTACAATAAAAGTTGTTGCCAAACATGTACTATATGTATTTTCGGTTAAAGTAATGATATCATTCTATTATAATAAGTTAAATCAAGTCAAATGAGATTGTCCAATTTAAACATTTTTTTTCAAAAATACTCCAACTATTTTTTACGAATCATTCATTTACATTTATTCAATTCAAAATATAAAATACATACAAAAATCATTATCTTTTCAAAACAATTATAATCATATAACAAACAAAATCGTTTTACGTGTATTTTGTATAACAAAAACATTATATTACTCACAATTTCTAATTTAATATATTCATTCAATCAATATATTTTTAAAAATTGATTTACCTGAATCATATATATATATATATATATATATATATATATATATATATATATATATATATATATCACGCATCGCGCACACAATTCGTGGATAACGATTACTGGTATGTAAATATTTCAACGTGTGGTTAACGATCACTAGTATGTAAATACTTTAACACACTCATAGAGAGGCTTTTTTTTTTTAGGAAGATTAGTCATGGATGAATATATCATGTTAGTTAAATTAACCTAAAGGAGTTTGTACATGAGTGTGTGTACGTCAAGAGTGATGCTAGACACACAAATTGCACATAACTTACACACTCACTAGTTAATGAAAAACATATTTATGCCTCAAAATGTACATAAAATACGATATATAATTTGATAAATCAAAATATAAATATTCAAATTACTAAAAATCCAAATAAAAATATACTAGAACCCTAGTTGAGTCTACGATAAATTTAAATATTAATTAAAAATAAGAAAATTTATTAAATCTAGTATTACTAATGAATGTGTGTGTATATATATATATATATAAAACAAAAATATATTATTATACATGTAAGAGAGTGTGCATGTGAGTGAAAAATTTGTGTGAATATATTTTTTCAGTCAATAAATCATGGGATCTATTAACCGGTTGAGATCATAGAAAATAGATAGGTTCTTGAATGTGGCTTTATTCTCCATCAGTTTTGTTCTTGTAATACATGTATTGTTTTTTTTTTCTTCTCGTTTTAACCGTTTACATGTAGATCTAGGTATTAATGGGTTTAAAGATGCAAATGTATGATCGATCGTCTTTGCTTTGCTAACAATGGTTTAGCGGCTTCATTGTTTGCCTTGCGATAGTTTTTATAACGAGGGGAATATATTTATCTTTTTCCCTGTTTTGCCTTACGGTTATCATGGATGGACGGACTACTTTATTCTGGATATGGAAACAATATTATCCTGATACGCCTCGCCATTATGGTCACCGTGTTCGTGTTTCATGGGGCCTTTCAAGTCCTAAAGCAATCCTACAAATTGTACGAATTTTTCACCAGGCGCCATCTAAAAAACTAGACTATTATATACAAACGGAGTGCGTATGTGATCATTCTATATGTAGTCTTAGGCACAGAATTAGCCATTTTCTTTTTGATATCTTACAAATTTCCGGCGCCAAGTTACTTGTATCATATAATAGGAACCTTACAATCACTCGTTGGTTAGGTCATGTTTTTTTCCTAATATTTTCTTGTATATGAGCGGGGATTTCTAGTATTGTATAACTAAGTGACGTGATTTATTACATTAATCTTTCACTCTTTACCGATTTGTGCTAGCAAACCCTTGAAGAACAAACACGACAAGATTGACAAAACAAGAATAATTAAACAACGATAACACCATTAATATAATACATTCATTCATTAGATTCGGATAACAGGTAAACATTTTTCCTTTTAAAACGTAAAATTAAAGATGCCATCCGCAATCGATTATGAGCCCTGGAAATGTGCCGATTTGAGTTGATACACGTTTTTATCGGAGGGAAAGATACAAACACAAGTACTATTTTGGTACACGAGAATATGGGAGTCTCGATAGAAGATCCTCTTATGCTAACTAAGGGTATCTTCAAAAACTTTGAAATGGTTATAATGAACTTAATGATAAGCTTAATCATTAAGGATTATGTAAAAAAAGAGAAAACTCTTCACTTCTTAGTTAAGCCACCTCGTCTCCCTTTACTCTTCTCTCACTAGTATTTATCAAATTTAAAAACTTTATTTCTGAAATCATCACCCTGCTTTAACATTAGTCCATCTTAACTTCGGTTTTGTTAATTAAGCAGATAAGTTGGCTTATTTGAGGATGAGTAAAAAAAAAACCTGTCAAGACTAATTTTATAATTTTATCAGGCTAGACAGCCAAAAAAAAAACTCGGTTTTTAGTATGTTTATCCAAATGCATTGCAACTTAAGAGCTCTTAAAAGAAGCTAAGTACGTAAAAGGTTGCAACCAAACAATTAATTTGCCATGGTCAAGTTATTCATATCCCTGGTAATTGCAGGGATACAACTTGAACTCCTAGCAATCCCTTTAGTCTTAACCCCATTTTTGTTATCTCTTGGGCTAATAGATTTAGCTCTTTGTCCTCTTGAACTTTTTCTCAACAATTCTCGCATAGCCTCGGCTTGGTATAGAACCGGATAAGCCCTACTAAACTTGTTGAACCGAACACAAACATTCATATGTTCTTTCAAAGCCTTTTCCATATTATTTCCATTTTTATCCATTTCTAATTTCACTGCCTCTGAGCAAAGGCCGCATATCCACTTCCCCATGTATTTCTCTCTCTCCTTCTCTACGTACTCGGGGGTGAACTCATCGACCATCCCACAACATTCGCACTTTGCATTCTCGGCTTCAGATATAGGTGGGAGTTTCATGTCCATGGAATCAATGGCCTCTTTGCTTAGCTCAAAAGAAATGTCGGAAACAGTCCTTTTGAGTCCATCGGTTGAGATTCTCTGGGGCTTGGTTTTCGAGAAGGAGCTACAGTATGATTCTCCATGGGGTGCCATGTGTTCAAATGAGAGGTGGTGAGGAGTGAAGTTGTGAAGAAGTTTGTTGGATGTGTTTTTAAACTTTAATATGAAGTGATATATAGAAGATGAAGGATTGTGCCCTAATATATATACTAGTGAAGAAGTTGTTGCTTAAGATTTGGAAAACTAAAAAATGGAAACTTTGTGGTGCATGAAAACTTGCTTGTCACTTTCAAGTTCCACATGAAATGTTAAGAAGTTGCTAGATTTGTCATTAATTGTTTCAATTAATAGATATGCGACCTTTTAATTCTAGCCAGTTATAATCTTGTTGAAGGATACTTGTAACTATTGTAGGACTTTAATTTCTCAAATATGATGTAAATAGTGTAGTACGTCGTGACCATTGTGCTTCTCATTATTACTTATTTTCAATCATTATATATTTGATACTATAATTATGGTTGAGTTAAGATGCAATGTAAAATTAAGGAAACAAGTTCAAATGTCTATTAATGGTTTAATTAGCCAGTTTTTTTGAGGACAAACTTGGAATTTTAACTCGAAGTTATGAATGGTATCTAAACTTAATACATGTTTCATTTTTCTGACTATTAGTATATTATAATTTGAAAGTTTTTTTAAAAGAAAAAATGGGGCTGACACTGAATAATAGAAAGTTCGAAACAATTTTTTTTTTAAAAATGTTATATGCAAGAAAACAATCATTTGCATGGTTGGAAATCTAGCTATCTCGTCAACAACTCAACATACCCTTCCTAAAAAAATTGAAGTTTAATCCGAAGTAATTGTGTGGTCTCAAGCTAACTATAAAAAAATATGTCAAAAATAGTGAAGTTTTTTTTTTTTTGACAACTTTTGGAATTACTCACACCTTTCTGATGAATTTGTACTTCACTAAATCTAACATTTTTTTTTGCATTGATCATTTTTATATGAATCTTTCTGCTTATGATGCTAGTCTGAAGCAAATCTCTTTCTAAAATATTTTTTTATGTTCTGCTATGCTTATGTTATGGATTTCAGTAAATGCAGTCCTGAAGGAGGAAATGTGAGGAAAAGCTTACAACTCTAAATTAGTTTGTTACTGCAAAAATAAGGTTTTTGTTACATTTAATTATGCATGTTGTTTTAAACATGTGCTTTGCTTGTTGATTTTTGCTTTTGAACTATGCCTCTAGATACAAGTGGGGCGTTACAAGGTTCGGAGCGATAAGAAGTAGAGTTGAAGTCATTGTAGCAAAAATATCAGTATAATAAAATTTGTGGAAAAAGTTTGTTGCCCTGTATTTGCAGGTTTTTTGGCTCTTAACTTCTTCAGTCACTTGTCTGGTTATTTGTATGCTGTAAACTTTTATCGGATTTGATCTTATGCTAGCTAGCTTGGGGGGAATAATATTTGCTACTTTTGCATCAAATATACAGCTTGTTGTTAACTCACTGGAGGATTCTTTGGCTTCAAAAAAATATGCTATCTTCAAATGCCAAGCTTTTCACACGAAGCCATATTTCTACTGTTGCAGAGAAGGTATCTCCCATGAAAGAATCAAGAACAGTAAAAATTAGAAGAAAAATAAAAAGGAGAAAAAGAATAAATAAGAAGTTGAGGCAGAGGTCACTAAGGTCCACTCTATTAGCCGCATTCATGGTTATGTACGTTTTAACAACACATTAGAGGACCTAATGAGAGAACACAATCCAGACTCATCTTGTTTTATAAATCAAGATTATTGTTCATCAGATGGGTATGGATCTATTTCATATTTTGGAGCTAGGAAAAACAAGAAACACTTGATGGTCACTAGGGGACACATGGTCCAAACCAAATGGTAATGAAGATGGTCATGAGTTGATGAGACTTGTTTGACATGGTTATTATAATTAGTCCTTGCTGAGCTATGATTTATTTGAATTTCATGCATATGGAGATTCTGGTTTCAATATGATGTAAAACTGCAGTTTCTATTGAAATTATATTTGATTGTAGCAATAGTTTTTTTGTTGATGTGCTAGTTGATAATTTTTCTTTTCTTATGCTAGGCATGGAGGCTTGTTCCATGGCATCGATGTTTTGTTTATATTTTAATAAAGTTTGGGTCATTTTGATTAAAAATAAAAAATGGAGCTAGTTAATTTGTTGCAAAAATAATAATATTTTTTTTACTGATTTTGCTTGTCTTCACGTGTTGACCTACTCAACCATGAAACAAACTTAGGGATAGAGATTTAACTTGCATCAACATCATCAACATATATATGGTTCATAGGCTTCACTTCATGATCATAAGGGGAGGAAATCTTGCTTTTAAATAACTCACAGACATCTTGATTTAAAGCTTGGGATAGTGTAGACTTTTCAATATGTGATGGACATTAATTAAGACGCATTTCTATACATATTTTTAAAAATAAATTCTATTAATTTGTGGAACATACCACCTTCTAGAGCTGTGTTCGGTCGGATTCGGTTCGGTTTTTGGAAAAATCGAAACCGAGCAGATTTTTCGGTTCGATTTTTTTCCGTTTCGGTCTTTTTATTTTTGGTTTTTCTGTCTCTTTCGGTTCGGTTTTATTGTAAATCAAAACTTACCCGAAAAAGTTTCGGTTTTTCTTTTTCGGTTTTTTTCGATTCGGTTATCAGTTTTTCCGAGTTTTCTGCGAGACCTACCACCTTGAGTCCTTCTTTTAACTGTTGCAAATTGTTCAGTTGGAGATAATGATAGATACAAGACTCTTTGCCATGCGTTTGTTTGAGTTCAAAAATTGGTGGCTCTTATTGTATTTCCTATATATGTAGGGCATGTGAATAGTAAGTTTTATTGACATGTGACTATAGATTATAAAGCACGCATAAACATATCTACTCTCTTTAATTAGATCAATGAATTGTTTTTTTTTAAAAATAAATAAATGAATTTTTTTGGTTGTCCAAGGTCTGAGCTTGAACTAGACTAAGCAAGAATTTAGCACCCACAAACTAAGAAAAAAAACGATTTGTACCATGTATAAAAAATCATAAACCCCCACAACATCCAAAAATTATCTTCTAGAGGTCACAAATTACAAGATTTCTTCCCACTATACAAGTTTTTTTTAACATAAAATAGTACATATGGATCGGGTGTTTCTTGTAAAGAAAATAGGTTATGTAGCTCATGTTTTAATTAAACAAGCCAAACCCGACATATATATCGATACCCAACGTCCTTCACCGTCTTAACCTTTTCAATTCGATAATTGTCTTCAAACTGTACTCATGAATTTTAGTCATACAAAAAGTAAGCTCTACTAAAGTGATCACATATATATATATACTCAGTTATAAAATTAGAACAACAAAACTTGATTTCTCCTTCAATGATCTTTTTCTAGGTAATGTGTTGAAATGGTGATCGGGGGTTGATCGATAATGATTTTAAAGAGAGAAACTCTAAAATAAAGTGAAATGTATATTGATCAACCAAGTAATACAATAGACTCATTCTAACTAACTAACTAACTAACTAACCGGGACCGACTAACTAATTGGGCTAAATATCTCAACATAATGTATCTCCATTCTATCAACATGAGTCGGGCCTACCACTACAAAAAAAATTCAAATAGCGACGGAATTAGTGACGGTATTTTTTGTTACGAGCTTATTAACGACGGTTTTTGTGACGGTTTTATGACGGTTTAGTCAATTTGTGACGGCTTTGTGACAGTTTAGTCAATTTGTGACAGGCTTGTGACAACTTTTGACTCTCACTAAATCAAACATTATTTTATAGTGTACCCGCGCTATTTCAATAGTAAAGTAGTTTTACAAACAAGCCCACTCAGAGCCGCAAAACGAGCTTTTTATCATTTGATAATAAGCTTAATTGATGAGTGCGTGTGAAAAGTCATTTATGTTTAAGGGGCTTCATATGTTTTATACAACAAACTACGTGTTTTTAACGATTTTGTTATCCATATTTCAATTTGGTCAGCACATTATAATAACTTTCTAATTTCCACCGTCTAAGTTAATCACGAAATCATGTCACGTGACATTTGACAAACGTTAGTTTGAGAGGCTAATTTTATCATTTTGCATCAAAATATATCATCATAGAAAAACGTTTTTCCAATTTCACACAACAAAAATTAGCACATAATCCAAATTTAGGAAAACGTTGTTCTATGATGATATATTTTGGTGCAGAATAACAAAATTAGCCTATTTAAGTTTATCAAACATGTGCTGTTATGTGACATGATTCCGTGATTAATTTAGACAGTGGTATCTAAATTGAACAGTTTTTTATAATGTGGTAACCAAATTAAAAAAGTTGAAAGGTGTATCAAAATCGTTAAAAGAAACATAATTTGGTATATTAAACGTATTTTTTCCCTTTATCTTAATTTTAACATGGACGATTACTTTTACACAGGCTTGTGACTCTCACTTTTACAAGTCGCGAAGAGTTGGTAGGTGAAAATTTAGGATTGTGACTCTCACTTTTACAAGTCGCGAAGAGTTGGTAGGTGAAAATTTAGGAAAAAATATGTTATCGTGCTTTTCAAAATACTATTGGCCATTTTCTCGAAATGGATCGAACATTCTGTAAATTAACTTCGTGCCACTTCCGTCTTAAAATATCCCTTTAAAACTTGAATGAACAAAGTAGGTTATGTGTTCAAAGTAGTTTAAATAATGCATAAAAAGTGTCAAAAAAAAAGTAGAAAACATACTCCTAGAAAACTACAGGTTTATAAATTTCATACTTTACAAGCCCTGTGAAGCTTCATGGAAATGGGGAGTAACTTTAGATAGATATTTAACATTTACTTTTATTTCCCTTTAATTAGTTTATTCAAGTTCAAAAAGGGTGTCTACAATAATGCATAAAAAGTGTCAAAGAATTAAATTTGAATTTTTTTTCTTCATATTTAAGAATTTAAAAAAGACCTAACTCATAGTCATAAAGCAGAAGCAAATGGTATAACTATATATTTTGACAGATATTTGCTGCCACTGTTTTCTTATTTAGGTCTTTTTGGAGTCATGTTTTACCTCACAGGCTCAGAATGCTGTATATATTTAGTGTTGATTATGTTTTCTATTTTATTTCAAACGACCGTCTCTTTATAACAGTCATCTTATTTGACTGTTTATGCTACAGTTATCTTAACCACCGTTAGATTAGAAAATGGATGATTAGATAATGTTTTTAAATAACTAATTTATTTTTTCTATTTTCAATAAATTAGAATTTGATAAATTAAAAACAAATTGTAAAACACAATAAAAGCTAAATAAAAATATAGAACCATAGGGAGAATTACCCTAAAATTAAATATTAATCAATTTTTTTTTATCTATTTGATACACAAACGGATTAGTAACCAGCAATATATAGGGATTGTTCCCTAGTGATTCCCTGAAACCTAATTTTATAGTTAAGCTAATAAAAATAGTCATTTGTGTTAAATCAGTATTCCCTACCATAATTTGGAAGTAATTTAAACGTTTTTCTTGTGCGGGTATATACAAAGTTAACATGTTGCATGATTTTTGGTTTTTTTCCTTTTCCAGCTGGTAGTTGAGTTTTCCTCGCAATATAGTTAGGTGAATTGTGACGGTTTTTTTTTTACGAGCCTATTAGCTACGAGATTTGTGACGGGTTTGTGACAGAAAAATGAATTTGTGACAGATTTATAACAGAAAAGTCATTTTATGACAGAATTTTAGTCTCACAAAATAAACATTATTTCGTAACAAGAACAACAACTCCATGATCCATCTATCTACTGAGTTGTACTCCTATATTTGTACTTTTCTTAAATTTAAAAAAATAATCAATGTTTCCTTGTTGGTAGAATACAATTAGATGGAACTTTTAGTTGCCAACTATTTTAATATTGTGGAACAGCCCACATATATATAGTAAACTTTCTTATGATTGAAGTCTTTGACTTAACGTTATGTGGTGAATTAGGTAGAGCATACTTGCCAATTTGCTAACTATCAAACTATCAAACTATCAAAGTATTTTCTTATTAAGAAAGTTTTGAAGTAGCCATATTTTCATTAGAATACAAAGTTGATTTAGTATTATAAAACTTTTAAGTTATGTCGGTAACGTAGTTGTGGTTAAATTTTAACAACACAATTTGTTACTAAACTGTTACTAAAATTTAACCACACCCACTTAAACAACATAAACGAAAAAGTTTCATGATACTAAACGAGATTTTTCTGGTAGTGTTTTATTTTATTTTATGCTAAAAACAATACGTAGCTTGGTTTGATAAGTTACTAATCCTCAACTTTCGTAAAGATTACGATAATATTACAATACTGGACAATTTAATCAAATCAGACTCGTTGCTTTCATATATCTAACACTTACATTTTGGCACGTATGAACAAGAAAATTAGTATAGTTAAGTTTATTTTATGCTAAAATTTATTACCAAATATTACAAATCAAATCCTTTTACTATTAGAATTACATAATGGTCATAAGTAAGTGAACATGTGTGTGAACATGTGACGGTTTGTATAAATTATCTATCATGACTTGAAATATTAACTAAAAATTTGACCGAATAAATAACAAATAATTTATATATTTGTTTTTTTTGGTTATATATGATTATTTCTTTGTATATTTTCATATTATATTTGAGTATAACAAATATTTTAGTTTTCACTATTGATTTAAAAACATAGGTTGGAAGTATTTTTTTTTTATGATTTTTTAAAATTCGTTCGAGACATGTATACTTAAAATAACAAAAATAACATTACTGCAAACAAAATTATCAGTAAGTATTAATTGAATTCATAGAGAAGTTGCACGCGAGTAAAAATAAATCAATAATTATTTAAAAGAATTGATATACACTATCTTTAAGTAAAATAATTGACACATATTTTTTTTTTTTGATAAAATCTTGAGTTTGAACTTTGGCAATATAATGGAAATATATCAAATATGTATATATGTATATATATTTCCTTAAATGTTCTAATTTATAATAACGTGTTCTTATAAAATATGAAACTCAAAGATTTATTTTAAGTAAGATCAATTTCAAATGTATTTGTTATAAATCTTGCGTCAAACTTGGTATGCTAAAATACTGCACAAATATATATTTGTGATTAGTAGTATGTAATTTTGATAGTAAAAAGGATTTGATTTATAATATTTAATAATAAATTATAACATGAAATAAGCTTAACTATACTAATTTTCTCTTTCATACATGCATATGTAAAAATATAATTAGTTCGAATAAAAAGATAGGTGGTCGAATACAAGTTTCATACACTTATATCACAAACTGAATTTTCTTATTTATATGAAAACCTTTAGTTATTGCAATACCCTCGTGGACTCATGCATAATTGGGATAGCTATATATATATATATATATATATATATATATATATATATATATATATATTGTTGGTTTCTAAAGCTTGAAAAGAATTTTCATTTCAAATAATGGTTTCATTTCGAACACTTTTGGTTCTCATGGTTTAAATAAGTTACATATCTCGAAGTTGGATATTGTTGATAGATTTTTAATCCTGTTTGATTCCCATATCACCATGTGATGTTAGGATAAGTGTTCAAGTCCTGATTAATAGAAGTTGTCTAGGGACTTATCAGGATGAGAAGCGGAAGCGGAAGACGAAACAAGAAGCATGAAAAAAAATGAAAAAAATCTAAAATTTACACGTGAAATAATTGGAAGCGGGAAATGGGAAACGGGTTTTTTTAAGCATTTGCAAACTATGGGGACCAATTAGAACTCTTTATAGAAAAGATAGATGAGATACACAACAAAAGTCGTTGCAAAGAGAGCGAAATCTAACAGCAAACAACTACACGTCGTCATGAGCCTGTTACAATGTAGTTAGCAAACAAATCGTCACGATGAAAAACTGAAAAACCGTCTAAACCCGTCATTAATTGTCATCTTTTTAGAGTGGATACACCGTAACGTTTCAGATATCGCAAACCAAGTAATTTCAGCTCATGCACGCTTTGGAGACCAAAATGATAAACTTAACTCAAACTTCAACAATTAATCATTCTATGAGTTAGCTAGTTCATCCTTCAACCTTGAAATCCTTGAAGGTTGGCATTAGGTTCCTATAAATCCTAAAAAAACAAGAATCTAGCAATTTCATCATATCGGTAAATAACACAATTTCATTAGCAAACAAAAGAAGGGTGTGTTATTTACCGATTTACACAAAAGAGAGGCAAAACCCTAGTTTCGTTAAAACTCTTTTTGTGTGTCTCAAAATTCATATCTTGGTTTATGTATAAAATATTACTCCTACCATAATTTTATAGTAATAAAATACAATAGAAATAAACATAAAACTTTTCATAACTAGTCAGTAAACTATGAGAATTCAAAACCAGGCAGTTAGGCTTGTAAATGAGTATTTTATTATTGTAAATCAGAGTGAGAAAATTGGTACACTATTTAAGTTACTTCAGTGAGAAAAGTGTTGAAAATTGAGAGCCTCATAAATTTCGGGTCAAAAAGAAGGGATCATTAGCTAATTTACCCCATATGATTGAGAAGCCTCAAATAATTGAGCCAATAATATTGATTTTCAAAAAAATTGAGCCAATAATATAATGTAATGTGTAAAGTAAATAAAAAAGACTTCAGAAGAACCAACACCCACAGCTTTTTGTAACTTAATCATGAAGTACACCCACTAATTTTATTTTATTTAATCAATGGTTTTACTATTCCTCCCACTACTATCTATATAAAGCCCCTCATTCACCTTCTTCTCCATCTCATGAACCAATATATTTCACATATAAACATACATACACACAAATCTTTAAAAAAAAATACATACATACACACATACATTATAAATTTATACTACACATCTTTCTTTAGAAATAAAACATATTACAGAAAAATGGAACAATATACAAATATGCCAGTAGTAACCAAAAAGGCATGGAACATAGTCCGAGTGATGTTCTACATGATAAGGAAAGGAATAATTAGCAAGAAGAAATTAATGCTCGACCTTAACTTGATGATGAAACGTGGAAAGATCGTCGGAAAATCCATCCACAACCTTGTGTTCCCGTCCCAACATAAGACTCCCAACCCGCTAAATGGGCACGTGTCATCTTCTCGTCCCGAGTATGAGTTCAGCTGTAGTAACACCCCCGTGTTCTTTAAACGCAAAAACCCTAAACATGTTAAACATTCTCTCTTCTTCGCGTGTGTGCATGCACCCAATGTGGATGATGATGTAGCAACCGCTAAGGCCGTGAAAAAAGCATTTAAGATATTCAATGCTGATTTAACAGCTTCTCCCGCGTTTTGGATGGATGCTCATGATGTGTTGGCGTCTCCAGCATTTTCAGTTATTGCTAACATGGCGTCATCTCCAGCATTTTCAGTAATAGATGAAGAGGCGGCATCGCCAGCGTTTTCAGCTACGAATGATGTGGTGGCCTCTCCTGCATTTTGGAAGAATGCTGATGTGGCAAGGGCGAGGAGGGTGAGGATAACGGACTCGCCATTTCCATTGTGTAACGTGGATGAGGACCGCCACGTGGACGAGGCCGCTGAGGAGTTTATATCTAGGTTTTATAAACAGCTGAGGAGACAGGATTAGTAACATGGTGGAATTTTCTGTGATTTCTACTATTAAAAAGGGCTGATTTGGTACATTTTTAAATGCCAAATAAAAGGAGTTTGCATGCATGAGTGGTGATGGGTCTATATATCGTTATACACCCTCTGTTTGTAGTTTAATTTTATATATGCAAATTAAAATATAGTATTATGTGCGTGTAATTGTAATGTGAAATTTATAGAACATCTTATATATAAAACTAAAGCTGTCTACAAATTAATGCATTTCCATTTCCTGGATTAATAGTACTTATTGTTATAGATGTTGTTATTCCTCTATTAACTATAATGGAAATTTGCAGAATTAAAAAAAATGTAGAAAAGAGAATGAAAAAGGCAGCCAGTCATCAACTCGATCAGTAATATAATTCGGCCATTTAATTATTACTGTTCAAAACTTTTGCAATAATTAATACTAAATTAGCATGAAGAAAACTTTCTGCTAATTGAGTTTTTTTTAATTGTATTTTACTTATTTTTGGTTCAGATATAGCATTTGTCTATGGTTGGATGTGTTGTGTCTTGTGTGTTGTTTTAACAGTTGACAGGTATCTTCACACTATTTATAGTTTTGTATTATTTTATTTTGCTTAGCCGCAAAGTTTGTTTTAAGTTTATTGAATCTATGTAATTTCAACCGTTGTTATTAATAAGAATGAGCGTTTATATAAAAAGTAAATACTAACTGAACACAATATATATATATATATATATTAATATCATACTATTAATATAAGTCAATTCAATTATTTTGAAAAATACTCTCACTCTAATATTATAATTACTCTTAAATGTCATCACTCAATTCAAATACATAAATAACTTAAAAAATATTATTTTTCACATATTTATATTACAAACAAAATCGTTGTGTATTTTTTATAAGAGTAAAACATTATATTACTCTTTATATACGATTGTTAATTAATTATATTTAATCATTCGATATTTAAATTTTAAAAAAAATATTAAGTTTATTTGTCGGGATCATATCTATGTCACTACGTATCGCACACATAACACGTGAACAACGATGACTAGTATATATATATATACTAGTAATCGTAGCCAACGCGTTGCGTGTGTGACACGTAGTTGCATAAATATGATCCGGCACAAATAAATTTAACATTTTCAAAAAGTTTACAAAAATAATCGGTTGAATATCGTAAAAATATAATGTTTTATTGTTATGATGATTTGTTAGAGAGATGATTTGATATGTTAGAGAGATGATTTGATATGTGAAAAATATAAAAATACATGTATGATGATTTGTTAGAGAGATGATTTGATATGTGAAAAAAAAGAACATTTATTTATTTATTTAAATTGCATTAAGATATTTTAGTAATTAGTAAATTGGAATAGGGACATTTTTGGAATAATCTGCCATATATATATATATATATATATGGCAGATTTATCTCCAATATTGTCATTCTTACACTTGGACCCTCACTTTATTCAACAAAACTACCTTTAATTATTTATATATAAATATGCAATGTGTGTGTGTAGTTTTTTTCCAATGCCAAGTCGGTTAAAATACTAACATAATCTGATATCCCACTACGTTAAAAGTAATCTCCACAAGAGCCTGTCCAAAATGTTAACCATCTTCTTTTTTTTATGTGCTTTTCCTTTACTTTTGTTTTCTTTCACTTATTATTTTCATAATTCGTAAAGCAAAAGCTACTTCTCAGTCTTTAAAGTTGATGACTGGAACCCCTTAATCACTAGTGTGTACATAATTGATACTCCCCCGTCCGTTCCCGTTCCACAATATAAGTCTATTACAGGTACTCTCCCAATTTAACGGGCCATCATCGTTACCCTATTTTTAAATTTACTTTTCAAATTTTGCCCCTATTTTTACACATTTTTTTATTCAAGTTAATGTTAAAATGACAAATATGTAAAATTACATAACAAAACATTCTATTAATGCAAAGTGGACTTATATTGTGAAACATGCCAACATAGTATATTGTACTTATATTGTGGAACGAAGTGAGTATAAGAGAAATAATATTCGCACTCCCACAAGGGCTAATTAAAATTAAGCCGGGAGTTATTTAATTTATTTAGCATGTAAAAACACAAGCACCAATCGATAACAACATAAAGAAAGCTAGGAAAAAGAAATGAAAGCGAACCCCAAGTAAGAGTAGGTGTCTTGGTGAAAAAAGCTAAGGAAATAAAGTCCTCAATTATTGAACTCACTTTACAATAATCATGCCCCTTTGTATAAATACTTCTTTCAAAATAAGTAAGAAGTATCTAAATTTTACTAAACTTGATTTTATGTCTATGGAAGCTGAAAACCAATCAGGCAAGCCACCCAACTATACTCCAAAAACTAACAAAAATTAATCGGTTCTTTTTCCGTAACGTTTATGGAAGCTGAAAACCAATCAGACATCCTCAATTGCTGACACAAAACGTAAAAAGTTAAACAAATTTCTAAAGTGCGTAAAAGACTGAAAACTTTTTTTTTTATTTCTTAGCACCATATATAAGGATTTTGTGTGTGTGAAGTTTTCTGTGTTTTACGTTAAATTTCTGTTGTAATAAGATCGTTACGACTATTAATTATTAGTGAAATAACGGGGTTATAAAAAAAGTAAAAAAAAAGTCAGATAAGTAAAAAATAACACCCCAAAATCGTACAGCTATACAATATATACAACTATATATGGAAGTAGCATTTTACTTTTTTTGTTGCACCACAATAGTAATATATATAGTACATTGTTTTGTAGCAAAAAGACTTTAAGATATTTATACCTTTTAGGTTGTGTTAATAAAGTTGTTTACTAACCTTAAGCTAAACACAAAAAGACCACCCCCTTTGTTCCTTAATTCCATAACTTCATCAAAGATAATTGTGGATTAGGGTGCATACATACACTTTAAATTCTTTAGCATAATTTAATGTTGATGCTTTCCCTTTTATATCCAATTATAAATTTGTTTATATTTATCAAAGTTATACCCTAACACAACCTCAACCAAGAGAGTCAAAATATTCTGCCACATTTCTCTATTTCCTTCCGTGTCCCCTTGCTTATTTTATCCAAAAAAAAATTCTAAAAAAGTTAAAAAAAATTGTACAATTACTATAATACATGTATCAATACATTCCAATAATTATTTTTAAAAGAAAATCCACACAAATTTTATTTTGGAATAAATGTATAAATTAGTGTAAATTAAACATTGAATATTAAAAAAATTGTCTAAAATAATATTATGTTCAAATGTTTTAAAACTTGAATACAATATAATATAAAAGTTTATAAAATTGCGGTATAAGTTGTGAAAATTTAAAATTTGAATGAAAATAAGCAATGAGACAAAGAAATGATAGAGAATGGGGATAGAAGATTTGGACTGCAACCAATGTGAAGAAAATTAAAGGACCACCACATTAAGATACGAGTTGGTTTATGTATAATATACTAAACTATCACTTTTTAGCAAATTATATACTAAAATACAGTTGATTATAAAAAAATAAATAAACCAACATACAACTTTGATCAGTTTCCGTACCAAATAACTTATTTTATAAGTAGTTCAAGTGTTATATATGTTATTTTACAAACATATTTTCATTATTTTTTTGCATTTCATTACGATTTTAGCATTTTACAACTTTCTTTAAGGTTTTATTAAAGTTTAAAACTTTACAAAGTTCCACACAAGTTGTGTAAAAGTCTCACCCCAAATTACAAAATATGGCTTCCGATTTCGAAACGATTTCCCTAAAAGACACACACTGTCAAACCTAAATAGAGTTTTTCGGTAATAAACCCATTTTTTCAATCAATGTATTATTATTACAATTACAGGCTAACCAAATGGCCCAAATACTAAAGGATAAAAAAAATTTCGCCCAATTTTTCGAACTTATTTTCATATTTTTTTTTGCATGTTATTACAATTTTAGCATTTTACAACTTTCTTTAAGGTTTTTTATTAAAGTATAAAACTTTACAAAGTTCCATACAAGTTGAGGAAACGTTACCCAAAATTACAAAATGATATGGCTTCCGATTTCGAAACGAGTTCCCGAAAATACGTACTACCAAACAACCTAAACAGAGTTTTTCGGAAATAAACCATTTTTTCATTCAATGTGCTATTATTACATTACAGGCTACTCAAAGGCCCCAAATACTAAAGGATAAAAAGGGAATCAAAAAACAAAACAAAAAATAATTGTAAAACTTTACAAAGTTTCACACAAGTTGAGCAAACGTTTCACCCAGAATTTCAAAATGATATGGCTTCCGATTTCGAAACGAGTCCCCGAAAAGACGCACTACCAAACCTAAACAGAGTTTTTCGGAAATAAAACCATTTTTTCATTCAATGTGCTATTATTACATTACAGGCTACCCAAAGGCCCCAAATACTAAAGGATAAAAAGGGAATCAAAAAACAAAACAAAAAGTAATTGTAAAACTTTACAAAGTTCCACACAAGTTGAGCAAACGTTTCACCCAAAATTTCAAAATGATATGGCTTCCGATTTCGAAACGAGTCCCCGAAGATACGCACTACCAAACCTAAACAGAGTTTTTCGGAAATAAAACCATTTTTTCATTCAATGTGCTATTATTACAAAGTTCCACACAAGTTGAGCAAACGTTTCACCCAAAATTTCAAAATGATATGGCTTCCGATTTCGAAACGAGTTCCCGAAAATACGCACTACCAAACAACCTAAACAGAGTTTTTCGGAAATAAAACCATTATTTCATTCAATGTGCTATTATTATTTCATTCAGTGTGCTATTATTACAAAGTTCCACACAAGTTGAGCAAACGTTTCACCCAAAATTACAAAATGATATGGCTTCCGATTTCGAAACGAGTCCCCGAAAAGACGCACTACCAAACCTAAACAGAGTTTTTCGGAAATAAAACCATTATTTCATTCAATGTGCTATTACTACCCAAATACTAAAGAATAAAAATAATAAAAAGTGAATAAAAATAATAAAAAGTGAAAAAAAATAATAAAAAATATAAAAAGTCGCCCACCGAGGGGCTCAAACCCTCGACCACAAGGTTAAGAGCCTTGCGCTCTACCAACTGAGCTAGACGGGCACTTTTGATAATATTTTGGTAAAGTAATAATATATTTACATATTTCTTAAGGGATGGCAAACAGTTCGGATCCGGAAAGATCCGATCCGATCCAATGTGTTTTGAAGAGGATCCGATCCGAACCGGATCCGAAAAATCCGATCCAAACTGGATCGGAATGGACCGGTCCGAACTAGATCCGAAAGATTCAACCCGAAAGTGTTTTCCTGAATTTTATATATGTTATTTTTATTATGCTTTTTATGCCTTTAATTATATAAATTTTGAATTTTCTTATATTTTAGAATTTTTTTTTTGTCAGTATTATTTATTTTTACAAAAATCATGCTAAACATATCTTTTCTGATATAGAAATAGATCAATAGTTTGTGAAATGTTAAATATATATATATATGATTATGCTAAATTTCCACAATGGCGATTTCGAAATTATAACCAAATTGGAATAATGGAAAGTCTTACCATTTAAAAATAGGAATATTCCAAATTTTGAAAAAAAAAACTCATAAAAATAAGTTTACTTAGACCTGATTTGTTTTTTTCTCTAAAAAACCAGATATGAGTAAATAAATTTTCGATTTTCCTTTTCATATCCCGGATAAAATAATTTTTTATATAGGTTATAGTTTGGTAAGTACAAAATTACAAGGAATAATAATAATAATAAAATCTTATATTTTTGGTAATTCGCCACATTTATGTAACAAATTTCTTATATTTAGTAATCAGCCACATTTGTGTACCAAATCTTACATTTTTGTTAATCAGCCATATTTATATAACAAATCTCTTATATTTGGTAATCAGTCACATTTGTGTAACAAATCTTATATTTTTAATAATCAGTCATAAATGTAATTATGTAGCATCAAAATAAATATTTCGGCCCATTTTCTATATAGCTTTTTAAAATAGACCAAGCGTGAGCTTTATATCAATATACAGTAGAAACTCTATAAAATAATACACTTAGGACCACCAAAATTTATTAATTAAAAGAGTTATTAATTAATCGATAAATTAATAATTATTAATTTATATATTAATTAATATTTTATTAATTTATAGTAAAATACTTAGTTTACAAACACCTTTCAAACTTCCACTTAATTATTGTATACAATGCATGTATATCAAATGAAGGGCCCAATTTGAAAGAAACCTTCAATCTCCCACCTTATTATGCTTCTTGTGTTCAATGCTTCTTGAACTATGAGAAAACAACACCAGAAGTTCTTACCATGCTAAGGAAAATTAGAGACGAGATTCAAGGGGAAATTGATTTCAACAAAAAACAAAAGACAATTGAGTCATTTTTCAAGAAACCTTCGTAAATCATTCATGTAATATGCTATATATAAGGAATTATTAATTTATATTTTATATGGGGTCTAAAGAAATTATCAAAAATGTATTATCTTATAATTTTAGCGAATTATTAATTTATCACCCTATCCCCGAGTCGGGACCGGCCAAAAATATTATCTTAGAGAGTTTATTAAATAATCGAGTATTAATTTATCGAGTTTCTACTGTAGTAAAAATCCCAACTAGAATCCAAACTCCTAATTCCTAAAACAGGCTACAAGTCCGAACTACTAATACTAAGATCCGATCCAAACCGGATCCGAAAGTTTGGATCTAGGATCGGATCGGATCCTGTATAATTTGGATCCGAATGACATGCCTATGTTGTTCGTAATTCACCTAATAGTATTTGGGAAAATGGATATATTATTCACTGAAATACCGATATATACATGTTTTTTGTCTATTCATATCTTAATAATACGAACTCTATTTGTTGTTTTATTCTTCTTAATTTCAACCATGCGGAATACGATTATCTACTGTTTATTGTCGATGTGAAAGTTAGCATAATAGAATATATTACATATCAAAGTCGATTCTCTACAATTACAAACAAGAGAAGATGAGCAAAAATTTAAAGACAGAGTAGCTAAGTAAAAAACTAAGACTCTTAATGAGTTAATGTTATGTGTTGCCTTGTCGTGTTTGCAATTTGGGTAGGCTAGATAAATATGTAAATAAGTCTATGAAAACGAAGACGAGTTTAGGGGTGTTGTATTGTGTTATCGTGTGACTCCGTCACTCGGGTGCTTAAATTTTGCTAATGTGTTATGAATGAGGCAAGTGTGCTATTTAGTTACTTCTGCCAATGAACAAGTACACACACATGTGCTAAGTAGGCCTTGAATCGAACAAAAACCATCATTTTCGAACAGATATGCCAACTCTTATTTGACGTACGTGAGCTCGATCATATTACCCTCGTCTCAAGGTTTTCAAAATAAACCAGACCATAATTAGCGAGACAACTCCCAATTTCACCCACACACTTCCACAACATAGACAATTAGGAGCCGGCCTAATCCGACTTTATCGAATTGTGAGTATATTTTATCGAAAAACATGCTAAAGTCTGTTAGAATTTGGACCTAACATGATGAAAGAGACCAAAATTAATGCCTAAAAAGTTCACCTATAATAACGCCATCGACACGGTTGGACGAAAATATATAGTTATGACACCGAGTCGTAAGAATGCAAATCTAACTAAACATATGTCACATAGGATTTGTCGTCATGTAGTCTGGGACCCACATAACAACTTGTTTAATTTAAATAATTTAAAAGGCTCACGTATAGTACTAACGTCATTGACACGGTTGGACGAAAATATGTAGTTACGGCACCGAGTCATGATAATGTAAGAAAACTAAACATACGTCACATAGGATCTATCGTCATTGTAGTCCGAGGCCCACACAACAGTTTGTTTAATTTAATGTTCTTATTGTTCAAGTTCATAAATATTATTCTCAAAACAAAAATAAAAACCACAATAATCAAAATTAAATACTTAAACATGCATGATATCTAATGCAATATGTTAATTATAGTAATTTATTAATAAAAATTCCACAACTTCGTTAAATCAAAACATAATTTTAGTAAATTAATAATGTTATAGTACAAAATGCAACACTATTTTAAAATAAATACAACTTAAATTTGAAAATTTATCTATTTCATATGATGTATTATGTCACTCATTAGCAAAACCAATTTACAAAATATTAATAAACCCAATTATATATGGTGAGCTTATATGGACATCAACTTGAACATTTTTTTTTTGTAAAAACGCTCTAAATCAAAATTTGATTTATGCAAATCTCTATGATTTCACGACGGGAACACAAATATGCGTGTTTTTTTTCCCGATATGTATAATGACATGTTTTTAATTTTTAAATTGTATCAAAACTACGTGTAATTTTGACCGGCCAAGAACTTGTATCAAAATTGTCGGAATGAAAATTTTCAAAAGTTAATCATATAGTTGAAATGTTAAATTTTATGATTAGATTTAAACAAAACTCATTTCGACAATTTTGATACAAGTTATAAGTCGGTCAAAATTGCAAGTACTTTCGTAGTGGATAATTAAATATGTAAATAAATATGTAAATATACCGCTGACAGGTGTTATACCGCTGACAGTTGTTCGTAAATATGTAAATATATTTCAAAAGAAGGAAGATAAATATGTAAATAAACCTATTAAAAACGAAGACAAATTTAGAGGTGTTGCATTGTGTTATCGTGTGACTCGGGTGTTTAAATTGTACTAATGTGTTAAAGCAAAGCAAATATGTTGATCTATGTTGTTTTAGTATGTTGCTTGTTAGTACTACTATTTATATATTTCTAAGTGTTTAATCAAGTTTGATGTGTCTTTATGTTATGCAATGTGTTACTTATGCAAATGAACAAATACAATCATGTAACAAGTAAGCCAAAAAACTCACGTTATTTAACGTCATCGACACGTTTGGACCAAAATATGTAGTTATGTCACCGAGTTATGAGAATGCAACACTAACTAAACATACATTACATAGGATATATCGTCATTGTAGTTCAGGGCACACACAACAAATTATGTAATTTAAAAAGTTCACGTGTAATAACGCCATCGACACGTAAATATGTAGTTATGACACGAGTCATGAGAATGCAACGCTAATTAAACATACATCACATAGTATATATCGCCATTGTAGTCCGGGGCCCACATAACAGTTTATTTAATTTAATGTTATTATTGTTCAAAGTTAACAAATATTATTCTCACACCAGAAATAAAAATCACTATAATCAAAATTAAATACATAAACATGCATGATATTTACCGCAATATGTCAATTATAGTAATTTATTAATTAAAATTCTACAACTTCAGTCCATCAAAACATAATTTTAGTAAATCAATAATGTTATAGTACAAAATGCAACACTATTTTAAAATAAATACAACTTAAATTTGAAAATTTATTAAGGAACCACACAACATATTGTTTAATTTAAAACGGTCAAGAAAAAGCTCACGTGTAATAACGTCATCGACACGGGTGGACGGAAATATTTAGTTCTGACGCCGAGTTATAAAAATGCAACACTAACTAAAGATACATCACATATGATATATCGTCATTGTAGTTCAGGGTCCACACAACAAACTGTGTAATTTAAAAAGCTCACGTGTAATAACGCCATCGACACGTAAATATGTAGTTATGACACGAGTCATGAGAATGCAACGCTAATTAAACATAAATCACATAGGATATATCGTCATTGTAGTTCAGGGCCCACACAACAAACTGTGTAATTTAAAAAGCTCATGTAATAACGCAATCGACACGTAAATATGTAGTTATGACACGAGTCATGAGAATGCAACGCTAATTAAACATACCTCGCATAGCATATATCGTCATTATAGTCTGGGGCCCACACAATAATTTGTTTAATTTAATTTAATGTTATTATTGCTCAAAATTAACAAATATTATTCTCAAAACATAAATAAAAATCATAATAATCAAAATTAAATGCATAAACATGCATGATATCTACCGTAATATATCAATTATAGTAATTTATTAATTAAAATTCTATAACTTCATTCCATCAAAACATAATTTTAGTAAATCAATAATATTATAAGTCAAAATGCAACACTATTTTTAAATAAATTCAACTTAAATTTGAAAATTTATCTATTTCATTCAATATATATAAAGTATAATTTAAATAGACAAATTAGCAGCAAACTTCAAATTACTTGATCTTCTCTCTCTCTCTCTCTCTCCCTATATCTATATCTATATCTATATCTATATATCTCTATACATTATATATATATATATATACATATACATATATTTATGTATATTTCCTCATCGACGCTCTTAAGTGACTAATTAAGGTGTGTTTTTTTATTTTTTTTATTTCTATAATTATATCGATTTTGGGTTTAAGAATAAAAGGCTAGGGTTTTCCAATTTCGATTTGATTTTGGTTAGTTATTGAAAATTCAAGCTAGGGTTTACTATCCAACTCTGATTTATCTTTGGATTGATTATGGGTCGATTTTATTTTCTTCAATTATGTTATATGCCATCTTATTTTTGCTGATTTTGCATTAATCTGCTTAAATTGGATTAGAAATAAATACAGCTTGTTTAAGATATTATTTGGTTATAGCGTAAAAATTACAACCATATGAACCCGTAAATGGGTCGGACTCGTTTAATGCAAAATATATCTAATTTTGCTGATTGTGTAATAATTAGCTTAAAATTTACAACCAAACGAACTCGTAAATGGGTCGGACTCGTTTAACGCAAAATATATCTAATTTTGCTGATTGTGTAATAATTAGCTTAAATATCATTACAAACAGATACAACATGTTAAAGAAATTATTTGGTTATAGCCTAAAAGCTTACAACCAAGCAAATGCGTAAATGGGTCGGACGTATTTAATGCAAAAGATATCTAATTTTTCTGTTTGTGTATTTATCAGCTTGAATAGCATTTCAAGCAGATGCATCATGTTAAAGAAATTCTTTAGTTATCGCTTAAAAGTTATAACCAAACAAACCCGTAAATGGGTCGGACTCATTTAACGCAAAAGATATCTAATTTTGTTGATTGTGTATAAAACGGCTTAATTAGCTTTGGAACCAGATACAGCATGTTAAAGATTTTTTTGGTTATAGCTTAAAAGTTGCGACCAAACGAAGGGTGTGTTTGGTAGCAGATTTTTTGGTCCAAAATCAGATTTTAAAAATCTGTTTTGAGAATCCACTGAAAAGCTAGATTTTAAAAATCTGGATTTTTTAGATTTTTCAGCCTAAAAATCAGATTTTCAGCAGCTGAATAATCTGTCTTGCCAAACACCCACAAATTTTTAAAATCTAAAATCCAAAAATCCACTAAAAAAATCTGTTGCCAAACGGGCCCGAAATCGTATGAGTCGGACTTATTTTATGTATATCTATTTTTGTTGATTGTGTATTTATCAGCTTAAATATCATTACAAACAGTTACAGCATGTTTGAGAAATTCTTTGGTTGTAGCTTAAAAGTTACAGCCAAAGGAATGCGTAAATGGGTCGGACGTATTTAATGCAAAAGATATCTAATTTTTCTGTTTGTGTATTTATCAGCTTGAATAGCATTTCAAACAGATGCATCATGTTAAAAAAATTCTTTAGTTATCGCTTAAAAGTTTTAACCAAACGAACCCGTAAATGGGTCGGACTCATTTAACGCAAAAGATATCTAATTTTGTTGATTGTGTATAAAACGGCTTAAATATCATTACAAACAGATACAACATGTTAAGGGTCAGACTCATTTATCGCAAAAGATATCTAATTTTGTTGGTATTGAGAATTCAATGCTTTCAATGAATATGGTCAATTTTATTGTTTTTGGTTATGTAATATTGTCCGGCTAATCTTGCTCGATACCAGTTGTGTCGTATTATACAGCATAAATAGTATTATTTGATTTTGTAATATTTTCCAGCTAATATTGCTAGATACCAGTTGTGTCGTATTATACAGCATAAATAGTATTATTTGATTTTGTAATATTTTCCAGCTAATATTGCTAGATACCAGTTGTGTCGTATTATACAGCATAAATAGTATTATTTGATTTTGTAATATTTTCCAGCTAATATTGCTAGATACCAGTTGTGTCCTATTATAAAGCGTAAGTAGTATTCGTAACAGCTAGCTTTTCTGCCATGCTAAGGAAATTCAAGGTTTTATTATCTTAAAAGTTACAAGTAAACAAACGCTGAGCTAGTGGGCTGTTAGTTTGTAGATGGGTTCGGACTTATTTGATACAGAGGATATCTCATTGTATTGATATTGAAATCCAAGCTAGAGTTAGTATCCAATACACAGTTAGCTTTCGATTGCTTGTTGATTGAACTCATGGTATGGTGTGAATTTATTTTCTTCAGTCCTATAATATGCCAGATCATTTTGCCCGATACCAGTCGGGTAATTTACAGCTTTAAAATAGCTCTTGAAACTCCTAGTTTTTTTATTATGTTAAAGAAATGTAGATTTTAGCTTGAAAATTACGATCGAAGGAATCCTGGGATGGTGGGCTGCTAGTTTATAAATGTGGTGGACTCATTTAATACAAAGGATATTTAATTGGATCGGTATTAAAACTACAAGCTAGGATTAAACAACATTTGAAACTGCTAGCTTTTCTATCATGTTAGAGAAATTGTAGATTTTAGCTTAAAATTGTGACCAAATAAACCCTGAGCTGGCGGGCTGTTAGTTCGTAAATGGGTCGGGCATTGGATACAAAAGATATCTAATTTTAGATTGAAATTGAATACTCGAGCAAGTTTTAACATCCAATGCTGTCTCAGCTTTCAGGTAATTGTTGTAGGATCGAGTTTTGTCAATTTTTGTTTGTTCAATCATGTAATTTGACAGCTTTGATACTAATTGTGTATTATGCAGGGTAAACAGAATTTGAAACAGATTGTTTTTTCTATGATGTTAAAGATACAGTAGGATTTAGCTTAAAATTTACAGCTTAACGAACTCTGTACTCATAACTCATTAATAAAAGTTTTTTTCCCGTAGCCCTTGTAGAGAATAGAGGTGGGTTGCTGACCATCTTATTTCGTCCATATTTTAATTGAAATATTTAACTTAAGCTTTGAAGGTGCAACCAAACGAGGCCTATTGTTTTCATTCATTTTTGGATGAAATAAGAAAATTCAGCATGCTGGCTACAAATTGAGGAAAAATACCACTTTAAGGATTCCATATTAAACTTTCCAAGTTACTTTCTGTTTATGTTATTATCTTTAGCTCGTCCATATACGGTCCTTGTTTAATAGTCAAACAAGAAAATTTAGTACCATTGGCCATAATATTTGCATTTTGTTTTTGTTTTTAGATTCATAACCACCTCACAGACTCTAATTAAAGACGTGTATACACCTCAAAACTATAATATACAATTGTATAAGGTCAATATCAGGCAATGGCATCATACCGCCCCTTCCCTCCTCCACCTCAATCGACCTTCGGCCCACCCCCTACTACCCCACCCCCAGCTGGCGGAGCACCGCCCTTGCCACCTCAGTTCTCTCAGAATTGGGGCTACAATCCAGCACAACCAGGTACAAATTTCCCTCCTTATAACCACCCTTCTAGAAGTCAACCGCCGCCACAATATCCGTATCCACCGCCACCTCCTCCCCCTGAGTCCTCTTACCCGCCCCCACCACCGCCAGCTCAGCAGCAGATGTATTACCCGACTTCTCAATATTCCCAATTTAATCAACAACAAATGCCACCAATGCAACCACCACCGCCGCCACCGCCTCCCTCTTCTCCTCCCCCTGCCTCTCTGAACCCGCCACCGCCTCCTCCTTCAAAGCCTCCTTCTCCTCCACCACCACCCTCATCCGTTCCATCAACTAGCCGACCAAAAGAGAACAGACCATTGCCTCCTAAGCACCATAAGCCACCTGTACCCCCACATAAGAAGACAATTTTACCCCTCAAGAAAGTTGAAACAGAAGAGGAGAGGAGGGCGAGGAAGAAACGGGAGTTTGAGAAACAGAGACAGGATGAGAAACATAGGCAACAATTGAAGCAAACACAGAATGTGGCTAAGGCACAAGTGTTGTCTTCTGGTGGAAAGGGACATGCTTCGATTGGTGGGTCTCGTTTGGGTGAGAGGAAGCCTACTCCGTTGTTGGGTGGGGAGAGGAGTGAGAATCGGTTGAAGAAGCCTACAACGTTTATCTGTAAATTGAAGTGAGTATCTCTTGTTAAAAAAATTGCTTTGTTTTGTTACTTTATTTGCACTTCTGATGGTATTTCCTGGCGGTTTTTTACTAGCTTCTCTATAATGCTTCTCGAAATATGAGCTGCTACTAAGATGTTTTTCTTTAACTGTTATGTATTTGTGAAATGTTGACTTTAAAACGAGATTTCCTAATTGTTTTTGTTAGCACATTCCAACACGCATTTTATTAGAATAAGGATATAACATAGCATTTTATACCCTGAAAATTTACACCCAAGGACCATTTTATAATTTTTTGAAATAATATTAAATCTTCCCCTGATCAAAAAGGATTGAAATGTAATTTCCAATTTGCAAATAGCCTTACAGGGTATAATTTCAGTGTGAGGAATGAAGATGTGGTTAAGGAACATTTTTTCAGAATTATCTTTTGGTACATGAAATTGATCTGATTTAGTGTAAAGTCCAAACATATTCCCAACAATTTTTAAACATGAATTGCGAATTAGAAAATTCTGCCATTCTGAGTGGCACATAGGTCTCAAGTTCTCATAAAACTATTGTTTTAGGCATTGGATTTTTTTTTTGAACATGCTCATGCAGTTGTATCCAGTTAGCTCATACAAAACTGAGTTTCTTTTCTCTCTATAATTGACACTAGATGCCAGATTTTTGTGTTGTGTCTAAACTGTGTTTAAATTTGTTAATAATGCCAAGTAAATTTTCCTCAGCTCCTCTCTTATTTTCTTTCAGATTCAGGAACGAGTTACCAGATTTAACTGCACAACCAAAATTATTGCCTTTGAATAGAGACAAAGACAGGTATACGATACGATCTGACGATCTTAACTGCTTGTTAGAGATTCATTAACTCGCAAGCATTTGCTTTCCTAATTTCTCAATACAACACTTTCTCTAAACCCTTGTTTTTTAACTGCCTTTTCCAATGCAGCAGTAACCATGGAATATTTTTAAATTAATGAAATCGTGTTTACTATATCAATCTTAACATTTGGACGTAAATGTAAAATACCATCCAGCGTTTAATGAGCTGCCTTTTGACTTGCCTCACCGTCTTCACTTTATGCCTTCCAAAAATTTTGAAGAGGCATTATTAACCCATTCCTTGAAATGATCATCTGACATTAACTTTGAATTATGCAATTACTCGGAGCTTAGTACTAGAAGTGACCTCTTTTATGCCTAAATTATTCTTGTATATTCACTTTGAGAAACCTCTTTGTTGCTTTGGTGATCATCATTTTATCATATTGCAGATTTACCAAATACTCAGTAACGGCATTGGAGAGAATGCATAAGCCTCAACTTTATGTCGAGCCGGATCTTGGCATACCACTTGATTTGCTTGACCTTAGTGTATACAAGTATTGTCTCTTGATACCCCAGTGATAATAATCATTCTTTATTGATATTTATAACCTTTTAAAGCTCTTTGTCTTTAAAATTACCTAGTCCTCCAAAGGGTGAAAGATTGCCACTTGATCCAGAAGATGAGGAGTTGTTGAGGGACGATGAACCAATTACCCCTATAAAAAAAGATGGCGTAAAAAGAAAAGAGCGCCCTACTGATAAAGGCATGTCTTGGCTTGTCAAGACACAATACATCTCTCCTCTCAGCACCGAAGCAACAAAACAGGTAATTAATTTATTACTACCGAATCATTCATAACATGTTCTTGTATATATTTACATTAAATGTTTCTGTACTTATATAGCATTTTTATTATTTCAGTCTTTGGCTGATAAACAAGCAAAAGAACTACGAGAATCACGCCATAGTCTCTTGGCGAATTTTAACAACAAGTTTGTTGCATTGCACCCTTCTCTTTTCAAAATTACGTTACTGGTTAGAGAAGTTTTTAATTTTTTAATGAAGCATGTGTATATTTGTCTTTATCTTCTAGGGAAAGGAGAATAAAGGAAATTGAGGCCTCATTTAGGGCTTGCAGGTCCCGACCGGTTCATGCAACCAATAAGGAACTACAACCTGTTGAGATTTTCCCATTACTTCCTGATTTTGATCGGTGTGGTTCCTATCTTCTACTGATGCCATATTTATTCCTCTTTGTAAAATTCACGAGTGCTTAACCTAATATTAATCAGTGTATACCATGTAGAGATACTATTTATTGTAGGGAATATATCATTATGAACATATCAGAGTTAACAACATTAGTGCACCATACTATTAAATTTTGTATATTATACACTGATCTACACAGATGAAATAATTAGTACATCGTCAATGTTAACTCAAAAACATTAATTATGTATTATTTGTTCTATTACCCTGATGTGCGAAGCCCTCAAAGGAACAAAAATCAGCAAACCAGCTTCAGAATGTAAAATTTTAAGCACTCAGAAAATCTGATAGAGTGGTGAACTAATTGTTCAAATTTTAAAAAATTGATGTCTACTAGTTGTTCAATATTGTGTAGATTAGTGTTTAAATATTGTAAGGTTGGTGATAGGTGGGTGCATGAAAAGTGTTATTTTCCTCATTGATTATAGCCTCGTAGGTTTAGATCTATTTTATTTTGTAATCGTTATCAAACCCAAATCTCCCCTTATGCAGTCTGTCAGATGTCAAACTGAATGTTTGGATATGATATATATTGAGTTGATGTCTTATGGGCTAATCTTATTTTTATTTGATTTTTTGTGCTAGATTGGAAGACCAGTTTGCCATTGCAACGTTTGATAGTGCTCCAACTGTAGATGCAGAAGCATATAGCAAGTTGGAAGATCCTATTCGTGAAGCCCATGAATCTAAAGTAAGATATAATAAAGCTTATTATTGAGTGTACCTTTTCATTACTTATACAATAATGATAGATTACCCGAACTTGCTCTGTGTTAGTGCTGATGATAATTAGGTTTGTATTTGTAATAATTGTGTCCCTTCTCCCATGTGAAGCAACATTGTGTCACGTATCTGTATATAATATATTTTTATACTCTTATTAGGTATAAGATATGATCCCCAAAATCTGTTTTCTTAATTTCAGAGAATGAACCTATCGTCTCTTGAATCTCGCCTACCTTTATCACTTGCTTCTGCAGAAAGATTGCATTATTTTAGTTGTCTGGCAATGGTTTCACATAACAGGGTGGGTTGTGGTTAGCTTATTAGGTGTATTGTAAGAATTAGGGTCTCTGTTGGTACGTAAAAGAAAGTTGGTATTGACTAGATTTATTTCATGGCATACATTAATTCGTACCGTATAAAATATCACTTTGTTTCAAAGGAGTACATGTCTCACTCAGGCTGGAAAGACCTCAGCCTTGTATCAGATTTTTAACATCCATTAAATATGAAGGAATAAAGAAAACGGTGTGCATTTTCTTACTATTTATGAATGAATTTACATTTCCCCTTATTATGTTATTTTCTGCGCTGCCTTTTTATTCTTTCCAGTATTAGTTGAGAGTTGAGACTATATTCTTAGCGATCAACATTAAAGGTTTAAATATTGCTATTATCAATGGTTAGCAAGTGGTTTCTCTTATTTCATATTCTAAACTGATCTTTTCGTGTTCTTCAACAGGCTATCATGAAGAGTTATACAACCACAGGTGGGGACTCATCTAAGTCAGAAAAGTTTTTAGCATACATGGCTCCATCAACAGGAGAGGTACTTTAAGAAAGCCTTCATTATGATGCCACATATTTTAATTGTTTTCCTCCATCTGTTGTTATGTTTGTCACTAATAATTAAATTTTTTATCATCTCTAATAATTAGCTTGTGTTGTCGCAGCTATCGAAAGATATTTATGACGAAAATGAAGATGTGTCATATACATGGGTTCGAGAGTATCATTGGGATGTACGTTCTGAATTAATGGTTCCTTTTTCCAAATTCCTTTTGTTCCAAACGGTTGATAGAATATGTGTTTGGATGTATTGAACAGGTGCGTGGTGATGATGTTGAAGACCCTTCAACTTACCTTGTAGCGTTTGATGAATCAGAAGCTCGCTATCTGGTAACAGCTCAGCAGAAAATCTTCTCAGTTTCAATATTCAATTTTAGTATTGTTTTTAGCAATTTTTCCTGATCATCTTTTCAATTCAGCCTCTTCCAACAAAGCTAATATTGAGGAAAAAGAGAGCGAAAGAAGGGAGATCAACGGATGAAGTTGAACATTTTCCAGCACCTTCAAAAGTAACAGTAAGAAGAAGAGATATTGTTGCTTCGATAGAACACAAACAACCAGAGGTATGATATGAAAACCGGCTGAAGTTGTAAGCCTTATCTGGTTACAGCTTATAAACTCATCTTTTTTGCTTAAATGCTGGACTGTATATAGTTGATCAGTTTAAAAAGACTAGTTTATCTGCCCTTTTTCCCTGAGCAAACTAGAAGCTTTTAGCTGTTGGATAAACTAAGTGTGTTTTTTCTGAATCTGGAAATAATACAGATTATGATATGAAAACTGACTGTACATGTTAGCCTTGTTTGGTTGCAGCTTATAAGCTTGTTTTACTTTTGCTCTTTGCTCACATGCTGCAAATTTTAGTTTCGATATGAATGCTTTTGTTCCCATGTTATCTTTACCCTGGAAAACCCTGTTCATAATTAAGTAAACTTCATTCGAAATTGTATAAAACCATACCCCTAATATTAACCGTTACATTTTGGTATAGAACTATGAAACTTCTCCGAGAGGAAAAGAAGACGACATGGAAGATGATATGGAGAGAGAAGATAATGGTGTGATGCAAGACCAAGATGATCCGTCTAGTGGCGACATGTCCGATTGATCATTTATCAGAACTTTTTTGTTTTTTTTTGGTTCTTTACAAATGTTCCATACATAATATGGTAATCAATATAAACATGTTTGGAAGATTTCAAACCTTTTGTACCTTGTGTTTACAATTTTGACCATTAAGAATCCTTTTGAGTTTTGTTTATTCTCCTTTCCTGGTTAATTGTTTTCCATCTCAAATCGTGTAATGCCTGTACATTTAAGAAATTTCAATTGTCCAGGGATTCATTGTAAAAAAAAATTGTATTATTAATTTAAGTGACAGTTTTACCTTTATATTTAAATAAATTGCAACACATACTACAATGTACGTATGTCACGAGTTTTCTTTTATCAACAATGGTTTTCATAAGGATTAAATAACGTGACATTTTCCTAATTTAGTGTAAGCATTTTTCATACAAAACCATGTAATTTTAGTTGCAACTCTAGGCAATGGAGTCCTTCATTTCCAAGTCTCATAATTTGTACTCATTACCATTGTTGTTACATTATTCATATAAATTACAAAGTTAAACAAATTGATTCACATTAAAATGAAGGATACCCATTACGATTAAAACTCCAACTCAACTCAACCTGCAAAATAAATTACGGGTTGAGTTTAGATTGATTCTTAATTTTTTATTTTGGTCTTTTATTTTTCATAGTTTGCATAATTAGCCTAAATTTTAAAATAAATTGAATTTTTCAAATAATAATATAAATTAAAACCAATCAAAATACGTTTAGAACATTCACAAACAAGTAACAAAACTAAAATATAACAAGAATGAAAAGTTGGTATTTTAAAATACACACAATATATATATATACATATATATAGCGGGTTGAAACGGGTTGGAACGGATTAACCCGCGGTTTGAAAACCTCAACCCTGACCTAACCCACAAAATATTTGGCGGATTGGGACGGAACAAATTGTTTTTTTTTGGACACTCAACCTGCCACAACCCTCTCCCATCCGTGCGGGTTGGGTTTGCGGATTTTGCAACCAATAGTAGTTTCAGTTTCCATATTTTCCAACTTTCTTATAAAATGTAGTACAAAACATGAAAGCTACTGGATTATGTACTTATCTTCAAGATGAATCTAGACATAAAAATGCTGTAAGAGGGGGAGTCATCAAACATATCTGCATGGCATTAAATAATTCATAGGAAAAATGGTACGATATGAATATACTCCTATATAATAGCCTAATAAACTAGCAATCAATATTGATCAGTTTTTTTAACCATGTATGAGACTAGTTTCTTTTCAGAGACAACATTTCCTCAACAAAAACAAAACAATGATCAAACCCTTTTTCCCATAATTCTGTCTCCTAACTCCAACATCCCTTCATCATCCGATGTATCGGCTCTGAATGCCGCGATCAGAACTCATAAAACCTGGCTAGAATCGGTGCTACACGAAAGAGGGGCGGTTTTATTCAGGGGATTTCATGTTGGGACCGCTTTGGAGTTCAACGACGTTGTTGAGGCGTTTGGGTTTGAAGAGCTTCCGTATGTGGGTGGCGCTGCTCCCAGGAGTAATGTTGTTGGGAGGGTTTTTACTGCAAATGAGTCGCCGCCTGATCAGAAGATACCTTTCCATCATGAGATGGCTCAGGTAGATTAATGCCTTGTTTGGTTGTATCTTTTAAGCTTGTTTTCCTGATCGTTGGACTGAATTTGGTTGATCAGCTTGTAAAGCTGAGCCTTTCTAGTTTCGGTCTGTAAAATCTAGAATCTTAAGGCCGCGTTTTGCACAATACACAGTTTTTTTCCAGCTTATTTGTGTGGTCATATAGAAAAAGTTGGAGTGTATTTGGTTGATCAACTTAAATTCTGATCCTTTCTAGTTTCGGTTTGAAAAATCTAGAAGCTTTAGCTGGATGAATGAACACGAGATCCATAGCTTTTTTGCCTCAAATAGGTCAGTTTTTGTGTGTGGTAATACAGAAAAAGTTAAAATGTATTGGGTTCTCTGTTTCAAAAGTCCCCACCTTGCTCCGATTAATTCCTGCTTAGGCGACAGGCCCCGGTCTGACGCCCCGATTAATCTAGGCGCTTTGATATGGTCAAACCCGAGTCGAACGGGTCAATCTAGTCGGAATTAATGCATTTTTCTTTTAAATCTTTTTAAAATTCTTAGTCCAAAAATCATGTTTGTAGTCAATCAAAATTTGTCTTTGAATGCATATCTATATTTATTTTGATTTACGCTCGACTGTACATATATACTATTTACATACCTTTTGTGGAATTCTTGATACTATACCAATAAACTAATGATGTATAAATGTTCAATTTAGCTTATTAATTGAATTTACAACCTACATGCCAAATGAAAATCCAAAAATCTGCACTAAAATGTTAAAATATGGCTTTCCCGCCTAGGCCCCACTTATTCGCTTAGGCCCCCAGGCCCCAACTCCCGCTTTTAGTCCGCCTAGCGACTTTTGAAAGCATGATTGGGTTGACCATGTAACTGGGCTTTTTTCGAATATTTATCCAAAAAAGTTTGAAGATTTAAGTCAGCTGGATATAAAATAACTCCAGCTTATTTGCTTAAAAGGCTACTACCATATGTACCCTTTAAAAATTCTGTTTCATTTTCAAATGCTTGTTTTATCAATTATCACTCATGTACATCATGAACCAAAATTTATCAGCAATTAGAACTGAAAGATAAAGATGAAAATGATTTTGCCAGTATCTTTGGTATGCAAGCGAAGTCTTGTAATTGATGAACATCTTAAAAGGATTGTTACTGATGCCAATTTCTTAATTGAATTACTCAAAACTTATCAAGATTTTAAAATAAGTAACTCTGTATAAAGCAACTCCCTTTTGTTGAAGTTCCTTTGCGCGCGAATATGTTTGTGTTTAAAAGTTCATTTCTTGAGATAAAAGGCAGGCAACAAAAACCGTTGGCGTTTGCCTCATAATTCAACTTGCAGGTATACTTTTCCATTACATTGCTATTCATACATTGTGCTATGTTTATTAGGTGCCCACTTTCCCATCGAAACTGTTTTTCTTCTGTGAAATAGAGCCTTTAAGTGGAGGAGAAACCCCTATTGTTCTTAGCCACGTTGTGTATGAGATAATGAACGACAAGTACCCCAAATTCGTAAAAGAACTAGAAGATAAAGGGTTGGTCTATACAAGAGTGCTCGGTGAAGATGACGATGCCACATCACCCATTGGCCGTGGATGGAAGTCCACTTTCTTGACCGAAGACAAAAGTGTTACAGAGGAGAGGTTTGATGTCTTATCCATTCTTCATATAAACAGAAATTTTTTAGCATACATGATGCCCAAAGAAAAAATTATCGCGAGAATTTTGTAGGCTTAACTGCTAGGTAATTCCAATTTTATACACTAGACTAAGAAAGTTCCAATTAAGTCCAACAATTATCAGTGAATTTAGCACTGTACAGACTATTTGTATCCTTATTCCTTACCTTGCACAATTTTCAATTGGTATCCCAAATTAAGTAAATTTCAACTCATGTAGTATTTAAATTATTTATCGAAAACTCTCAGTACTTTCCAACAGAATTTGTAAATAGTGCAAGTTGAGGATACAATTTCAAGGGGTGAACTGAATGGACCGGAAACCGTTGGTTAATACACTAAATCGAAAACCATCGTAGTCTAGTGTACAAGATGGGAATTGGGTAAGAGTTAAGCGTAGTAAAACCTTGACAACCCCTTTAAATTCCAGTCTACATTGTCTAACAAGTATATCCAAATGATCTCTCTAAACTTATAAAAATTAGTCCAGCGAAACAAACGTCTCTATAGAGGTTTGAAAAACATGCACTATATTTCCCCTTAGAATTTCTGACATTAATGAAAATACTAAATATTTTGGCTGACTAGTTAATATTGTGTCTCTAGTCTCATTGAAATCTTCATCACAGGGCTGCTGAGCTGGGAATGAAGCTGGAATGGCTAAAAGACGGTGTAAAGACGGTAATGGGTCCCATCCCAGCTATCAAAACGGATGAGAGCAGAAACAGAAAGATATGGTTCAACAGCATGGTGGCTGCCTATACAGGGTGGAAAGATATACGTAATGATCCCGTTAAAGCTGTCACATTCGGAGATGGAACCCCATTACCAGCAGATGTCATATACGATTGCCTCAAAATACTTGACGAAGAAAGTGTTTCGATCCCATGGAAAAAAGGTGATGTTCTTTTGCTCGATAATTGGGCGGTTCTTCATTCTAGAAGGCCGTTTGATCCGCCTCGTCGTGTACTAGCCTCACTTTGCAAATAGGTCGTCTTGTTTGGTTGTAGCTATAAGCTCAATTTTCTTTCTTAAAAGTAGAATGTATTTGCTTGACTAGCTTAAAAATTGAACTGTTTTGGCTTGAGAAGGCTAGAGAAGCTTAAAGCTGGAATAGCTTTTTCCGCCTCTAAACTAAAGAAATCTAGCTTTTTGGCTTAAAAGTTGCAACCAAACAAGACTGCAATTGGATCTCTGAGTGGAAATGTGATACAAATCTTTGCTGTATTATTTGTGCGAACATGTAACCAAGTGTAACTGCTCAACAATAAAAGGTTACCAAGTATCAGTTCAGTAAGATATGAAGTCATTCATATCTGGATTAGTGTTTGAATACTCTTTGAGATCAGTGAACTTTTAATACTCTTTTCTATTGTATGATAATCTACTATGATAAACATAAACGGGTTAAAGGGGTGGATTAATCTTTGATTCTCAAAGTCTCAGTTTCTTTCAAGTTAGCAGAGAACAGTCTAGTCTTAAAACTTCAGGTTTTCAGATTGTGAATCGCAAAATCTATTAACATCGTTTTTACCACACCTCAAATCTAAGATAAAAAAAAAAAGAGAAAAGAAAATTAATAATGATAAGTTAAATCGGTAAGGCATTATTCGTGTACAAGATTGAAAATTCCCAATCAATCAACCAGTTCTAATAAACAAAAAGAAAAGGATCCCTCAACTGCCATCCTTCAAAAGGATACATCTTGATAGACGAAATACCATAAAATTATACACACATATACGACACCCTAGAATATCAACCGTTTTTCGAGTGCACACTCTACACACACTGAACTACAGATTGTATAACCATTAACAAAGCTTTCCATAGAAACAAAGAACATGCCGCAAGGGTACCATCAAAGAAAATTTTGGGGGTGAATTTTATCTGCCTTGTACAAGGCCACTGAATATTTGGCTATTACCAGTTAGAGTTGCTTCCCATTCGACCGAGGATAAAAGGATTTGTGACAAAGATATAACCACTTGCTTCATATCTGGCCTTAAAATCGGATCCTCGTCTACACATTGTTTTGCCAAAACCGCCACCTAGTCATTACATAACCGTCAAATAAACGATAAACAGAGCTATTTATGCACTAGAAACTGCAATTTGGGCTAATAGCTTTCTCATTGAAGACTTTTGTTGTAAATTTCAATTACAAGACGATAAAATCAAACAAATGATTAGATTCCCCGAATTTTATATATGTATAGAATATTTTACCTTGAAAATGTTGGGTCGAAACGACCACTCACCCACATAAAATGACAACGCAAAATATAGGGAGGGAAGAACTCTTGTAATATCAAACTCAAACTAAATTTTGGTGTATTACCTATTTATACGGGAAAAAAATACATTTACTACCATGGTCTTGAGTTATGAACCCCCATATTTATACTAAACTTAATAGAATAACAAAGGTCTTGAGTTATAAACATTTATTCTAGAAAATGAAAAGACATAACTTATTCATCCATTCATATCAAAGGTCTATGCATGTATCCGAAAGGTTCATGGCATTAAAGCAAACATTGAATCAAACAATTTATTATTTCAACACTCCCCTTAAACTTGTTTGGCAACTCCGAGTGAACTTCTCAATCTTCGAAAGTCTTCATACTTTAACGCCTTCGTAAAAATATCCGCCACTTGGTCTTGTGACTTTGCATACTTCACTTTAATTTCCTTCTTTTTAGCATAATTCGCAACGTGTCTTTGCTTCAATCGCGTCTCCTTCGAAAGCGACACTTTCCATGCACATTTCGGCCCATGTATAACGTTTTTCGTACCATTTCATTAATTTAACCGAGTTTTCACAATTCACAATTTTCATAAATTTGTTTTTTCCGTTCACTTCTCTAAATTTTACTTTCACTCCATTTTGAAATTTCTCAAATTTATTCTCATTTATATCAAAATTTTGAACCATATCTATCCATACGGTGTCGAAACACCAATTCTCTAAACTAAAGTGTTTTCCTTCCTCATTTATCGTTTGTTTGTATTCAAAACTCAATATAATGTCATTATCAAATTTAACCTTGTAAACACTCATCTCGACATCATTTTCCATAAAAAGATAATATTTTTCAGTCTCATTTTTTATTTGAAAATATATTTCTAAATTTGCATTTCTTTCAAAATTTAACTCCTCTTTTTCAAATAGGAGTTTATCCTCAAATATTTCATTCATTAAATTGAGTTTCTCGTTAGACCAAACTTTTTCTCCACAATATTCATTTGATTTTTTAATTTCTTTATCAAACAAAACTATATTTTCAACTTGATCTTTCTCTTTATCCTTTAAAATAAACAATCTTTTATCATAAAAGTTATTAATTTTACAAGTTTCTTCTCTTTTTTCTTTCAACTCATTTTGATATGACTCTTGTGAAAGCATACTTACCTTGGATGCATTTTGCGCATCTCCTTCACATTCGGTATTTTTTAACTTATTATCATCTCGCTTATCTTCTTCCCCATTTATAGACTCTTCGCCTTCACCAACCGTTTTTCCACAAATTTTACTATCCACCTCTTTACCTTCATCATTTTCGCACAAATTCGAATTTTGCTCACTTTCTTTATTTTCACACTCTTTCATAGAAAACTCATCTCTTTCAAAACATTCCACCCAATACTTTTTGGGTAAAGTCACGTCTCTTTTGTTTGAGACGACCACCTTGAGCATTTTCCAAACATCACTCAGAAACTTTTGATTTTTTATCTCCTCCCAAATTTTTGGGTGTATGGATCTTTCTAAAATGAAAAATGCTCTCTTCTCCTTAATTTCTCTGACTTTTTTGCTTAGGTCATCTTGTTGTGTTTCGTCTACCACGTCCCACAAATCACATCCTCCGAGATAAGACTTTATGATTGTACTCAATCTTTTGTAATTCGAGTACATCAACTTCTCGCATACAAATTCCATGGCTTCCATGACCGCTACGATCTTTCAAGCTCTGATACCACTGTTGGGTCGAAATCCAGCTTAAAGCTATATTTCCCCTTAGAATTTTATCTGCCTTGTACAAGGCTACTGAATATTTGGCTATTACCAGCTAGAGTTGCTTCCCATTCGACCGAGGATAAAAGGATTTGTGACAAAGATATAACCACTTGCTTCATATCTGGCCTTAAAATCGGATCCTCGTCTACACATTGTTTTGCCAAAACCGCCACCTAGTCATTACATAACCGTCAAATAAACGATAAACAGAGCTATTTATGCACTAGAAACTGCAATTTGGGCTAATAGCTTTCTCATTGAAGACTTTTGTGGTAAATTTCAATTACAAGACGATAAAATCAGACAAATGATTAGATTCCCCGGATTTTATATATGTATAGAATATTTTACCTTGAAAAGACAGTCGTGAGGATATAAATCCGTCAAGTTAGGGTCTATGTGATATTTCATGCTTGCCATGCTCATTGAGTCTGGCGAGTTCCTAAGAGCCGCTAGCATCTGTCGTTTCAATCGGCTCTTCGACTAATAATTAATTAAAATCCCCAAGAGGAAAAGAAGACGACATGGAAGATGATATGGAGAGAGAAGATAATGGTGTGATGCAAGACCAAGATGATCCGTCTAGTGGCGACATGTCCGATTGATCATTTATCAGAACTTTTTTGTTTTTTTTTGGTTCTTTACAAATGTTCCATACATAATATGGTAATCAATATAAACATGTTTGGAAGATTTCAAACCTTTTGTACCTTGTGTTTACAATTTTGACCATTAAGAATCCTTTTGAGTTTTGTTTATTCTCCTTTCCTGGTTAATTGTTTTCCATCTCAAATCGTGTAATGCCTGTACATTTAAGAAATTTCAATTGTCCAGGGATTCATTGTAAAAAAAATTGTATTATTAATTTAAGTGACAGTTTTACCTTTATATTTAAATAAATTGCAACACATACTACAATGTACGTATGTCACGAGTTTTCTTTTATCAACAATGGTTTTCATAAGGATTAAATAACGTGACATTTTCCTAATTTAGTGTAAGCATTTTGCATACAAAACCATGTAATTTTAGTTGCAACTCCTACAATCTCATTATTCTCATCACTTTTCCTTACGAATAACCAAATAAACGAACTCGTTTAACATTAGTGGTGTTGGAACTACCGGTCCGAACACACTATCGCTAAGGAGTCTACTTGGATTGCAAGTTTCCATTAGTACAGTCTATTCTCCGTTGACTTTAGGCAACGGTACATGGTTCGCTGTCATAATTTGTTCATATTATCAGTCGTCACCAAATATATGAACAAGTAATCAATGACAGTCTCGTTTCGCTTCAATATCTTCTAAGATATCATGATCGAGAGATATTTTGAGATTCTTAGGATGAGGAGGAAATCACACATCTCCTTGATCCTTTATAATCTTGTGCGTCAAACGAGTTTCAGTTCACCACCTCTGGGGCTGAACGAATTAAGAACCGGTCAACTTTCCCAAATCTTGGAAAGGACGACAGACTGACGGCCGACGGCAGCGTCATTTGCTTGGCGGGTTCGGCCAAAGCAACGTGTTACGACAGGAACACGACGTCCGACAGGGACGTCTATCCTTGCAAGCATTTTGCAGCAGGTATAAATGATCTCGTGACATCTCATAAAGTCATTAAATGCGTTTGGCATTTAGTTAGACTTGAGGGAGTCTAAGCACTTACTTATCACTAAGTGCAGTTTTGGGGATCAAACTAAGACTGAGTGGGTTATGCCACGTTACTTCACGTCGTTCCTTATCAACGGTAACGTGCAAATTTCCCCCTAACGACGGGGAGAACAGTCTTAGCGATGTCACTTTCGCATATCTTGCGGTAAAGAGATCGCTTGCCAAGGTTACTCTATCAAATGATAGGCATGGGATTCATAATCGACTTATGTCCCCTTCAGAGGTCCATAACCAGTAATCAACTGGTACGCATTTAGTGTTTTGAGTGATTATGGGCCTCAGACGGACCAATGCAGCAAAATAGCATGACCCCACACGGAAATATAAATCTTGGTGCGCAAGACCAAGAAGTGCGTGCAACCATTTGCAGTCGCATCATCAAACTTTCCGTGACTCCATTTGGGTCTGAACATAATCGACATGATGTTCAATTTCAATTTCCAAACCCAAGTAATTCAAATCGAATTTTCGATTCTTACTCTTCGGAATTATCAAGTCGACTAGACTTTTCAGGATAATCCGGATCATGACTTAATGATAGGGCAAAAAGTTTGGAAAGTGCTGCATTTATGTGGACAACAGTAAAATGTGACCATATTATCGATGCATCAACCATAACCATTTATATTTATGGTCCGTCTTATGGTTGGATAAGTCCGCAATAACTCCTTCAATTCTTTACAAGAATTCTACGAGTTCATTTTGTGATCTTGACAAATACTAGTCTTTCAAAGTGAGCATTAGCGGCATTAATTTCGGATTAATCACGAAATATATTCGCAGAGAGAATCCAAATGCGATGCGATTATAAATCAAGCATCGTCTTTTGACCAGGGAATATCTCATCCGGTCAATGCCACAATATCAAAATGCTCTGATCAATCGACGACAGACGAATGATAGTATAGACAATCATGTCTTAGCATCTAAATCATTTATCAATCGACGATAGGCGAAATGATAAGGTAGCTTTAAATGCTTTTAAAAAATGTGGTAGCAACCACTCGAAAGACATTTCAACTCCTCTAAAATACTCTTTTGATCGTATTGAATGGAGGTTATGTAAAGAAATTTTAATTCTTTCATGAGCTATTACCAGATAACACTGGTTTTCTCGAATATTTTATAACTCAACAAGGTACGACAGGACCTACATGAGTATAAGACCTCATATTTGACAAATCAATTTGGTTTTACCAAAGATTTTGATTTGGAATGACAGGTCCAGAATCGTTGTCACTGAGTACTCTTTTAGGCAAGTAGTTGGTGAAATTATGTGATACACTGTTACCCACTATTTTCAAAAAAATCAACTACCCCACAGGTATTGCCTAAAATTTCATAATTTAAAGTTTGGTCACATTTGTCAAAGGAATTTGCTCAAAACACTTTAAATTATTTCGAGAAATTTCGTAAACAGGCAAACCATAATCCAAAAGTATGGTCCAAATGGAAAATAATAATCCAAATGGAAAACATAATCCAGATGAGCGAAAAAAATGGCTCAATGATTTATCAAAATCAATAAAGAAAGGTATCAAACTCATTTGAGGCACAAAATCGGGGGTCTCAAGAGTTTCCTTTCCGTTAGGTTTAACCACATTAGCATCGGTTTTTTTCACCTTTATAATAGTTTTGAACTATTTAAGGAGTAACCGTGCATGACTTTTGTCTTTATAGCATAGAGTTGCCTCATTGAGCATTATCTTTTGTGTTGGTCCGTAGGTGTCTAAACCTTAGAGGGGGGGTGAATAAGGTTTTCGTACGTTTTTCGCGGAATTAAATCTATGTGTTATTAACTAAACAAATTAGTGGTTTTTATAACTAAAACAATTTCGTTAACAAATAATTGCTAATTTACTCTAAGCAAGCAATGAATATAAGCAATAATAATTTGCGAAAAGTAAAAGTTGAGGGAAAAGAAATAACGCAAGATTTATAGAGGTTTGGCAAAACGCGCCTACGTCCTCTCCTCGGTAGTTTCACTTCCGAGTGTTTCACTAAAATCTCGTTGCAAGGTTACAACCTAACGAGCTTAATCACCCGATTAAGCTCCCCCTCACTTTATGAGTATCCCGAATGAAAAGCCTAGAACTTTTAAGCTACACTTGCTTGAAAAGCTTCTACCCGATCACTCGCTCACAAATGAGTTTATAACAATACTCTTTTACAAGATTGATTTTGAATGGATCGCTCACTAACAAATAAAATCTCGATGTTTATAAGATCACAAGAATAATATGCTCGAGAATATTTATGATTACAAGTGAGAATTGAGTAGTATAAGCTTGAAGAATTTCTTTGTAGTAATTGCTTAAATTGTTGAATGTTGATGTGTGTCTTCTTCAATGGGTTTTGGGGCTTTTTGTAGAGTGAAAAAGGTCCAGCATTTAATTTCAGACCGTTGTTGGTTGTTGAGTTCATTCAATGCTGTTTTTGCAGCAGTTCGCCCCATTTTCAGGAATAGCTTAAAAGTTGGAATTTGAAATGCTACAAAAACGATCGGTCGTTTCTGTAAAACGATCGGTCGTTTTTCATCTGTGTTCTCTGGAAGAAATTGTATATAAAACGATCGGTCGTTGAGTCTGGCGATCGGTCGTTTTTAGGTTGAGCTTACTGGAAGAAATACTGCCTAAAACGATCGGTCGTTTTAGGGTAGCGATCGGTCGTTTTTAGGGTATACTCTCTGAAAGGATTTCGCACATTGATGATCGATCGTTTAGGGTATATGATCAGTCGTTTTTTTGTTGTTCTGGGAAAGTTTCGGTTTTCTCGACAAACTTCGAAACCCCGTAACTAATTCGTTCCAACTCCGATTTAGGTTCCGCTTGAACCAATGGCTTCGTAATTACGTATACTATCCTTTTGAACCTTTGACATACTCGATAAATGGTTAGTACACAAAACGAGCTTTTATCATGTTTTACAAATTTTGTTATCATTAAAATAATCGATTTGAAGAACATCGTTCAACATTTTGCTTTGTGATAACGAGCCATATTGTTCCTATCAATTACTGTCTTGGAGCCACATGTTTTCGATTTTGACGATTGTCTAAAATCTCGCTTGGCTAGGCGATTCATCGGGATCGCGACAGTTCGAGACAAATAACACTTGTCTCGGTTCTCGATTCGTGGAAAAAAAATATACACGAAGAGCATTAATATCAGGCAAACAATTCGCCATTGACCCGATAGGATTAAAACTACTCATCGGGGTAATTTTCTTATCCAATAACAGATGGGCGATAAAGGAACATGGTGAATATAAATTTATGATACTGCTTATGGAATACAATTTCCAAGCTAGTATTTTGGTGAAGGATAGCTCCAATATGTCAATTTCAGACATTGGTTCACCATAGACGTCATCACGTCTCAAATGTGGCAGCAGAATAAAATCAACGTATTAGCATTCATCTCGAGGGTAACAACAAATTCGTGTTTTACTCATCAAATATGGCATCCAAAAAAATTTTGGGCATCACATTTTCACACATCAGGGTGACTAACATGTGGTGACGGATTAAAATCAACGTTTAAACAGTCATTTCGCAAGTATGTTTTACGATTTTTCTCATCATAGATGGCATCCAACATGTGTTGGGAGTTCTGGATTATTTATCATATAAAACGACTGGTTTATATGTTTATGGTTTGCACAAGCACAAACGTTTTTTCAAAACGACAGGTTCGAAAACATTAGTTTTGCTTCTCATGTGAATCGGTTCTCATTGATCGAACGACGGATCGATACTGAAACACCAATTCGGCGAAACATACATCACTATATAAACACACTCGGGGAAATTATTATTTAGTCAACCCCTTTCGGTAGCTCTACTTGAAAAACGACCAGGAAAGATGGTGAGGGTGGAGGGCACGAATGCCACTTAAAATCCGACCTCATTAGGATAGGAACTATCCGCCTGTATCTTTCCTAGACATTGTATCCAAATAGGTGAGCCTATTTGGGGAAGGTTCATAATTTTTCCAACTTAAATGTGAAAATATATGATTTCGCAAATTATTGTGTAAAATTTTAAGCTCACACATTCTATTCGTTAAATAGACACAGGCTTAAAAATTAATAATTAACACAATCATATGATAATAGACATTTAATCAGTCTACATTAATACGTGATTTGAAGTTACAAAAAAAATACGAGATTTACACATGTAACTTACGATTGTTACTACCCTTAAACATCAATTACTATTTACTAGTAACCAAAGTCATAATTTTTTATTTTTATAACTCTAAGCATTTAATTACTAGCCATTAAGTATCTTAATGTTACAAATTCATGCCACACAAATAGTAATTATCATATTCCAGAAATAATGATTTCAGTTACATATTTCAGAAACTAATTAGTATTTGGGTTTATCATTAAAACATGCAATTTCCGTTTTTTAAAAACATGACTATGTATAATTTGGACCAAACATGAGCAAATTAATACATATATACTGTTTTTGTGTAAAAGGGAGAACTACGGGTACTAGGGGTGTAAATAAGAGAAACTATATTCAGTTTTAGCTAATTTACAGCGGCAATCCAATAGTTTAAGATAATTACATCGCTGGTCCTATGTTTGCAGAGAGTTACATCGAAGTCTTACTGTTTCAGAAAATTTCAGAATGGTCCTGCAGTGTTCTAAAAGTGTCAGTTTTGGTCTGATAGATTCACATACAAGTTTTAACTTGTTTTATAAGTGATATACATGGGTTATAATAGTCATTGCTTATCAAAATAAACCATCTATCATGTGATATACATCCTAAACATGAAATTTTCGGTTTTATTCTTGATTATTCATGCAATTTCTACGTTTTATATAAATAAAAATTATGTACCGTTCTCATGGTATGTTGGTGAAAATCGATAAACTTTTAAAAGTTTTATACTCAATCTCCATGATTGATATCTCAATCTCCGAGCAAAAAATCTCAATCTTCAAGGGAGAAATAGTCCAAATGCTCCGGCTAAACGATTTATTGGTGTGTTTTTTTCAAGCAAAGTGTCGATAACGTGTTGTAAATATAGAGAGAGAAGACGTAACTCTTGTATTAACGAATGAATGTCCATATGCAATATACAACCCTCACCCCTTTATATATCGTAGAGGTTAAGGTAACTTACATCACACACATAATAACCTACGTAAATTTGTAATCCCACTGAGCTAAGCTATGAGTGAAACATAAAGTGTTGTAATATTCATATACTGAATGATTTACAAGAGATCAGTTTTTTTAACCATGTATGAGACTAGTTTCTTTTCAGAGACAACATTTCCTCAACAAAAACAAAACAATGATCAAACCCTTTTTCCCATAATTCTGTCTCCTAACTCCAACATCCCTTCATCATCCGATGTATCGGCTCTGAATGCCGCGATCAGAACTCATAAAACCTGGCTAGAATCGGTGCTACACGAAAGAGGGGTGGTTTTATTCAGGGGATTTCATGTTGGGACCGCTTTGGAGTTCAACGACGTTGTTGAGGCGTTTGGGTTTGAAGAGCTTCCGTATGTGGGTGGCGTTGTTCCCAGGAGTAATGTTGTTGGGAGGGTTTTTACTGCCAACGAGTCGCCGCCTGATCAGAAGATACCTTTCCATCATGAGATGGCTTACGTAGATTACTGCCTTGTTTGGTTTTGTCTCTTTTTTTGTTTGTTTTAATTTAAAAAAAAACTGAATTTGGTTGATCATGAAATCGCTCAGGTAGATTACTGCCTTGTTTGGTTGTATCTTTTAAGATTGTTTTCCTGATTGTTGGACTGAATTTGGTTGATCAGGTTGTAAAGCTGAGCCTTTCTAGTTTCGGTCTGTAAAATCTAGAATCTTAAGGCCGCGTTTTGCACAATACACAGTTTTTTTCCAGCTTATTTGTGTGGTCATATAGAAAAAGTCGGAGTGTATTTGGTTGATCAACTTAAATTCTGATCCTTTCTAGTTTCGGTTTGAAAAATCTAGAAGCTTTAGCTGGATGAATGAACACGAGATCCATAGCTTTTTTGCCTCAAATAGGTCAGTTTTTTTGTGTGGTAATACAGAAAAAGTTAAATGTATTGGGTTCTCTGTTTCAAAAGTCCCCACCTTGCTCCGATTAATTTTCGCTTAGGCGACAGGCCCGGTGTGGCGCCCCGATTAATCTAGGCGCTTTGACATGATCAAACCCGAGTCGAACGGGTCAATCTAGTCGGAATTAATGCATTTTTCTATTAAATCTTTTTAAAATTCTTAGTCCAAAAATCATCTTTGTAATCAATCAAAATTCGTGTTCGCATTTTGTCTTTGAATGCATATATATATTTATTTTGATTTACGCTCGACTGTACATATATACTATTTACATACCTTTTGTGGAATTCTTGATACTATACCGATAAACTAATGATGTATAAATGTTCAATTTAGCTTATTAATTGAATTTACAACCTACATGCCAAATGAAAATCCAAAAATCTGCACTAAAATGTTAAAATATGGTTTTCCCGCCTAGGCCCCGCTTATTCGCTTAGGCCCCCAGGCCCCAACTCCCGCTTTTAGTCCGCCTAGCGACTTTTGAAAGCATGATTGGGTTGACCATGTAACTGGGCTTTTTCGAATCTTTATCCAAAAAAGTTTGAAGATTTAAGTCAGCTGGATATAAAATAACTCCAGCTTATTTGCTTAAAAGGCTACTACCATATGTACCCTTTAAAAATTCTGTTTCATTTTCAAATGCTTGTTTTATCAATTATCACTCATGTACATCATGAACCAAAATTTATCAGCAATTAGAACTGAAAGATAAAGATGAAAATGATTTTGCCAGTATCTTTGGTATGCAAGTGAAGTCTTGTAATTGATGAACATCTTAAAAGGATTGTTACTGATGCCAGTTTCTTAATTGAATTACTCAAAACTTATCAAGATTTTAAGTGGAGGAGAAAAAACAGTTGGCGTTTGCCTCATAATTCAACTTGCAGGTATACTTTTCCATGACATTACTATTCATACATTGTGCTATGTTTATTAGGTGCCCACTTTCCCATCGAAACTGTTTTTCTTCTGTGAAATAGAGCCTTTAAGTGGAGGAGAAACCCCTATTGTTCTTAGCCACGTTGTGTATGAGATAATGAAAGACAAGTACCCTGAATTCGTAAAAGAACTAGAAGATAAAGGGTTGGTCTATACAAGAGTGCTCGGTGAAGATAACGATGCCACATCACCCATTGGCCGTGGATGGAAGTCCACTTTCTTGACCGAAGACAAAAATGTTGCAGAGGAGAGGTTTGATATCTTATCCATTCTTCATATAAACAGAAATTTTTTAGCATACAGGATGCCCAAAGAAAAAATTATCGCGAGAATTTTGTAGGCTTAACTGCTAGGTAATTCCAATTTTATACTCTAGACTAAGAAAGTTCCAATTAAGTCCAACAATTATCAGTGAATTTAGCACTGTACAGACTATTTGTATCCTTATTCCTTACCTTGCACAATTTTCAATTGGTATCCCAAATTAAGTAAATTTCAACTCATGTAGTATTTAAATTATTTATCGAAAACTCACAGTACTTTCCAACAGAATTTGTAAATGGTGCAAGTTGAGGATACAATTTCAAGGGGTGTACTGAATGGACCGGAAACCGTTGGTTAATACACTAAATCGAAAACCATCGTAGTCTAGTGTACAAGATAGGAATTGGGTAAGAGTTAAGCATAGAAAAACCTTGACAACCCCTTTAAATTCCAGTCTACATTGTCTAACAAGTATATCCAAATGATCTCTCGAAATTAGTCCAGCGAAACAAACGTCCCTATAGAGGTTTGAAAAACATGCGCTATATTTCCCCTTAGAATTTCTGACATTAATGAAAATACTAAATATTCTGGCTGACTAGTTAATATTGTCTCTCTAATCTCTTTGAAAATCTTCATCACAGGGCTGCTGAGCAGGGAATGAAGCTGGAATGGCTAAAAGACGGTGTAAAGACGGTAATGGGTCCCATCCCAGCTATCAAAACCGATGAGAGCAGAAACAGAAAGATATGGTTCAACAGCATGGTGGCTACCTATACAGGGTGGAAAGATATACGTAATGATCCTGTTAAAGCCGTCACATTCGGAGATGGAACCCCATTATCAGCAGATGTCATATACGATTGCCTCAAAATACTTGACGAAGAAAGTGTTTCGATCCCATGGAAAAAAGGTGATGTTCTTTTGCTCGATAATTGGGCGGTTCTTCACTCTAGAAGGCCGTTTGATCCGCCTCGTCGTGTACTAGTCTCACTTTGCAAATAGGTCGTCTTGTTTGGTTGTAGCTATACGCTCAATTTTATTTCTTAAAAGTAGTGTATTTGCTTGACTAGCTTAAAAATTGAACTGTTTTGGCTTAAGAAGGCTAGAGAAGCTTAAAGCTGGAATAGCTTTTTCCGCCTCTAAACTAAAGAAATCTAGCTTTTTGGCTTAAAAGTTGCAACCAAACAAGACTGCAATTGGATCTCTGAGTGGAAATGTGATACAAATCTTTGCTGTATTATTTGTGCGAACATGTAACCAAGTGTAACTGCTCAACAATAAAAGGTTACCAAGTATCAGTTCAATAAGATATGAAGTCATTCATATCTGGATTAGTGTTTGAATACTCTTTGAGATCAGTGAACTTTTAATACTCTTTTCTATTGTATGATAATCTACTATGATAAGCATAAACGGGTTAAAGGGGTGGATTAATCTTTGATTCTCAAAGTCTCAGTTTCTTTCAAGTTAGCAGAGAACAGTCTAGTCTTAAAACTTCAGGTTTTCAGATTGTGAATCGCAAAATCTATTAACATCGTTTTTACCACACCTCAAATCTAAGATAAAAAAAAAAATGAGAAAAGAAAATTAATAATGATAAGTTAAATCGGTAAGGCATTATTCGTGTACAAGATTGAAAATTCCCAATCCCGCAACCAGTTCTAATAAACAAAAAGAAAAGAATCCCTCAACTGCCATCCTTCAAAAGGATACATCTTGATAGACGAAATACCATAAAATTATACACACATATACGACACCCTAGAATATCAACCGTTTTTCGAGTGCACACTATACACACACTGAACTACAGATTGTATAACCATTAACAAAGCTTTCCATAGAAACAAAGAACATGTCGCAAGGGTACCATCAAAGAAAATTTTGGGGGTGAATTTTATCTGCCTTGTACAAGGCCACTGAATATTTGGCTATTACCAGCTAGAGTTGCTTCCCATTCGACCGAGGATAAAAGGATTTGTGACAAAGATATAACCACTTGCTTCATATCTGGCCTTAAAATCGGATCCTCGTCTACACATTGTTTTGCCAAAACCGCCACCTAGTCATTACATAACCGTCAAATAAACGATAAACAGAGCTATTTATGCACTAGAAACTGCAATTTGGGCTAATAGCTTTCTCATTGAAGACTTTTGTGGTAAATTTCAATTACAAGACGATAAAATCAGACAAATGATTAGATTCCCCGGATTTTATATATGTATAGAATATTTTACCTTGAAAAGACAGTCGTGAAATAAATTACAAACTTAAACAAATTGATTCACATTAAAACGAAGGATATCCATTACAATTAAAACTCCAACCCAACTCAACCTGCAAAATAAATTATGGGTTGAGTTTAGATTGATTCTTAATTTTTTATTTTGGTTTTTTATTTTTCATAGTTTGCATAATTAGCCTAAATTTTAAAATAAATTGAATTTTTCATATAGAAATATAAATTAAACCAATCAAAATACGTTTAGAACATTCGCAAACAAGTAATAAAACTAAAATATAACAAGAATGGAAAATTGGTATCTTAAAATACACACAATATATATATATATATATATATATATATATATATATATATATATATATATATATATATATATATATATTGCGGGTTGAAACGGGTTGTGACGGATTAACTCGCGGTTTGAAAACCTCAACTCTAACCCAACTCGCAAAATATATAGCGCATTGGGACTGGACAAATTGATATTTTTTGGACACTCAACCTACCCCAACCCTCTCCAATCCGTGCGGGTTGGGTTTACGGATTTTTTAGCCCAGGCTAGGTTCAACCATAAGAACTGCACCCAATAGTAGTTTCAGTTTCCATATTTTCCGATTATCTCATAAAATGTAGTACAAAACATGAAAGCTACTGGATTCTGTGTTGGTTTCCGTGTACGAAATAACAATTAACAATAATTAAAGGACTAAACAAGAATAAACAAAAACCAGTGTAATCTTTATTAATTTCGAATTGGAATAGAAATTAACGATTACAACATGTAGGTACTGAAAAGTAAATAAAGCAAACGTTATCAGATTATTATTAATTAATAATCTGATGTACTGAATTGCAATAAATAGAAACTGCCGGACTGGAAACTATAAACTTAACAGCCGGACTGTTCTGATTGAAATTGTAATTACAGAACTGAATTGAAACTATTCTAATTACTGAATTAAATTACAGAAATGAAATTACAACAAAGAACAGAACTTTAAAGAAATTACAGAAAGGTACAAACAGAATTAAAAGCGACAGCTAAGGACAGCAAATAAAAATACTGAAATAAAAAATACAGAATTGTAAATTGCTGAATTTTAAATAACAGAATTGAAATAGACAGAATTAAAAGAAATTAAATTGGACAGAATTAAAAGACAAGGCTACTGTTTAACAGTATGCCCTTAACCGATATTTGCCCAACCACCCTGATGTTTCTGATTGCGTTGGCGCTTCGATCCCAAGGTACAACGTCTCGGATGACTCGCCGGAAACTGGCGACGAGTCAAGGTCGAGCTGTTGGTGGGTGGTTCTCTCTGGTTCTAAAATGCTATGAAAAAAATATAGAGAATTGTTGGCCCGTGTGCTAACCTTAGAGGGGGGGGGGTGAATAAGGTTTATGGCGATTTTCGCCTAATTAAAATTCTATGCAACTAACCACCCAACTTATGCAATTCTAAGCTTAAGCGTTTTAACAAGAGTTAATAAATTGCTAGAATAACTAAACGCAAGCAAAAAATAAGCAAGAATATAAGTTGCGGAAAGTAAAAGCAAGGGAAGAAAATGACACCGTGATTTATAGAGGTTCGGCAAACGCGCCTACGTCCTCTCCTCGGTACTACCGAGTATTTCACTAAAATGTTTCTTCCGGATTTTACAAACCCTATCGAGCTCAATCGACCGATTGACTCACCCTCTACCCGAGGTTCCTACTCTTGATACAAGTGCAAGAGAACACGACTACGAGTCTACGACTCCCCCTCAATTTATGAGTACCCGAATGAAAAGACCTAGAGCTTTTAAGCTTCACTTGCTTACAAAGCCTCTACCTGATCACTCGCTCACAATTGAGTTTATAAAACACTCGATACAATTTTTGTTACAAAACGTAACTACACTCACTATTCTAATTGCTTCTTAAAAAGATAATTGGTGAGTTGTTGATGATGATCGAGCTTGAATCTCTTTCTCTTTGATTTTCCTCTTTCTCGAATATATATACACCAAAATGGTGATATTTGGGTTTTTAATCAGAGGTTGAAGTAAGTTGATTGGTATTGTAATTGGTTAAGTATAGAAAGAGAGATTGGGTGGTATTTATATGCCAAAAGGTCTGTTTTTCCGTTTTATGACCGTTGGCAGTGGTTGAGGCTATGTTCAGTGTTTTAAGCTATTTTCCAGAAAAAGCTGAGAAGCTGTTTTCGAAAACTGCAGAAAACGATCGGTCGTTTTCTACAGTCGATCGGTCGTTTTCCAGAAAACGATCGGTCGTTTCTGAAAAAACGATCGGTCGTTTTTTCGACCTGCTCACTGGAAGAATTTGGACCAAAAACGATCGGTCGTTTTTGTCCAGTCGATCGGTCGACTGTTCTTCTGGCAGTTTTTCGGACTTCTTCGAAAGCTTGTATCTTCTTCGTTTTAGCTCCGATTTTGGTTCCGCTTGAACCGTTGGCTTCGTAAACGAATGCTCTTTCTCTCTGAAAACCTGAAATATACATTTTTCTTTTCTTGGACAAGACAAGCGTTATATCCTTGAAATCGTAAAATCATTAAAACATAATCAAAGTTATAATCAAAATCATTATTGAACTCTATGTTCAAAAAGAATGTTGTTTTAGAGAGATTTTCGTGTGTGTTATTGTGAGGGGAAGGCTGCCTCTTTATAGAGGAATTCTGAAACCGCAGAATTAATGTGGTCATTTAATTCTGGGAGATACATCCCCAGAATCCGCCTCCATAACTGCTGGAGTTTCAAACTTTCTGGAACTCTAGGGACTTCTCTTGTAAATATACAAAAGTCCCTTTTTCAGTTTAGTACGAGACCCGAGTCCCGAGCGAGCGTGCGCGTGTGTGGTACACACTAACCCACTCATGGGTATGTGGACTTAATTAGTTTAATAACTACATGGGATGGACTTGTATATATAGTGTAAAAATCACTCTTGATTTTACAATGTGGGATAACCCTCATGGTTTAATCCCACTTTCTTTTCCATTTTCCAGATTTGGTTTTATTCCCTCTTTCGAGTACCAACTTTCGAGTCCAATTATCATTCACACCCTTCCTCCGAATAGGTCATGCGATATACCGTTGCGAAGCTCGTCGTACGAGCTACTCAAACGCTTTGAGTACGGCTTCAGAAAATCTTATTTGTCACATCTAATAATGACTCAAAGATGATCCCTGGCCACTTGGAACAACCATGTATAAAATACATGTTTTCCAACATTTTTTCCAACAATCCCCCACATGAATGGAATTGGCTCGAAAGCCCATGTCCTAAATGCAAATCAAGAGAACCGCAAAAGTTCACTGCCTAAGGTCAGCTAGCGCGCGCCTTGAACCTGCCGTAGCGGAGTACCACCCAGAATACTGCTATTAGGTAGCTGTAAAGCTTTGAACCATCAAGCTTTGTGTATCCCAGAATGGCACCCGCACAGTGTCCTCTCTACCCACGTACTAGGCCCTTTAGTTGTTGTCCATATTTGGCCTGGACTGTCTTGGTAACTTCAACTGAGTGCTCTAGTGAATTAGCCCAAGCTCATCACATGGTACCGGCCTTACACACTCGTTATAGGTGTTCCAAGTCGAAAGTGTCCTGACTCACTTTACTCGACCGTCGAGTTACGTGGATCATTAAGAGCCTCAAGCTCACCCTTACAATGGTACAGGTCTATCACTCTGTCATCGCAGAAATGGGCTGGGAACTCCAGGTTCCCGAGTGCTTTGTTCGGTTGCCCTCACAGTTCAGTTTTCCTTTGAACCTATCAGGAAATATTCCGTTTAGGTTGGGTTGCCTATGGGGGGGCCACCAATTTAATGGGCTTTAATCCCATTCCGTTCGATGACGTCTCGACTCCCACTTGAGTCAAGCCTTTTGTTAATGGATCCGCTATGTTTTCCTTTGATCTCACAAAATCTAAAGATACCACACCGTTGGATAACAATTCCCTTACGAATTTATCTATCCGACGTATATGGCGAGACTTTCCATTATACATATGATCCTGAGCCCGCGCAATAGCTGATTGACTATCACAGTGCATGCTTATGAATTCAGATTCCATAGTTGACCTTGCAATACACGTCTGTTTAGAGGATCTCCAAGACACAGCAGCTCCTCCCATTATAAACACATATCCACTCGTGGACCTTGTGCTATTGGAGTCTGATATCCAGTTGGCATCTGAGTTACCTTCCAGTACCGCTGGATATCTGGTATAGTGCAGCCCGTAATCGGCTGAAAACCTCATATAGCTGAGAAGTTTCATTATGGCCTTACAGTGTTCCTCATTCGGATTGCTGGTGTACCTGCTCAGTCTACTCACTGAGTTGGCTATGTCTGGTCTAGTGCAATTAATTATATACATGAGACTGCCTATGACTCAAGAGAACTCCAACTGATTCACACTCTTACCGAAATTCTTTTTCAGGTTACAGTTGAACTCAATTGGGGTTCTAGACATCGATTTACTGCCTTTGTCAAACTTGTCTAATACTTGTTTAACATAGTGACTTTGTGACAAGGCATATCCTTCTGATGTTTTGGTAATCTTCATACCAAGTATTACATCAGCTATACCCAGATCCTTCATCTCGAAGTGTTGTGATAACATTTTCTTTGTGGAGCTGATTCTATCATTACTCCCAATTATAATCATGTCATCCACATAGAGACAGACTACGACATAGTCTCTTCCACTTCCTTTAGAGTAGACACATTTATCGCACTCATTAATGCGAAAACCGTTTGATAGCATAATTCTATCAAACTTCTCGTGCCATTGCTTTGGCGCTTGTTTGAGTCCATATAGGGACTTTACAAGTTTGCACACTTGGTGCTCTTTACCAGGAACTACAAACCCTTCCGGTTGTTCCATGTAAATCTCTTCTTCCATTTCTCCATTTAGAAACGCCGTCTTTACATCCATTTGATGTATTTCCATATCAAACAAAGCTGCGAGAGCAATGACGATTCGGATAGACGTTTTCCTGGAGACAGGAGCATACGTGTCAAAATAATCGACACCTTCCGTTTGCCTGAAGCCTTTTACTACAAGTCATGCCTTGTATTTCTCAATCGTGCCGTCAACCCTTAACATCCTTTCGGAAGATCCACTAGTTCCCAAGTGTGGTTTTGCATGATTGATTCAATCTCATTTTGAATAGCTTCTTCCCAATATTGGGAATCCGGTATTGACATAGCTTGTTTATATGTCACCGTTTCGCCTTCAACCATGAAGGTTACGAAATCATGTCCAAAGGAAGTTTCCTTTCTTGCCTTTTTGCTGCGTCGAGGCTCTTCCTCTTCCTCTGTCGGTTCACTTGCCCTCACATTTCCTTCACTGTTCAACTCTTGAGTTGGTACAGATGTAGGTAATTTACGAGGAAAGATATCTTCAAAGAAAGAGGCCTCTCGGCTTTCCATATACGTATCTATGTGCACATCGGGATTATCTGACTTGTGTACGAGAAACCGATATGCACTACTATTATGTGCATATCCGATGAACACACAGTCCACCGTTTTAGGACCAATTCTCATCCTCTTAGGAGTGGGAACTAGGACCTTCGCGAGATAATCCCAAACCCGCAGGTTCTTATAACTGGTTTGATGACCTTTCCATAATTCATATGGAGTCTTATCTCGCTTCTTATGGGTAACTTGTTTAAAACATAGTTTGCGGAAAGTATCGCTTCCCCCCACATGTTCTGGGGTAACGCAGAACTGATTAGCATAGCATTCATCATTTCCTTTAGCGTTCTATTTTTACGCTCAGCAACCCCATTTTTGCTCGGGAGTGTATGGGGCTGTGGTTTGATGTATAATGCCGCTTTCAGCGCATATCTACTCAAACGGTGATTCAAATTCACCGCCTCTATCACTTCTCAATGTTTTAATTTTTCTATTGAGTTGATTTTCAACTTCGGTCTTATAAAGAGCAAATTTCTCTACTGCTTCGTCTTTACTTCTCATTAAGTAAAGATAACAGTATCTAGTACAATCATCTATAAAGGTGATAAAGTAGTTTTTCCCTCCTCGTGTTTGTATAAACTTTAAGTCACATACATCCGTGTGTATTAGACCGAGAGGTTCACTTTCTCGTTCAACATGTTGAAACGATGATTTCGTTAATTTTGCCTCTACACAAATCTCACATTTGTGTTGCTTATTAAAAACGAAATTTGGTATTAGTTTTAGTGATATTAATTTCTTTAAAGAATTATAATTCACGTGACCTAATCTACCATGCCACAAATGAAATGACTCAAATAAATAATCAAAATTAGAATTTTTATTGGCCTCTTGGGCAACAGTCATTACATCACTAGTGCTAGCCTCAGCTTTAGCACCTTTATTGGGAGCAGGTGTCCCTACGTTTAACTTAAACATGCCGTTGGTCATATAGCCACGACCTACATAGACACCATTTTTGGTGATTATAATTTTATCGGATTCTAAAACTAGCTTGAACCCGTTCTTCACCATCACCGATCCGGATACCAGATTCTTACGGATATCCGGAACATGAAGCATATTAGTCAACCTCAGCTCTTTTCCCGAGGTCATCTTCATCACCACCATCCATTTTCCTTCCACCTTGCAAGTAGCAGAATTTCCCATGAAGCAGCTTTCTCCCTCTATTGCCTCGTAGGTCTTAAACATCCATCGTGTTGAGCAGATGTGGCTTGTGGCGCCGGTATCCAGCCACCACTCTTTGGGGTTGCTCCCCACGAGATTCACCTCAGAGACCACAGCAGTAAAGTGGTCATCATCTCGTCCTCCCTCGGCCAGATGTGCCTGAGCTGGAGCTTTTCTCTTCTCCTTGCCCTTGAAGTTCCTCGGGGGGGGGGGGGGGGGGGCTTGGGCTTAACAGCGCCTTTATTGTCATAACAGTCCGCGACACGATGGCCGGTCCTGTTACACACAAAGCAGGTTCCCACAAATTTCTTTGCGGCAACAGCACTGCCTCCGTTGTCAAAATGTTTCCATTTGACGTTGGAGCTTTCGACCACATTGGCGCCATCGGGATGTTAGCACCACCGACTCTCCTCACGGAGCGACGGTTGCTCACCTCGATATTGAGCTTCTCAATGAGCCCCTCAAGCTTCATTTCCTTTCGCTTGTGCTTCAGGTAGTTTTGAAAGTCTTTCCATGATGGTGGCAATTTCTCAATCATGAGTGCCACCTGGAAAGGCTCATTAATCACTAGCCCCTCAGCCTCAAGACGATGGTAAATGAGTTGGAGCTCCTCAACTTGCTCCATGACACCCCTGCTGTCAGTCATACGGTACTCATGAAAGTCCGTGACAACAAATCTCTTTGTGCCAGCATTATTCACTTTGTACTTATTTTCGAGAGTTTCCCACAGCTCCTTTACAGTAGCTTTGGGCTCGAAAACACTGAACAGCGTGTCATCTAGAATACACAAGATATAGTTCTTGCATAGGTAGTCGGCATGTCTCCATGCCTCAACCGCAGAGAACGACTGCTCGTCCAGATCGTCTTCGCTTAGGACGGGAGCAGTCTCCTTAAGAAGCCTGGTCAGATTCAGGGTCGTGAGATAAAACAACATCTTTTGCTGTCAACGTTTAAATTTGTCTCTCCTGAATTTTTCCGGTTTCTCCAGATGAGAAGTCGGCAAAGTAGGCACATCCGAATACATCGGTGCCTTGCCCTTGGCCGCAGCCTTGGCTCTAGCCGCAGCATTGGCCGTAGCCGCTGCTTCGGCCGTAGCCTCAGCTTTGGCCGTAGCATCCGCCATAGCAGCAGCCGCGGCGGCCTCAGCCACTGCAGCTACGTCATCGGCGTTAGCCCCCACAATCGCATCGCCTCCAGTGTTATGGACATCTCCACCAACCATTGGGTCATGCTCACTTCCGATAGGCAACTGAATAGGCGACGTGTTTGTCATCTGAAACGACAACACAACAAACGTATGAGATACGTGTACAAACAAATTCTATAAACAAAACCCCAAAACTGAAATTTGGGTTTGTAAAAGAATTTTAATCAAACAATAAAATTAAACTTTTTATCCTTTTGAACATCAATACGGTTGATATTAAAAGGATTAAATGATCCTTATTGAATACCAATACGGTTGGTATTAACAAGATTCTAAAACAAAATTAAAACTGTTTGGAATTTTTCTTTGTAATTCAATTTCTAATATGATCTAGAATTGAAAACAAAAAAGCATTATTCCTTTTAAAAAATAAATAATTGTATTAATTAATACACGAAAGAAACGACAGAGTATCGGTTAAGATTGTTGGTTTCCGTGAACGAAATAACAATTAACAATAATTAAAGGACTAAACAAGAATAAACAAAAACCAGTGTAATCTTTATTAATTTCGAATTGGAATGGAAATTAACGATTACAACATGTAGGTACTGAAAAGTAAATAAAGCAAACGTTATCAGATTATTATTAATTAATAATCTGATGTACTGAATTGCAATAAATAGAAACTGCCGGACTGGAAAGTATAAACTTAACAGCCGGACTATTCTGATTGAAATTGAAATTACAGGACTGAATTGAAACTATTCTAATTACTGAATTAAATTACAGAAATGAAATTACAGCAAAGAACAGAACTTTAAAGAAATTACAGAAAGGTACAAACAGAATTAAAAGCTACAGCTAAGGACAGCAAATAAAAAATACATAATTGTAAATTGCTGAATTTTAAATGACAGAATTGAAAGACGAGGCTACTGTTTAACAGTATGCCCTTAACCGATATTCGCCCAACCACCTAGATGTTTCTGGTTGCGTTGGCGCTTCGATCCCAAGGTACAACGTCTCGGATGACTCGCCGGAAACTGGCGACGAGTCAAGGTCGAGCTGTTGGTGGGTGGTTCTCTCTGGTTCTAAAATGCTATGAAAAAATATAGAGAATGCTGTTTTAGAGAGATTTTCGTGTGTGTTATTGTGAGGGGAAGGCTGCCTCTTTATAGAGGAATTCTGAAACCGCTCATTAATTCTGGGAGTTACATCCCCAGAAGACCCGAGACATTCCCCAAATCCCAAATCCCGCATCCCGAGCGAGCGCGTACTAACCCACTCATGGGTATGTGGAATTGATTAGTTTAACAACTACATGGGATGGACTTGTATATATAGTGTAAAAATCACTCTTGATTTTACAATGTGGGATAACCCTCATGGTTTAATCCCACTTTCTTTTCCATTTTCCAGATTTGGTTTTATTTCCTCTTTCGAGTACAAACCTATATTTATTTTGTTTGTAAAAATCATGTTTGTAGTCAATCAAAATTTGTCTTTGAATGCATATCTATATTTATTTTGATTTACGCTCGACTGTACATATATACTATTTACATACCTTTTGTGGAATTCTTGATACTATACCAATAAACTAATGATGTATAAATGTTCAATTTAGCTTATTAATTGAATTTACAACCTACATGCCAAATGAAAATCCAAAAATCTGCACTAAAATGTTAAAATATGGCTTTCCCGCCTAGGCCCCACTTATTCGCTTAGGCCCCCAGGCCCCAACTCCCGCTTTTAGTCCGCCTAGCGACTTTTGAAAGCATGATTGGGTTGACCATGTAACTGGGCTTTTTTCGAATATTTATCCAAAAAAGTTTGAAGATTTAAGTCAGCTGGATATAAAATAACTCCAGCTTATTTGCTTAAAAGGCTACTACCATATGTACCCTTTAAAAATTCTGTTTCATTTTCAAATGCTTGTTTTATCAATTATCACTCATGTACATCATGAACCAAAATTTATCAGCAATTAGAACTGAAAGATGAAGATGAAAATGATTTTGCCAGTATCTTTGGTATGCAAGCGAAGTCTTGTAATTGATGAACATCTTAAAAGGATTGTTACTGATGCCAGTTTCTTAATTGAATTACTCAAAACTTATCAAGATTTTAAAATAAGTAACTCTGTATAAAGCAACTCCCTTTTGTTGAAGTTCCTTTGCGCGCGAATATGTTTGTGTTTAAAAGTTCATTTCTTGAGATAAAAGGCAGGCAACAAAAACAGTTGGCGTTTGCCTCATAATTCAACTTGCAGGTATACTTTTCCATGACATTGCTATTAATACATTGTGCTATGTTTATTAGGTGCCCACTTTCCCATCGAAACTGTTTTTCTTCTGTGAAATAGAGCCTTTAAGTGGAGGAGAAACCCCTATTGTTCTTAGCCACGTTGTGTATGAGATAATGAAAGACAAGTACCCCGAATTCGTAAAAGAACTAGAAGATAAAGGGTTGGTCTATACAAGAGTGCTCGGTGAAGATGACGATGCCACATCACCCATTGGCCGTGGATGGAAGTCCACTTTCTTGACCGAAGACAAAAGTGTTGCAGAGGAGAGGTTTGATGTCTTATCCATTCTTCATATAAACAGAATTTTTTTAGCATACATGATGCCCAAAGAAAAAATTATCGTGAGAATTTTGTAGGCTTAACTGCTAGGTAATTCCAATTTTATACTCTAGACTAAGAAAGTTCCAATTAAGTCCAACAATTATCAGTGAATTTAGCACTGTACAGACTATTTGTATCCTTATTCCTTACCTTGCACAATTTTCAATTGGTATCCCAAATTAAGTAAATTTCAACTCATGTAGTATTTAAATTATTTATCGAAAACTCACAGTACTTTCCAACAGAATTTGTAAAGTTGAGGATACAATTTCAAGGGGTATACTGAATGGACCGGAAACCGTTGGTTAATACACTAAATCGAAAACCATCGTAGTCTACTGTACAAGATGGGAATTGGGTAAGAGTTAAGCGTGGAAAAACCTTGACAGCCCCTTTAAATTCCAGTCCACATTCTCTAACAAGTATATCCAAACGATCTCTCTAAACTTATAAAAATTAGTCCAGCGAAACAAACGTCCCTATAGAGGTTTGAGAAACATGCGCTATATTTCCCCTTAGAATTTCTGACATTAATGAAAATACTAAATATTCTGGCTGACTAGTTAATATTGTCTCTCTAATCTCATTGAAATCTTCATCACAGGGCTGCTGAGCTGGGAATGAAGCTGGAATGGCTAAAAGACGGTGTAAAGACGGTAATGGGTCCCATCCCAGCTATCAAAACGGATGAGAGCAGAAACAGAAAGATATGGTTCAACAGCATGGTGGCTGCCTATACAGGGTGGAAAGATATACGTAATGATCCCGTTAAAGCTGTCACATTCGGAGATGGAACCCCATTACCAGCAGATGTCATATACGATTGCCTCAAAATACTTGACGAAGAAAGTGTTTCGATCCCATGGAAAAAAGGTGATGTTCTTTTGCTCGATAATTGGGCGGTTCTTCACTCTAGAAGACCGTTTGATCCGCCTCGTCGTGTACTAGCCTCACTTTGCAAATAGGTCGTCTTGTTTGGTTGTAGCTATAAGCTCAATTTTCTTTCTTAAAAGTAGAATGTATTTGCTTGACTAGCTTAAAAATTGAACTGTTTTGGCTTGAGAAGGCTAGAGAAGCTTAAAGCTGGAATAGCTTTTTCCACCTCTAAACTAAAGAAATCCAGCTTTTTGGCTTAAAAGTTGCAACCAAACAAGACTGCAATTGGATCTCTGAGTGGAAATGTGATACAAATCTTTGCTGTATTATTTGTGCGAACATGTAACCAAGTGTAACTGCTCAACAATAAAAGGTTACCAAGTATCAGTTCAGTAAGATATGAAGTCATTCATATCTGGATTAGTGTTTGAATACTCTTTGAGATCAGTGAACTTTTAATACTCTTTTCTATTGTATGATAATCTACTATGATAAACATAAACGGGTTAAAGGGGTGGATTAATCTTTGATTCTCAGAAGTCTCAGTTTCTTTCAAGTTAGCAGAGAACAGTCTAGTCTTAAAACTTCAGGTTTTCAGATTGTGAATCGCAAAATCTATAAACATCGTTTTTACCACACCTCAAATCTAAGATAAAAAAAAAAAAAAAGAGAAAAGAAAATTAATAATGATAAGTTAAATCGGTAAGGCATTATTCGTTTACAAGATTGAAAATTCCCAATCCCACAACCAGTTCTAATAAACAAAAAGAAAAGGATCACTCAACTGCCATCCTTCAAAAGGATACATCTTGATAGACGAAATACCATAAAATTATACACACATATACGACACCCTAGAATATCAACCGTTTTTCGAGTGCACACTATACACACACTGAACTACAGATTGTATAACCATTAACAAAGCTTTCCATAGAAACAAAGAATATGCCGCAAGGGTACCATCAAAGAAAATTTTGGGGGTGAATTTTATCTGCCTTGTACAAGGCCACTGAATATTTGGCTATTACCAGCTAGAGTTGCTTCCCATTCGACCGAGGATAAAAGGATTTGTGACAAAGATATTGAAATTCCTATCCGCTGTTCTAGATGCAGTTTTGCATTAAGGTTCCAAGTGAGGTTGGAACTGCAGTTAGAACCAAGTGTATAAGGTTCCAAGTGAGGTTGGAACTGCAGTTGGAACCAGGTGTATTAATGGACAGAACTGTTTTAAAATTAAATGTACATGAAAATAATTCACACGCACATTTAACAACGGAGTTCACCTAACTAGGCTACGTCTCCGGGGCACTTACCCAGATTATGATATTATAAAAAGCTTACAATATATGACTCAAGTCTTAATGAAAAACTTAGACTCCCTCTAGGTTTTTCTGCCTATCACTATATTGCTCCTACTCTATAACTATCAAATATAAATCAATGGCATCCCACCATTGTTTTCTTTTTGAAGCTCACGTGTATTCTCTCTAGAAAATAAGTTCTTTATAATTTAGAACACACACTTTTACAAGCTTAGTTATCAACTCTATATAAGCAAAAACAATCTTCTATCTTTGAAGGTCTTTTGTGATTGCTTTTGACTTTAATGATTGGCTTTAGTCTTTCCATGTAATACGTGATTCTTCAGCGTGAATAGACTTCAATCATGATTGGTTGATACCTGTTAAATAACAAGCTTGTTTGTAGGAGTTAGTATTTTCCTATAACAAGGAAACATATAAAAAGATCATATCTTGGCAAGATAATATCTTTTAGATATTCATGTAAGACATTAACTCCTAATTTTATTCAATCTTAAACATATCATACTGATTTGATAGGGAACAAAGATTGAAACAAGTGATAAGGATAATCATACGAGAAGAGATCATATTCAAAAGGAAACAACCTTATAAACTAATCTCTTTATATCTTTAATAAGACATCTTTCCTTAACACTTTGATATTCTCAATAAACACATATAAAACGTTTAAGACCTTATGAGAATATATCCTGCATACTTTAAAACAAGTAATTACATTAAAGAATGGTTATGCAGATAAATGGAACTAAACAGAATTCTGCTGAACAACAGGTTTTAACTGAGGTTGCAACTGAGGTTGCAACTGGTACTTGAAACCTGTCAGCAGAGGTTGCAACTGAGGTTGCAACTGGTACTTGGAACCTGTCAATCCTGTCTTAGTTCTTAATAACAGTTAGGATTTATTTAGTAAAAACCAATAGACAATTAACAATATTTAGACTAGAAATCTGGTCCTAACAATCTCCCCCTTTGTCATTGGTTTTGACAAATCAATAAAGTTTATAAATTATCCCAACCACCTGCAAATTCAATATCAGTAAGCTCCCCCTGTATGTTAGAATTGCAGGCATATTATATAAGCACAATGTATGTGCACGCAGTAAGTTTTCAGACCTGTTTCAAGTTTAAAGGCATTCATACTTCAACAAGATATCAAGATATTTTCAGAAGGAAACTGCAGAATTATTAAAGCCAAACAGGCATAAAATTGTCTTAATACAGCATAATTGAAAAACAGAATAAAGTCTTGAAAACATCAGAATGAAACTAAACACCAAAACATAAACTTCACTCCCCCTATTTGTCAGCAACCATTGGAATTAGTCACGAGGAATATCACACTGTGGGGGTCTTTCTCTTAGAGGATTCTGCCTGACTACTTCTTCATCTTCTGCATTGTCATCCTCACTGCTGATTGAAAAACCATCATGACTTTGAGTGTCATTACTGTCATCATCCTCACTTTCTATGAGATTCACCAGCAGCTTATTTATCTGATAGTCATCAGCATCCAGTTCAGCTCTCCTTTCTTGATTGTAGGCCAACTTCTGTTGTAAGTACCACCTTACACCTTTCTTCTTTGCTGAGGGAGCCTTAGAGGTCTCTTCTTCCTTTTCTTTTCCCTTTTCCCCAGAAATATCATTTACATGTCCTTCTTTCAACAGTTTTGCAGAGATATATAGGGCAGAGGGACAATCAGTGGAAGGTTCATTTAGAGTACTTATTGGAGAATTTCTAGACATAGAAGAGACTTGGCCTAGAATAATACCAGTGATGAGACAGGGGAATGGCAACAGTATGGATGAAGAGTTGGAATCACTGAACTCTCTTATTAGATTGAAGACATGATGGCCAAAGTTTATAGGTAGGGAAGACATGATTTTGTACATAAAGATGGCCATTTCTTTGTTAACTTTGGAAGGTTGTTTGGTAGGAGTCCAGTTGAACCTAGCAATTTTGTGCAATACAGCAGCACTTAAGGTGAGAGAGGATGTCTTGATGGAATTGCCATCAAATCTGGTGTTCTTTCCAGTTAGAACCAGACCAATGACTTCCATGTCATAATCAATATTTTCAACAGAAGGATTTGGGGATTGCATGTAGTCATTAATAAGCTTTGGGGTAAAATCTAAAGTAACACCCCTCAAAAAGATTCTCCCATAAGCAGGGTTCTCTTCATCAAAGACAATGCTACTAAGATTAGCATAAAATTCTTTAACTACAGCAGGAAAATAAGAATCAGCATAGGTAATAGTTTTTCCTAAGCCAACAGCAGAAAGCAATTTTTCAACATACACCTGTATGTGAGGATAACTGACTAAATGAAGAGTTCTTTCACTGTGTATTTCCCTACCTGAAAAAGATCTAAACCTCCTATACATACTTCTTCTCCAGAATTTGGGATCAACTTCATTATACTTAGGAGTATAGTCAAACTTAGCAAGAATAGGATCAGTATCATAATCTCTCCTAGCACGTTTCTTTGACCTCTGTTTCTTAGAGGAGGACGGTTCACTTACCTTAGCTGTTGAGCCTGTCTTGGGTGGAGATTTAGACAAGAAATCCTTTAGAGTTATATCATCATCAGAATAGGGGTTTTTAGACATGGTTTCAACTGGGAGGTTTCAACCGTACTTAGAACCTGGCAGTGGGTTTTACTGAAAAACTAGGGTTTTACAGAGGACTTACGATTTTACTGAGATAGGGAGAGAGAGTAATTGAGATAATAGATTATTTTGGGATAGTAAAAAGAATATATAAAAAAAAACAATAAAGTCCATATCTTTTTGTAATTGGAAAGAGATACATGCAAATCAATTATGAAACAATTTTAGCCAAAAAATAGGAAGTGTCTTATCAACACAGTTTTTTTTTTTTTTTTTTTTTTTTTTAAAAAAATAACCCTTAAAACACGAATAAAGCAGTTAACACAGATAAACATTCCTTTTTAAACAGATTTATCCAAATTTGAAAATACAAGAGTTGAAGCTTTTAAGGAAATTTGACTTGATTCAAGATAAAGAACACTTAAACAGATATCTAATTTTTAAGAGAACAAAAGAAACCTAGCAATTTACTCAAGAAAATATGTTTATCAAAGAATAACTCTAATAAAGATTAAATTTTAGGAGCTTAAATTGAGCAAGTCCGTTTTTATTTCTACACAAAAACTAGTTTGATGACCTCAGCAAGGAAAGAGTATAAGTGATGTCAAAAATAACAAGACTTTGTCTTGGCAGTTATAGAATAGACTGAGGTTTCAACTGATGTTGCAACTGAGCTTGCAACCAGTATTTTTAACACGAGGTTTCAACTGGAGTTGTAACTGAACTTCTAACCAGTTGTTGAGAGGATGAGGTTTCAACTGAGGTTGCAACTGAACTTGCAACCAGCAAAAAAAATTGCACTTTGTGCTTGCAACTCTATTACCAGAGAGGTTTTTTAAGGACAAGTTACCTCACATCTGTTTTTGAGACACCAAAAAGCGGCTTTTTCAAAAAAAAACATCATAGCTCAAAATAAGACTTTAACCTTAGAAATAAAAATTATTAAAGGTACTCAACACAGACATATTTAGCAAAAGTATTCAATTAGATTGATAATGACATACCCCTATGTCACTTCTTAATGATTCAAACTTGTTTGTATCAAGGGGCTTTGTGAAAATATCTGCTAATTGTCTCTCAGTTGAAACATGTTCTAAAATTAAGCTCTTTTCTTCAACTAGTTCTCTAATAAAATGATGCCTTAGATCAATGTGTTTGGTTCTGGAATGTTGAACTGGATTTTTAGCTAAATCTATAGCACTTTTGTTATCACAAAACAAAGTTAATATTTCTTGTTTGACATTATAATCAGTTAACATCTGTTTCATCCAAATAAGTTGAGTGCATCCACTTCCAGCTGCAACATATTCTGCCTCAGCAGTAGATAAAGATATGCAATTTTGCTTTTTACTAAACCAAGAAACAAGGTTGTTTCCAAAATAAAAACACCCACCAGAAGTACTCTTTCTATCATCTATGTTTCCTGCCCAATCTGCATCACAGTAGCCACTTAGAAAATGGTTTGTATCTTTAGAATACCATAGGCCTAGGTGAAGTGTTCCTTTTACATACCTTAGAATTCTTTTGACAGCTAGAAGATGAGGTTCTAAAGGATTTGCCTGATATCTGGCACATACTCCTACACTTAGGCAAAGGTCTGGTCTACTAGCAGTTAAATACAGCAAACTTCCAATCATGGATCTATAAAGACTTGGACAGACATTTTTACCTTTATCATTTTTGGACAGTTTAAGGGTAGTACTCATAGGGGTTCTCTTCTCTTTACTCTCACTCAGACCAAACTTTTTAACAAGATTGTCTGCATACTTACTTTGGCACAGAAAAATGCCTTTCTCATTCTGTTTAACTTGCAATCCTAGAAAGTAAGTTAGTTCACCTCCACCACTCATTTCAAATTCATTCTTCATATCAGAAATGAATTCTTCTATCCTTTTATTAGAAGTAGAGCCAAAGACAATGTCATCAACATAGATTTGAGCAATTATTATGTCCTTTGTGGTTTTCTTAGTAAACAAAGTTTTATCAACTCCTCCTCTGTTAAAGCCTTTTTCAATCAAGTACTTGGTTAATCTATCATACCAAGCTCTAGGAGCTTGTTTTAGGCCATACAATGCCTTTTTCAACAAATAGACATGTTTAGGAAAGTTAGGATCCTCAAATCCCTTAGGTTGACAGACATAAACTTCTTCATTAATCACACCATTTAGAAAAGCACTCTTTATGTCAAGTTGAAACAGTTTAAAATCATACAGACATGCAAGAGACAGTAGCATTCTAATGGATTCAATTCTAGCTACTGGAGCAAAGGTTTCATCAAAATCAATTCCCTCAATTTGTGTATAACCCTGAGCTACCAACCTAGCTTTATTTCTGATAATAACTCCATCCTCATCACTTTTATTTCTAAAAATCCATTTAGTCCCTATAACATTTTTATTAGAAGGTCTGGGTACTAAAGTCTATACATCATTTCTCTCAAATTGATGCAACTCATCTTGCATAGCTATAATCCATTCACTATCTTCTAAAGCTTCTTTTATATTCTTAGGTTCTAACTGAGAAATATAACAAGCAAAGTGAACAACATTATTTCTTTTACCTCTGGTTTTCATACCTGAAGCAACTTCTCCTATGACATTGTCAAGAGAGTGATTTTTCTGTGTCCTTACATAGCGTGGCTTGCTTGTTGTTGGCATAGCAGATCCATCTTCTTCTGATTCTGTTGAATTCTGAGTTTCAACTTCAGTTCCAACCTCAGTTCCAACCTCAGTTGTAACTTCAGTTGCAACTGGACTTCCAACCACTATGGGACTTCTAGTTTGTTGAGTTTCTTCTTTGTCTTTTTCTGCAATCTCAGGCTGTTCATTATCATCTGTAATCTCATCAAATAACACATTATAGGATTCCATAACACAGTTGGTTCTTTGATTGAAGACTCTGAATGCTCTACTATTTTGAGCATAACCAAGAAAGATCCCTTTATCACTTTTAGAGTCAAATTTACCAAGATGCTCTCTATCTCTGAGAATGTAACAGACACACCCAAAGACTTGAAAATACTTAACATTGGGTTTTCTACCTTTCCATATTTCATAAGCTGTCATGGAAGTGCCTTTAGTAATATAAACTCTATTAACTATATGACAGGCAGTATTAACAGCTTCAGCCCAAAATCTGTTGGCAAGTTTCTTAGAGTTAAGCATGACTCTAGCCATTTCCTGAATGGTTCTATTTTTCCTTTCAACTATGCCATTTTGCTGTGGAGTCTTAGGAGCAGAGAACTCATGACTAATACCTAAGGAGTTGCAGAATTCTTTAAACTTACTGTTCTCAAATTCTGTTCCATGATCACTTCTAACCCTAACAATATTACCACTGGTTGAACCTTTTTCAAGTTGAAGTTTTAAGCACAAAGTTTTGAACAGTTCAAAAGTTTCAGTCTTATCTTTTAAGAACACTACCCAAGAGTATCTAGAGAAGTCATCAACAACTACCAGAATGTACTTCTTACCACCTATACTAGCAGTTTGCATAGGCCCCATCAAGTCAATATGAAGAAGTTCTAGGACTCTCTTAGTGTAGATTTGACTTATACTTTTGTGAACACTTTTGGTTTGTTTACCTATAGCACAGTCACCACAGACACTTTGAGTTTTAGCACTAAGTTTAGGAATTCCTCTTATCAATTCATTTTTAACAAGCTTATCAAGAGTTTTGTAATTCACATGCCCAAGCCTTTTATGCCAAATATCCACATTATTAGTAATGGCTTGATTACACCTACTTTGAGGCAATTCTTTTTCAGCTTTTTCAAACACATAGCAGCTGTTGGTTGATCTAACTCCAGTCATGATTAAATCATTGTTAAGATTAGTAATAAGACACCTTTCTTTGTCAAATTTAACAATCATTTTATTATCACAAAGTTGACTGATACTTATAAGGTTAGCTTTTAGACCATCTACAAGAAAAGCATCCTCAATAACAGGCATTCCAGGTTTGTTTAAGGTACCTTTACCAACAATTTTACCTGTATCTCCACCTCCAAACACAACAGTGTTTCCAGTGAGAATGGTGACATTTTTTAAGAGACTTGCAGTACCTGTCATGTGCTTAGAGCAACCACTATCAAAATACCAATCATTAGAGGTAACAGCATTCAAGGAGTTAATGACAGCTTTGTTGTTAGCAATTAAGGTAGCTTTTTCTTTAACTTTCCAGACCCAGTTCAGATTTTTATTGACAGAAGCCAACCAAGTTTTCTGAGAAATATACTTCCTGTTTCTTTTTAAATAACACTGGATTTCAGAATGACCAGGTTTCTTACAGAAATTACACATCTTCATTCTGAAGTTATTTTTATACCTAAAGCTATTCAGTTTATTCATGGTTGCAACTTTGGTTATAACTGAGCTTCTAACCTTCTCTACAAAAACTTGAGTTTTGTTCCTGGTTGCAAATCTGGTTGCAACTGAACTTCTAACCTTATTGTCAAAATTATGAGTTTTAGCTCTAGCAACAGCTTCAATAAAGGAAGTTTTTCCTGTACTTTTACCACCATAGTAATCTAGACCACTGATATCTTTAGAACCTCTAGAATATGACAGCATGTCATCTAATTTTTCTGAAGCAGAAACATTCATCAGTTTTATTTTCTTTTTAGTTTCAGTAAGTTCAGCCAGTTGTAAGTTCATCTTCTCAGTAAGACTTTTAACCTCATCTTTTAGATTAACATTAAGTTTGCTTATGATCAAGATTTGTTTACTCAGACATTTATACTTTTCATAAAGAACAAGATATTGCTGGGAAATGTCTTCATCAGAAGGTTCTTCCTCATCACTGCTGTAGGTTTTAAGAGTGGTTGTAACTTCAGTTGAAACATGTTCACAGTCACTTTCATAAGTAGGTTCTTTTTCAGTGATTATTCCCATAAAGTTAAAAAAATTAGACTCATCCTCTTCATCACTGTTGCTCTCAGAATCACTATCACTATGAGTGGATATATAGGCATTTTTGTTCCTTTTTAAAGTATTAGCACACTCAGCCTGAATATGACCAAAGCCTCTACATTCTCTACACTGAATCTCTTTAGGCTTATAATCTTTGTTATCCTTCTCTTTAGAATTCCACTTACCAGTAGAGTTATTATTGAACCTGGATTCTGTCTTAAATTGGTTATCCCTTTTCTGAAAGTTTTTAGAAGAACCAGTATCATCCTCTTTTCTCTTGTAAAATTTTTTGAAAACCTTTTTAGCAAAGAAAGCTAGCTGTTCTTCATCACTTATTTTATCACAGACATTAGGTTCAGATTTCTTAGCCTGAAATGCTATTCCCTTTTCTGGTCTTTTTGGTTTAAAAAATTTCAGCTCATGAGTGCTTAGATTTCCTATAAGTTCTTCAAGTTTAAGATTATCTAAGTCTGTTGATTCTTCAATAGCAGTAACTTTTATTTCAAACCTTTCTGGAAGTGATCTAAGAGTTTTCTTAACAAGTTTAGCATCACTGTATTTTTCACCTAAGGTTCCAGCTTGATGAGCAATGTGGCAGATTCTACCATTAAATTGTTCAATGTTTTCATCTTCCTCCATTCTAAGGTTTTCAAATTGAGTAGTTAACTGCTGAAGTTTAAAAGCTTTTACTTTGGTAGTTCCTTCAAAAGTAACTTGCAAAATATCCCATGCCTCTTTGGCAGTTTCACAGTGAGAGATATACCTGAATACACTGAGAGTTACACCAGCAAAAATCAAGTTTATGGCTGTTGAGTTGGCACTTGATTTTCTGTCTTCATCAGCAGACCATCTGTCTTCAGGTATAAAAACCAGTTCTCCTTCACTATCAATGCTAGTTGGAGCCTCCCATCCATACATCACAGTTTTCCATGCATGTTCATTCTGCTGTTTGATGAAAGACCTCATTCTGATCTTCCATACTCCATAGTTTACTCCTCCTTCAAGCAATGGAGGTTTGTTGAAAGCGTTTCCTTCCCTCATTAAGTCCATTTATTCTAGAACACAGGATCCACACTAAGTAAGGTCTAGTGTAAAGCTCTGATACCAATTGAAATTCCTATCCGCTGTTCTAGATGCAGTTTTGCATTAAGGTTCCAAGTGAGGTTGGAACTGCAGTTAGAACCAAGTGTATAAGGTTCCAAGTGAGGTTGGAACTGCAGTTGGAACCAGGTGTATTAATGGACAGAACTGTTTTAAAATTAAATGTACATGAAAATAATTCACACGCACATTTAACAACGGAGTTCACCTAACTAGGCTACGTCTCCGGGGCACTTACCCAGATTATGATATTATAAAAAGCTTACAATATATGACTCAAGTCTTAATGAAAAACTTAGACTCCCTCTAGGTTTTTCTGCCTATCACTATATTGCTCCTACTCTATAACTATCAAATATAAATCAATGGCATCCCACCATTGTTTTCTTTTTGAAGCTCACGTGTATTCTCTCTAGAAAATAAGTTCTTTATAATTTAGAACACACACTTTTACAAGCTTAGTTATCAACTCTATATAAGCAAAAACAATCTTCTATCTTTGAAGGTCTTTTGTGATTGCTTTTGACTTTAATGATTGGCTTTAGTCTTTCCATGTAATACGTGATTCTTCAGCGTGAATAGACTTCAATCATGATTGGTTGATACCTGTTAAATAACAAGCTTGTTTGTAGGAGTTAGTATTTTCCTATAACAAGGAAACATATAAAAAGATCATATCTTGGCAAGATAATATCTTTTAGATATTCATGTAAGACATTAACTCCTAATTTTATTCAATCTTAAACATATCATACTGATTTGATAGGGAACAAAGATTGAAACAAGTGATAAGGATAATCATACGAGAAGAGATCATATTCAAAAGGAAACAACCTTATAAACTAATCTCTTTATATCTTTAATAAGACATCTTTCCTTAACACTTTGATATTCTCAATAAACACATATAAAACGTTTAAGACCTTATGAGAATATATCCTGCATACTTTAAAACAAGTAATTACATTAAAGAATGGTTATGCAGATAAATGGAACTAAACAGAATTCTGCTGAACAACAGGTTTTAACTGAGGTTGCAACTGAGGTTGCAACTGGTACTTGAAACCTGTCAGCAGAGGTTGCAACTGAGGTTGCAACTGGTACTTGGAACCTGTCAATCCTGTCTTAGTTCTTAATAACAGTTAGGATTTATTTAGTAAAAACCAATAGACAATTAACAATATTTAGACTAGAAATCTGGTCCTAACAGATATAACCACTTGCTTCATATCTGGCCTTAAAATCGGATCCTCGTCTACACATTGTTTTGCCAAAACCGCCACCTAGTCATTACATAACCGTCAAATAAACGATAAACAGAGCTATTTATGCACTAGAAACTGCAATTTGGGCTAATAGCTTTCTCATTGAAGACTTTTGTGGTAAATTTCAATTACAAGACGATAAAATCAGACAAATGATTAGATTCCCCGGATTTTATATATGTATAGAATATTTTACCTTGAAAAGACAGTCGTGAGGATATAAATCCATCAAGTTAGAGTCTATGTGATATTTCATGCTTGCCATGCTCATTGAGTCTGGCGAGTTCCTAAGAGCCGCTAGCATCTGTCGTTTCAATCCCCAAGAAGAAAAACAAGTATTAGTAATGGTAACAATTAATTAAAATCGGCTCTTCGACTACCAAAAATATTACAATGCAAGTATGCAACTACTACTAATAAAAATAATAATTTAGGCAAATGAGCTTTCGAAAGCAAAGAAGAAAACAAATCATATGGACAAAGCGTGAAAAGTAAGCTCAGTTAGTAATGTCAAAATTTGTAAAAAAATTCTATAAAGTGTTCACGTACAATGGATACCAATGACCGTCTTTCAGGATTTCTCATCATCGTGCCTTCTGTGCGTGTGATGGCCTCTTTTCCAGATATCATTTCAAAAAGAATAACCCCAAACGCATATACATCGCTTTTGCTTGTGGCTAACCCATCCCTCATATACCTATGAAAACAAGAAAAAATATATAAGCTATCGAAGCTTGAAACTCGAGACCCATTGATAAAGAACATTGTCATATCTACCATTACTGAATTTATTCCCAACCCTGATATTAAGTTCTATATAAAAAGGCCCCAGTTCAGTCAAACCATTTCTCCTAATTTCAGTCAAAATAAATTGTGGGTTGGGTTTAGATTGATTCTTAAGTTTTTATTTTGGTATTTTATTTTTCATAGTTTGCATAATTAGCCTAAATTTTAAAATAAATTGAATTTTTCATATTAAAACAATCAAAATACGTTTACAATATTCGCAAACAAGTAATAAAACTAAAATATAACAAGAATGGAAAATTGGTATCTTAAAATACACACAATATATATAAAAATATATATATTTATAATTATATATATATATATTGCGGGTTGTGATGGATTAACCCGCGGTTTGAAAACATCAACTCTAACCCAACCCGCAAAATATATAGCGGATTGGGACGGGACAAATTGATGTTTTTTGGACACTCAACCTGTCCCAACCCTCTCCAATCCGTGCGGGTTGGATTACGGGTAGGGTTTGCGGATTTTTAACCCAAGCCTAGGTTCAACCATAAGAACTGCACCCAATAGTAGTTTCAGTTTCCATATTTTCCAACTTTTTTTATAAAATGTAGTACAAAACATGAAAGCTAGTGGATTATGTGCTTATCTTCAAGATGAATCTAGACAAAAAAAATGATGTAAGAGGGGAGGTCATCAAACATGGCATTAAATAATTCATAGGAAAAATGGTACACGATATGAATATACATACTCCTATATAATAGCCTAATAAACTAGCAAAATCATTGATCAGTTTTTTTAACCATGTATGAGACTACTTTCTTTTCAGAAACAACATTTCCTCAACAAAAACAAAACAATGATCAAACCCTTTTTCCCATAATTCTGTCTCCTAACTCCAACATCCCTTCATCATCCGATGTATCGGCTCTGAATGCCGCGATCAAGACTTATAAAACCTGGCTAGAATCGGTGCTACACGAAAGAGGGGCGGTTTTATTCAGGGGATTTCATGTTGGGACCGCTTTGGAGTTCAACGACGTTGTTGAAGCGTTTGGGTTTGAAGAGCTTCCGTATGTGGGTGGCATTGCTCCCAGGAGTAATGTTGTTGGGAGGGTTTTTACTGCGAACGAGTCGCCGCCTGATCAGAAGATACCTTTCCATCATGAGATGACTTACGTAGATTACTGCCTTGTTTGGTTGTCTCTTTTTTTGTGTTTTTTTAATTTAAAAAAAAACTGAATTTGGTTGATCATGAAATCGCTCAGGTAGATTAATTCCTTGTTTGGTTGTATCTTTTAAGCTTGTTTTCCTGATTGTTGGACTGAATTTGGTTGATCAGCTTGTAAAGCTGAGCCTTTCTAGTTTCGGTCTGTAAAATCTAGAATCTTAAGGCCGCGTTTTGCAGAATACACAGTTTTTTTCCAGCTTATTTGTGTGGTCATCTAGAAAAAGTTGGAGTGTATTTGGTTGATCAACTTAAATTCTGATCCTTTCTAGTTTCGGTTTGAAAAATCTAGAAGCTTTAGCTGGATGAATGAACACGAGATCCATAGCTTTTTTGCCTCAAATAGGTCAGTTTTTGTGTGTGGTAATACAGAAAAAGTTAAAATGTATTGGATTCTCTGTTTCAAAAGTCCCCACCTTGCTCCGATTAATTCCTGCTTAGGCGACAGACCCCGGTCTGACGCCCCGATTAATCTAGGCGCTTTGATATGGTCAAACCCGAGTCGAACGGCCAATCTAGTCGGAATTAATGCATTTTTCTTTTAAATCTTTTTAAAATTCTTAGTCCAAAAATCATGTTTGTAATCAATCAAAATTTGCGTTCGCATTTTGTCTTTGAATGCATATCTATATTTATTTTGATTTACGCTCGACTGTACGTATATACTATTTACATACCTTTTGTGGAATTCTTGATACTATACCGATAAACTAATGATGTATAAATGTTCAATTTAGCTTATTAATTGAATTTACAACCTACATGCCAAATGAAAATCCAAAAATCTGCACTAAAATGTTAAAATATGGTTTTCCCGCCTAGGCCCCGCTTATTCGCCTAGGCCCCCAGGCCCCAACTCCCACTTTTAGTCCGCCTAGCGACTTTTGAAAGCATGATTTTGGGTTTGACCATGTAACTGGGCTTTTTTCGAATCTTTATCCAAAAAAGTTTGAAGATTTAAGTCAGCTGGATATAAAATAACTCCAGCTTATTTGCTTAAAAGGCTACTACCATATGTACCCTTTAAAAATTCTGTTTCATTTTCAAATGCTTGTTTTATCAATTATCACTCATGTACATCATGAAGCAAGATTTAGCAGCAATTAGAACTGAAAGATAAAGATGAAAATGATTTTGCCAGTATCTTTGGTATGCAAGCGAAGTCTTGTAATTGATGAACATCTTAGAAGGATTGTTACTGATGCCAGTTTCTTAATTGAATTACTCAAAACTTATCAAGATTTTAAAATAAGTAACTCTGTATAAAGCAACTCCCTTTTGTTGAAGTTGCTTTGCGCGCGAATATGTTTGTATTTGAAAGTTCATTTCTTGAGATAAAAGGCAGGCAACAAAAACAGTTGGCGTTTGCCTCATAATTCAACTTGCAGGTATACTTTTCCATGACATTGCTATTCGTACATTGTGCTATGTTTATTAGGTGCCCACTTTCCCATCGAAACTGTTTTTCTTCTGTGAAATAGAGCCTTTAAGTGGAGGAGAAACCCCTATTGTTCTTAGCCACGTTGTGTATGATATAATGAATGACAAGTACCCCAAATTCGTAAAAGAACTAGAAGATAAAGGGTTGGTCTATACAAGAATGCTCGGTGAAGATGACGATGCCACATCACCCATTGGCCGTGGATGGAAGTCCACTTTCTTGACCGAAGACAAAAGTGTTGCAGAGGAGAGGTTTGATGTCTTATCCATTCTTCATATAAACAGAAATTTTTTAGCATACAGGATGCCCAAAGGAAAAATTATCGCGAGAATTTTGTAGGCTTAACTGCTAGTTAATTCCAATTTTATACTCTAGACTAAGAAATTTCCAATTAAGTCCAACAATTATCAGTGAATTTAGCACTGTACAGACTATTTGTATCCTTATTCCTTACCTTGCACAATTTTCAATTGGTATCCCAAATTAAGTAAATTTCAACTCATGTAGTATTTAAATTATTTATCGAAAACTCACAGTACTTTCCAACAGAATTTGTAAATAGTGCAAGTTGAGGATACAATTTCAAGGGGTGAACTGAATAGACCGGAAACCGTTGGTTAATACACTAAATCGAAAACCATCGTAGTCTAGTGTACAAGATGGGAATTGGGTAAGAGTTAAGCGTAGTAAAACCTTGACAACCCCTTTAAATTCCAGTCTACAGTGTCTAACAAGTATATCCAAATGATCTCTCTAAACTTATAAAAATTAGTCCAGCAAAACAAACGTCTCTATAGAGGTTTGAAAAACATGCACTATATTTCCCCTTAGAATTTCTGACATTAATGAAAATACTAAATATTTTTGCTGACTAGTTAATATTGTGTCTCTAATCTCATTGAAATCTTCATCACAGGGCTGCTGAGCTGGGAATGAAGCTGGAATGGCTAAAAGACGGTGTAAAGACGGTAATGGGTCCCATCCCAGCTATCAAAACGGATGAGAGCAGAAACAGAAAGATATGGTTCAACAGCATGGTGGCTGCCTATACAGGGTGGAAAGATATACGTAATGATCCCGTTAAAGCTGTCACATTCGGAGATGGAACCCCATTACCAGCAGATGTCATATACGATTGCCTCAAAATACTTGACGAAGAAAGTGCTTCGATCCCATGGAAAAAAGGTGATGTTCTTTTGCTCGATAATTGGGCGGTTCTTCATTCTAGAAGGCCATTTGATCCGCCTCGTCGTGTACTAGCCTCACTTTGCAAATAGGTCGTCTTGTTTGGTTGTAGCTATACGCTCAATTTTCTTTTTTAAAAGTAGAGTGTATTTGCTTGACTAGCTTAAAAATTGGACTGTTTTGGCTTGAGAAGGATAGAGAAGCTTAAAGCTGGAATAGCTTTTTCCGCCTCTAAACTAAAGAAATCTAGCTTTTTGGCTTAAAAGTTGCAACCAAACAAGACTGCAATTGGATCTCTGAGTGGAAATGTGATACAAATCTTTGCTGTATTATTTGTGCGAACATGTAACCAAGTGTAACTGCTCAACAATAAAAGGTTACCAAGTATCAGTTCAATAAGATATGAAGTCATTCATATCTGGATTAGTGTTTGAATACTCTTTGAGATCAGTGAACTTTTAATACTCTTTTCTATTGTATGATAATCTACTATGATAAACATAAACGGGTTAAAGGGGTGGATTAATCTTTGATTCTCAAAGTCTCAGTTTCTTTCAAGTTAGCAGAGAACAGTCTAGTCTTAAAACTTCAGGTTTTCAGATTGTGAATCGCAAAATCTATAAACATCGTTTTTACCACACCTCAAATCTAAGATAAAAAAAAAAAAAAAAGAGAAAAGAAAATTAATAATGATAAGTTAAATCGGTAAGGCATTATTCGTTTACAAGATTGAAAATTCCCAATCCCACAACCAGTTCTAATAAACAAAAAGAAAAGGATCACTCAACTGCCATCCTTCAAAAGGATACATCTTGATAGACGAAATACCATAAAATTATACACACATATACGACACTCTAGAATATCAACCGTTTTTCGAGTGCACACTATACACACACTGAAATACAGATTGTATAACCATTAACAAAGCTTTCCATAGAAACAAAGAATATGCCGCAAGGGTACCATCAAAGAAAATTTTGGGGGTGAATTTTATCTGCCTTGTACAAGGCCACTGAATATTTGGCTATTACCAGCTAGAGTTGCTTCCCATTCGACCGAGGATAAAAGGATTTGTGACAAAGATATAACCACTTGCTTCATATCTGGCCTTAAAATCGGATCCTCGTCTACACATTGTTTTGCCAAAACCGCCACCTAGTCATTACATAACCGTCAAATAAACGATAAACAGAGCTATTTATGCACTAGAAACTGCAATTTGGGCTAATAGCTTTCTCATTGAAGACTTTTGTGGTAAATTTCAATTACAAGACGATAAAATCAGACAAATGATTAGATTCCCCGGATTTTATATATGTATAGAATATTTTACCTTGAAAAGACAGTCGTGAGGATATAAATCCATCAAGTTAGAGTCTATGTGATATTTCATGCTTGCCATGCTCATTGAGTCTGGCGAGTTCCTAAGAGCCGCTAGCATCTGTCGTTTCAATCCCCAAGAAGAAAAACAAGTATTAGTAATGGTAACAATTAATTAAAATCGGCTCTTCGACTACCAAAAATATTACAATGCAAGTATGCAACTACTACTCATAAAAATAATAATTTAGGCAAATGAGCTTTTGAAAGCAAAGTAGAAAACAAATCATATGGACAAAGCGTGAAAAGTAAGCTCAGTTAGTAATGTCAAAATTTGTAAAAAAATTCTATAAAGTGTTCACGTACAATGGATACCAATGACCGTCTTTCAGGATTTCTCATCATCGTGCCTTCTGTGCGTGTGATGGCCTCTTTTCCAGATATCATTTCAAAAAGAATAACCCCAAACGCATATACATCGCTTTTGCTTGTGGCTAACCCATCCCTCATATACCTATGAAAACAAGAAAAATATATAAGCTATCGAAGCTTGAAACTCGAGACCCATTGATAAAGAACATTGTCATATCTACCATTACTGAATTTATTCCCAACCCTGATATTAAGTTCTATATAAAAGGCCCCAGTTCAGTCAAACCATTTCTCCTAATTTCGGTACATAGATCTAGATATGCATATTTGATAATAATAAGCTTTATTTATCATATAGGATTGGTAACATACTCTGGAGCTAAATAGCCAAACGTCCCAACAACTCTTGTTGCCGAAGCTTCTCCATCGTTTGTCCTCCCCACAAGTTTTGCAAGTCCAAAATCGGATATCTAAATGAGAGCGGAAATTTCAAAAATAACACCATTAAAAAGAAACATTATTACCATTTCTATATTAAAAAAATGTGTTAACCTTTGCTCTGAAGGCACCGTCAAGTAAGATATTGCTTGTTTTAATATCTCGGTGAACATAATGAGCTTTCGTGTGCTCGTGAATGTACTCAAGACCTCTTGCAGCATCAAGTGCAATTTGAACCCTCATGATCCAGGAAAGTGAAGTATGACCTACAAGGATAAATTAAAATTTTAAATATTTTTCCACAATTTTTTAGCAGCACCATAGTCAATGTTGTTAGGTACAATTTCTAGCGGGAGATATCTTACCTTTGGAATGAGGATCGTGTAAATGGCTTCTAAGTGAACCCTTTTGGGCATATTCGTAAATAAGGTAAAGCTCATCCTGGCTTGCTGCGTAGCCAATCAATTCTACCTTGACAAAACAAAACCAAATGGAGTCAAAAAGCCATTTTTTATTTCTTCAAAAAATCCTTTAGTAACTGATTTATAAAGTCCATTTTGAAATGAATAATGACATTACCAAGTTTGTATGGTGAACCCTGCAAAGAACTTTCATTTCTGCCATGAACTCTTTGGTTTTTGTAGCAGTCATTCTTTTGATGGCAACCTCCTGAAAGCATTTTACGTGATTAACCAGAGCTGAAAAATACTTTACAAATTTGTATAAATCAACTTGAAAATAATGGTAACCTGATCACGAAGGAGGCCATAATACACAGAGCCATATGTTCCATGGCCAAGAAGATTTGTATCGGAGAAACTATCAGTAGAAAATATAATTTCCTCATGGTTAAAAACCATAGGCTTCTCCATTTCAAGAACATCAGGCCCTATAACTTTATGAAAGCAAAAGATTCTCAGCAATATATATATATATATATACATGCATATATCGAAGCAACTTTTAAATTTCACAATAATTATGATAAACAATTGTGACTGTGGCAGAGAGTAAAGATAAACCTTTCGGGATGTTCATTTGTCTGTCACTAGATTCACCACTATTTGGCCTCCAATCCCTAGATTTGCAGCAAATATACCTCCCAGAAGCACACAAAAAGCTTCTATTCCTAAGAATCTGAAACTTGTGAGAACTTTTCCCATCAAGATCTTTCCCGTTACTTTCTTGTCCTTCGAAACGCCTCGATGACCTCAAGCAAATAAAAAAAATCACACCAATAATTATGAAAGCCAGACCACCCCCCACACATCCAATAATTATCCAACCATATGGCACATGGGCCTTCTTGTGAGCAATTTCTGCAAACCAAGTATATTTGCAGGACATATTAGTATACACTACAGTTGACAATATAAAGCATATAAAACCATATTTCTTTTATTGAATAATAGGTAAACTCTATCAGGCCATCTTAATGAACACTTAAAGGCAGATTTTTCATATAGACCTTGCTTGAACTTAATAAACGTAATAGCCGTGACGTGAATTAACAGTCGGCAATTTTTTTTATTCCTATACACGGCCACACAAACCAGCATTACCACTGTAGAGCATAATATAAACTGTAACAAAGTAAAAAAGAAATGACCTTTTAGTTCTTAGTGTCAGCAAATTGTATCTATCACCTTCACATGCAATTTATCATTACCTGTAACACTATCAACAGGTGACGATGGAACAGGAGCTGGAGCGATGTTTGCGTCTCTGTATGGCTCGCCAGGAACTGCAGGAGAGCAATTAAACATAATATCAAAAACCTAATGCATTAGGATAATCTCATTCTAATTGCAACCTGAAGTGTGCTTGATATGCAAAGCATCATATAGATGTGCTCCTCAATATTCTTTTTATTGGAATGGTAAATTCGTAACAGAAAAAATCTGCGAAGATCTGAGTGACCAGCAAGGCAAACAAGGTAAGCAAGAAAGTTATATAATTTCTGAACCAATTTCACTACTAGTTTTGTACTGTGAACTAAATCCAAGCCTAACCAAATGACCATACACTGATACCAGGACAACCGAGTCCAATTAATACGACCACATTCAATCACAAAGTAAATACGACCTCAACCGTATCCAACAATCTGTCAATTCACCAATACGGTATCATGTTATGAATCTATGATACGTTCATTTTCCTTTACACCGCCACCATGTGGAGTCAAGTGCCACGCTTCACGAGTTCTATATTTCAGAACTAGTAAACAATATGAATTTCCAGTCACAAAGAAAATAGTAGTCCCAACTTATCAAAATGTTGCATTCCATCTCGCATCCCTAGGTCATTTACAGTCCTAGTTACTACTGAAAAATGTTAACTTGAAAAGAAGAAAAGTATTTGAGCGCAAACTGGGAATGCCCAACGTATCGCTGGTTGCATATGCAAATAATTTGCTTGTTTCTGCCCAAAATCCTAAGGGTTGAGCTATTAACTAGCTACTTCCCAATGTTAAGGCTGTGCGATTGTATCTTCCGAAGTTGTCATACTGGCAATTTTTTGAGGAAATTACTACGCATTTGTTTATTAATGTCTTTTCCCATCGGCCTCAGACAACCTATTTGCTTAGAAGCTATAGTCAAACAAGCAGAAAGAAAAAATCTCTTTTTAAGATCAAGTATAAATGCTCAATATGCCGCTTCTTTTTACTCTTTGTTTTTCACTTTGATGCTTACTTATGCTACATTGACATTTACCAATTCTTAAACAAGAAACACCAACTGGGATTTTTGATAGCTAAGTCCGAAATTATGTATTAAACATTAGCTTTCCCAAAAAAGAATTACTCAGAATGATTAATAAACATAAAGAAAGGACATTCACCTAAATCCAATAGAGTAAAGTAAAGATCTCCTGATTTTGATACAAGGCTCAAGGACAAAACCGAATCGAAAATGATCATCATGAAAAAGAAAATTCACCTGAATTCAACGGAATATAGTAAAGTTCACCAACAGTGAAATTTTCCGGATTCCGAATCCCATTCACAGCCTCAATGCTATCCATACTAACATCAAACCTACTACTCAATGACTCAACACTATCCCCATCTTCCAAAACATAACTCATCAAATAATTATAAATCCTACTTGAACACCCGCAAATCAACCGTAAATTCACAACAAACCCCTCTCTAGCGGCCCGAGTCACATTCGTCCAAACAGCCAGCCCACCATAGGCCTCGTAAGCCAAATCCGACACCAACTCATTACTATTCTCCCTCACTGTGTATGTAGTGTTGGTTGTATACACCATTGTTGACCCACAAGAACAGTTTTTTCTTATAAATATATACTCTCTCCCTTTTCCCTCTACCGTAATATGTTCAGGTGACACGTCAAACATGCTCTCCGCAATTTCGATTGTTTCGTTTTTTCGAGGCTTATAAGCTAAAAAAGATGTACATAAACGCGACGTATCGGTACAATTCATAGGAAATACTTTTGAGTAACACATTGAGTGTAGCTCAAAAAAGACTAAAACCAAAACCCACAAACATTTTTTACCAAGATTCATTTTTTCTTTAGATTTGAGTGGAATTAACAAATGGGTATAGCTTAATATCAATAAAGAAGGGGTTTAGCTTGATGGGTCTAGTTTGGAATTGAGTTTTATAATGAAAAAAATGACAAAGAAAGGATTAATTCTTTTTAAGTTAAAAACATCAATTTAAGCTCAATTATGATAAAAAAAAAAATGAGATGTAAATATGTAATGGTATGAATGTTGTTATGGTTTGATATATAGATTGGATTAAGGTTTTGAAGATGATGAAAAATTATTGAAGTAAGATAAAGTAAGGACAGAGCATTTTGTGGGTATTTTTTGTTTTGTTTTTGTCTCTAAATTAGTACTTATTAGTACAACTTGGCTCAACTGCCATAAGCATTAGAAAAGAAGAAAGTGATAGATACATACATAGATACATACATACATACATACATAGTACAACTGTAGACATGCTATTGTGTTAAAGACTTTATCACCCTTGTGTTTACTTGCAAACCAACCAAAATTACTAAAAATATAGGAAAAATTATTAACCACTCTCAGTTACTTACTGGTGAAAGCTGGGTTCGGTTCGGTCCGGTTCAGTTTTTGGTAAAACTGAAATCGAAACCGAAATCGAGCATATTTTTCGGTTTGTTTTTTTCGGTTTCTGTCTTTTTATTTTTTGGACCGAACCGGACCGGTTTTTTTGGTCCAGTTTCGGTTTTTTTTTGTTTTATTTTTTAATTTTCGGTTTTTTCGGTCTTTTTCGGTTTTTTTGGTCTTTTTCGGTTCGGTTTTACTGAAAACCGAAACCGACCCGATTTTTTTTCGATATTTCGGTTTTTTTCGATTCGGTTATCGGTTCAGTTCGGTTTTTCTGGTTTTTTGTCCGGCCCTAACTAGTTGTGCATTGTAAAACTATGTGCAATTTTAAAATTGTTGAAATGATTTTTTTTTTAAATCTAATAATGAAATTTAACATTTGAATCATATGATCATTTTTTGAAAATTTTCATTTCGACAATTTTGATACAAGTTTTTAACCGGTCAAAATTGCATATATTTTCGTAATCGACAATTAAATAGGAACGACGAGAGTATGATATTAGCTTTAATTAGTCGGATCATCTCGATTCAAGCGAGGACCGGATGATTAATTACGGTTGATCAAACGCTCAATTTTATCGTAAACCATCAATTGCATGGAGAATTGATATGAATTGTTTAAACTTAAAATTAATAAATGACTATTCCTACATGGAATAGTAGCGAATTTCCATCAAAATTATGATTAATTATTATCTAAAAGAAGAAAAACTACTCGGTTTTTTTTATGGACAGATTGTATAATAATAGAATCCAATACTCAATATATTTTCATTTTATTGTTTTTTGCTAAACTACACGCAAATTTAATTGATCAGTAGATTATTTCAAAATTGACGAAATGGAATTTTTAAAAGTTAAATCATATGGTTTAACATTTGAACCAAATTATTAACTTTTGTAAAAATAAAAAATGATAGTCCTGACAAAGAGTTGTCAGTAAAAACTACACGTATTTTAATACCATTAAATTGGAACATCCGGAGTAGTAGTTAACAACGACACATTGAGTCATAAATTATGAGTATTTCGGACCTACTTCCCAATATTTTCTTAACTCTGGCTTCGATACTCATTCACGGAAAAAAAAAATTCCTCTTTTTTGCTCACGGTTCATCCGTAGGTCATCTCGTACAAGCTTTCGTTTCTTCTACGGTCTACCAACTTGTCGTATGTTGACTTCAAGTCAACTAAAAATAATAATAATTTTCAGTCTGAAAAGAAAAAAGAAAAATAATCTTAGATATAAATAGTATGAAAATGTAAGTACAAGGTCATAATGGGAAATAAGATATTATTATTGTATTGGAAAGTGTAATAAAAAAAACAGCTCATATACAACAAGTAAAGAACAGTTGGGTAGGTCCCACAATGTCCCGCCATTTTTAAGTTTTTTGTTTATTGCAATTTAATTACTTAAATTGACCAATAATCACGCCACCGCTTTTTTATGTTAATTTAGATTTTATTCATAAATTTAGATTTTTATGTGACGCGTAATATAATTAAAATATAAAAAATAAATTTAGTTATGATACAAATACGTGGATAGTAAAAAATAATAATATAAAACTTAAAAGAATGTTTGGTTATTAAAGAGGAACACATAATGTTATTAGTTGTTCTTTTTTTTTTTTTTTTTTTTTTATATGAGCATGGTATTATTGTAATTAATAACAAAATATACGGATATTTTTAGAAAAAAATGGCTAATTTGGACAGTCTCATTTGACTTGGGTTGACTTATTATAATAGAATGATATATAACCTCTCTAAATTAATACTCGGTAAATTAATAAATTTTTTAAAATAATAATTTTTTTCGGTTTTAACTTGAACCAATGTAAAAAATCATCAATTTCGATAAATTAATAAGATAATAAATTTTCTGAAAATACTTATATAAATATTGGTTCCGACAAAATTATAAATTAATAATTTTTTTAAATAACAAACATAATTAATATGATGACTTAGTGAATTATGACTCTATAGTGGTTTGATTTTTGTTAAAATTTAAATATACTTGAATTTCATACCTAATTTTTCTAATTGCATCCAAAAGATCTAATATAGTCTTTTCGAACTACACCAAAAAAGAGTTATAGACATGATACTGTAAATGTTTAATTTGGTATGAATAGTTTCAAATGTATATGGTAAATTTCAAGTATATTAAATTAATCGTATAACTTTTTAAAGTTATGGACAACATACCAAATTCAGTATCGATAATTTCTTCTGAGGTCTATGCTCTGAACATGTATCATTTTCGTCAAGATAATCCAGCAACCCATTTAACATCCGTTTTATTACGATAACCGATACCATCAATATTTTTTTTAAATTCGTAAATATTTTACTCAATAGTGATTTCTTCTATTAATTAAAACTTTACTGATCGGATGAATTTTCCGATATGGAAAACAATTTGTTATTCTCCATCGATGAACATTAATCGTGAAATCAATAAAAGTTTTTTAAAATAATAATTATTAATTTATCGATTAATTAATACATCTCTAAATTAATAAATTTTTATGGTCTTAACAATATTAATTTATAATGGTTTTACTGTACTATAAGACTATGTACCAAAAAAAAAAGATTAATCATAACCACACACACATAGTGACATAAATCATCGTTTCACATATGTTTGAAGATTAGTAAGCATTTTGTCCTCGTGACAACCAATATAACGAGGGAACGCGAGATCTTGTATATAATCACTATTCACTCATATGTTAAATTTAAACATTTCATGTCTGAATAAAAAATTATGACTAATATTATACAATATCTAGTTATTATCCCTTTTAGTTCCATATTTTGACTAAAGAGTATAAAAATTATAAAAATATAAATCACATGACTATTATTGCTATATGCAAGAAATTATTGTTTAACACAAGCTAATCGTTACTCGTACGAAATCGTTAATATGATCAACACGTATCAGAGGTAAATCAAAACCTTAATGAGGAGTCCAAAGCTTCTACCAAAAAAAATACAAATCTTCTACCTCATATTCTTTATCATTTCCATACCCATTTGCTTATTTTCACTCAGATTTTAAATTTTCACAACATGTTCCGCAAATTTATAAGATTTTATATTATATTGTATTCAATTTTTAAAACATTTGAACATAATATTGTTTTACACAATTTTTCTAAGATTTAATATTTAATTTACACTAATTTATACATTTATTCCAAAATAAATTGCGTGTGAATTTTATTTTAAAAATAATTATTGAAATGTATTGATACATGTTTTATAGTAATTGTACAATTTTTTTAACTTTTTTAAAAAAAATTTATAAATAAAATAAGTAATAAGACACGAAATGAAATATATAATAAAGAAAAAAGATTTGGAATCATCGTATAATATGTATAGTAATTTCCTTTTACTTATTTTTCCTTAACTATTTTGAAGAAGTTGGCGTAAATCATACGTATACAAATTGACTTAAATGGGACCACACGTGGACATGAAATCAGAATATTATCGTATAAAACTTGCACTAAAAAAAAAAAATACCTACCGACAGTATTAATGTCGGTATTTTTTGTTACGAGCTTATTAACGACGGTTTTTGTGACGACTTTGTAACAGTTTAATCAATTTGTGACAGATTTATGACAGTTTTTTAAATTAGTGACAGGTTTATGACAATTTTAATTTTTATTAAATCAAATATTATTTTATAGATAAAGGATTGAATGGTCATGTTAGTCACATGTGCAAGTTGTTTGAGTACCTTGGATCCTAAATTTGGTACTCAAAAGAGATAGTACTAACTGTACTATTAAATTAAATTTTGTAGTCTGCATTAATGAGTTTTAAATTTTTGTCCGATTCAGGCTATAACGTGTGACAATATTTTATTTATTAGTGATCGTAACCCACGTTTTGTGTGTGAGAATAAAAAAATATAAAGATGATAAGACTCAAAAGAATTTTGAGAGCTTAAATAGAAATAAAAAGTGTTATTAATTATTACTTTTTCTCTATTTTTTTATGATAATATGGTATTGTGGTAATTAATAAAAAAATGTAAGGGTATTTTTGAAAAAAAGTGATAAAATTTGACAGATTCAAAAAGTGTTGAGTTGACTTATTATAATAGTATAGATATACTCTTGTGGCCAGTGCACAATGATGTTTATAATCTAGACAAATTTAGAAAATATTAAGTAATATATGGTTGAAATAATAAATATGTAAAAGAATAGTACTTCCCTTTCGTAATTATTCACTGAACATGTTGATGATTCTTACTCATATTAGTAAATTATAATGTATTTATAATTGAGAAGATGAAATATTATCACGAGACCATCTTGTTCATTATAAAAAAATATTCAAATAGCGACGGCATTAGTGACGGTATTTTTTGTTACGAGCTTATTAGCAACGGTTTTTGTGACGGATTTGTGACAGTTTAGTCAATTTGCGACAGATTTGTGACAACTTTTTAAATTATTGACAGACTTGTGACAGCTTTTTAAATTATTGACAGGCTTGTGACAGCTTTTGACTCTCACTAAATCAAACATTATTTTGTAGTGTACATTATAGTAGATTTAAGAGTGTAAAAATTGATGATGATGATCAACAAAACACAGAGGCTACTTAAGTCTTTGTAATAATAACTAATGAACTATACAAGTAATTTTTATCTCATAAATTTTAGTTTTAGTTTTAGTAAGAGAAAAAATACATTTAGTAAATCAAACTATATTGTTGTTAACGATTTGGTTATCCATATTTTAACTTTTTTAATTTGGATAACACATTATAATAAATTGTCCAATTTAGGTACCACTGTCTAAATTAATCACGGAATCATAAACTTAAACATGAGAGCGTAATTTGTCAAACACGTGATGTCACGTGACATGATTCCGTGATTAATTGGTACCTAGATTGAAAAGTTTTTATAGTGTGGTACCTAAATTGGAAAGTTTCTTCCAGTGTGGTACCCAAATTAGAAAAATTGAAATATGGGTATCCAAATCGTTAAAATCACAGATGTAACAAACGAACAAAACTTCTTGAGAGCAAGTTTCTAACCCATTACTCCAGAAACGAATGCGTTTCAAATCGTTTGCTGCACAAAGTTAATTCGATTTCACTATGGACGATGGTGTAGGTATATGAACATACATACAAAAACTGCACCACTTCGATCGAAAATATTGATGAAGGAATAGCCAGTTAATACCTTAGGGAAAAATCATCTTGGATCCGGTTACAGACCATGCCAAACCATCTAAACCGATCGACGTGGGTTACGTGATATGTAGTATGTATATGTACGTAGCATTATATAATAATAACAGTTTATGTACTTTGTAACGAGGCGTGTTTAGATTTTTTATTTAAAAGTTTTCATGAGAATAATTGTTCTTGACAAGATATGTTTTGGGTAATGCTAATCAGAGACAATGTTTGGTTATGCTAAATAATATACGAACAAGATCACCATAAATGCATTGAACAAGTAGTAATGAAGTATTATAAGCAAACAAAACGATTAGTTTATAACCAGCGTCTATTTACAGTCGATCAAGATTTCCGGAATTGCTAATTTAAAAACTTACGATCAGAACACTGATTAAACCATATAAAAGGCCCCATGATTATTTAAATACATAACCATAAAGTATCTTCAGAACAGTTTTGTACTGATAAAAGCACAAGAAGACGCTTAAACACAGAGAAAATGAAATAACAAGATCGTCAAACAGTAGTATAACTCGCTATCATAAAAGACTGTTGGGGACATAAGAAAACAGTAGTGAAAGCGGAATTCAAATATCTAAAGCACCTCTACGGTAGATGATCCGAATGACAGTTTCCCCTATTAGGCCCTGAAAGCTCATGTTTTTATCCACTTGAGCGAACTTAGAACGATAGCTCAGTAGGTCTGCATTTTATTTTCCGTAGGTCCTTTTATTTTCGTAGCCCTCTTTTAGATTCTTTGTGTTTCTTGTTAAAGTCTGCAATGGCATGTTTAGCATAACCAATGCAGTTCAACGTGAACATTAAATCCATCACTTACCGCAACTTTACATGTAGTCGCATAACTCTGCATTTCTTTGTATACTTCTGTGTTACAAAGAAGCATACAAAACTAGATAGATTCGACAAACTTTATTTTACAAGCCGATTTAATATAGATGACAATTAGAAAGCCAGTGGTATTTTCGGGAGTTTAGGCGGATACAGGGCCGGGTCAACATAGTAGAATGAGAGCAGAAAATTAATAAAAAATTCCAAATATGATCAAAATTTCCTGTAAGTACCTAAAAATGCAGTAATGCTATAGAGCCAGACTGGCTCAACCAGACTGAATACCAGACAGTCCTTTATGTAATTTTTAAAATTTTTTTGACACCCAACCAAAACAAAAATAAAACCCCAAAGATAATATTTATGAAACCCTAGTTGAGACTACCCTAAATTTAAATATTAATTAAAAATATTTAAAATTTTAATGATTTTAATATATTTTATTTGACTATTCAACAAAATAAAACCTCAAATATAATATTTATGTAACCCTAGTTTAGACAACCATAAACTTAAATATTAATTAAAAATATTTAAAATTTTAATGATTTTAATATATTTTATTTGACGATTCAACAAAATAAAAACCTAAATATAATATTATAGAACCTTTTTTGAGACTACCCTAAACTTAAATATTAATTAAAACTATTAAATATATGGCCGAAAAGCATACTCTTAAATTTCGAGATGAAAATGAAATTCTAAATTTATATTAAGGACTGGTGTGTTGAGAGTCTGGTTGAGTCTATCTGGTTCATTAGCATTATTCCTAAAAATGGCTCTTCCATGGTTATACTGAACTATAGCTTCAATCAAACCTATTTCAAACATTCATAGCAAGTACCATTTACGTTTCTTAGCGTATCCATGTTGTAATCCTGAAAACAATTTTCTTAGGAGGTAAACAAGTGATTATAATTCTGATCCGAAAAGAACAAAGCTCGGACTTCCATGGTTATACTGAACTATAGCTTCAATCAAACCTATTTCAAACATTCATAGCAAGTACCATTTACGTTTCTTAGCGTATCCATGTTGTAATCCTGAAAACAATTTTCTTAGGAGGTAAACAAGTGATTATAATTCTGATCCGAAAAGAACAAAGCTCGGAACCTGTTTATTTAACTGGTGGTAGTAGGAGATGGGGATGCAATAAATTAAAACTCGAAACTCGTTCTCATAATAAAGTTGTCGAGTGATTAATTATTATTGCTTTGATTTCAGATTATGTTATTGTTACACTAATTCACATTAAGTTCAGATGTAAACTTTATTTACAGTGGCTGTGTGTATCAAGACATTTGATTTGGTGCTTGTTTGACTGAAACTTCTTAGTAATTAAGCACTTTAAGTTAGGGACTGATAGAAAACTTGATTTGTTCTTGAACTTGTAGCCTTCTCAGGATAAAAATAAGAAAAAAACGTAGAAACAAGCTTCTAAGTTGACCAATCGACTTCTAACTATGAACTTCATTGTACATAACCAAATGAACCAAAATTAACAAAGGTTTTCTATTTTTGGATTTTGTATTTTGACCTACATTCTTAATGTTCTCTTAAATACAATGTTGTTTGTTTTATTTTACAACATTTAGTTGTTTGTTGTTGTTTTCTACTCCTGTGTCCTTTACAAATGGAAAAAAACTATTCGTATGGATAACAGATATGGATTTGTACAAAAAAGGAAGCCTATTAACACACGAGATAGCTTGACTAGAAAAAGAAAACATACGGCGTGGCTAGTTATGGGGGTTATTCTTGACGACATCTGAATGATGCTAGCTCTTTCGTAGTTGCAGTTGGCACTAATAACAGCTGCTCCCAAATGACATATAAATAATCTTAATGCAAATCAGGTTGTTGTTAAGAAATACGATGTAATACATTTGGAAAACCCGTGGGCCGTGTCCACTTAATTTCCTTACGTGCCAAGATCTGGAAAAATAATAACAATGTCACGAGCTTACACTTGCAGACAAGTTACTCAAAAGAGCTTTGGTGAATACGGGATTTTCTGCAGAATTTGCATCTTGGTTGTTATCGAAACTTGAAAGGGGTGAATTCTACTGCTAATAAGGTGCTCATAATATTTCCCATCTCCAATCTTTGATAACATTGTAAAAACTGCTATCAATGCTCTGCAGTTAACTAGATCTTGGTCGGGATGATAAACAAAGTGAAGTGTTGGTGGCAGTACTTGGAAGAGCTTGAGATTAAGCATCAGAACCAGAAGCTGATATTTGACGTGAATGGTTTTTGCACTTATAATTTTGCATTTCCGACATCGGACATTTAAATGAATTTCGACTTAACATGGTTATAGACGCAAGTATCCATGGGTGGATTCTTTCAATTCTTAGCAAATTACTATTTACCGAGCTGTGTGAACAAATGTCATAGTGAAAGTTTTAAGGTCAGAATCACAGATTACAGCGAGTCAGTGAAGCTATCAGAATGGGGTAATACACATTTATCCCTAGATCCTAGCTAATGCATGTTAGCAATTAAAATCAGTCGAAAACTCGATCGAAATACTGGTAAAGTACTAGTCGAAGAGTTAAAAGAAAAATCTAAGCTTTCATGAAGATATTTAGCTTCATAAATCATAACACAGACACACATAAAAGGGGGAAATTTTCAATAGAAAAGACTTCAAATTCGGGTCATGATTCATGAAGTATCAGATAATTTCGCATAATTTCGTCCAACGTTTTATTCACCACACTCTTTATCATATATCTCCTCTTGTCCAATACTTTATTTTTTAACTCTCCTCTCTCACTCCCGTCTTTGATTAAGAACTAAGATCAATATTGACCGACTAATTCTTGTACTTAAGTTCCCAAACCATAGAGTAAGCTGTCCAAACTCCAAACCACCGTGTATATTTTAGAATAAAATCCAAAGCACGGGGTATATATATACGATCTTTTCGAAAATTTTATTATTGCCATTTTAAAATTCGACATGATAATAGATAATCTCCAAAAAGTTCCTGAGATGATTTGCAAAACTAACAAGTTTCTGGGGTCTATTTGCAAAATTGGAGTAATATTATTTCACAAAACACCCCAATTTTCAGAAACAAGACAAATGTACATCTTTTTCAGATTTCCTCAAAAAGTGACTGTATATCATCAGCTGAAAGATTTTGTGTACAAGCAAAAAGGCAGAAATTTTCAGATTCAGAATCAGCTAAAAATTAATTGTAAAGGTTTTCTGAAGATCCCATCATAACCCCCACCAAGATATGCATAGTTACAAAAATATAAATCATATCTTTTTTTTTACAACAGTCCTTTTTGCTGGTACAGTAAAGATATTATATAGAAAAATCAGATTTTAATTGCTTTTAATGGTGTGTGCAGAGCCCCATTTTGACAATAATCATTGAGTTTTCCTTTGTTTTAGCAAAATTTAAATTGATAGAGATGTAATAAGTGCTTTTGCAGAGGTAAAAAAAGGCAAAGCACTCATAGCTAGATATGGGCTATTTTTAATAGTTTTAGTAAAGAAAACAAAATATTATTACAATTGTACATTTAAAATTAATTTTTTTAATCAAACATTTTTAGTCAGTTATCTTGAATATATTGTTCCTATTATCCTACCTGCATCATGCTTATAAATATGGGAGAATCATTTATTAGTATATAAAAATATACTTAATTTTCAAAAACTCAGATTTATCAACTCTTATTTAAATACAAATAGTAAAATGAATTAGTATCATATATCATATGTTATGCATCATGTAGTACATATACTAATATTTAAAACTGTTTATAGTATATATTTTCTTTAATTAAGTAACAATGGTACGTACATTTTTATCATTTTCTCTATAAACATATAAATTGGTATAACTAAGTGCAGAAAGTCGAATACCCCTCCATTCCGATAAAAAAATCATATATTTTTTTTCCTTAGATAGCATTAACAAAACAAAGAGAATGTCACATGTGTATAAAAATCAATTTATTTATCATTTGTGTTCTAATTAAAATCTTCATAAATTAACATTTGAGCTCCTTCTTGGAAAAAAAAAAACTCGTATAAATTGAAAAAATAACATAAAATATCAACTTTTCTCATATATACTCCATATGTATGCATTTGCGTGTATGTATATATAGAGGTTGTATTTTTCGACTGCAAACAATCTGTTACAAACCGTAATTCTGATTTACGGTTTACCTTTTAATTTTTTATTTCACAAAAAATTAAAAAAAAAAAGAAAAAGAAGAAGGTAAATCGTAATTCTGAATTACGGTTTATACTTTGTAATTACGGTTTTATCGTGAAAAAATATTTTTTATAATCGAAAAATACATCCCCATGTATATATATATACTTATGTAGTGTGAGAAAAAAAGGGGGGAAAAGAAGGAATTTGATTAGAGGGGGGGTATAATTGAGTACTTTTTTTTTAAATTCATAAGGTGAGATATGATAGATTATATTCACTGCAATTAGTCCTTTTTTAGTTTTTTTTATTTAAAAAATATATTTCTATTTTCAACTATTTTACTGCTCATTTTCCAATGTTTCTCCTCACTTTTTTGTTTGATTCTCTCTGTATTTTCTGTTCGTTTGACTGCAAATGACCTTGCGTTTTCCATCTAATATTTGGTGTTTTATAATACTAATTAACTGTATACGAAATTACGTGTAATTTTGACGATTAATAATTTGAATTAAAATTATTAAAATAAAATTTTTCAAAAGCTAATAATACAGTTCAAACATTAAATTATATGATTTAATTTTGAATTTTTTTATTTCGATAATTTTGATATATGTTATAAGCCGGTCAAAATTACAATTTCGTAGAGGATAATTAATTAGGAACAGAAGGAAGGCGTAGTAGTTACTTGTAAAAATTAAGCTATGTTATTTATATCTCCGAACTGGGAGAATTATTTTTGAACCAAAGTTATATTACTTGTAAAAATAAAGTTATGTTGTGTATCTGGTTTGCGGGTTCAAATTTACTTAACTTAGCATGTTCATATTTTGGTAAGATTATCGGATTTTTTTTTATATGTATTCGTAATTTTTTTTTTGATATTTTTAAATCAACATTTTATTTTATTTCTAAAAATTATGTTCAAAAAAATATGTAAAATTTGACATTTTATATTTATTTATTTTAGTATTTATTAATATTACTACCTTATAAATTGTCAAACAAACAATTAAACATAAAAAAGTGTATATAATGTCAAATTTCAAGGTTTTTCTTTTGAACAAACACTTTTGAAATAAAAATAGAATGTTGTTTTTAAAAAAATAATCAAAAAATAATTACGAATACATATAAAAAAACGATAAAATAGCCAAAACGTGATCATATTAACTTGTATAAATTTGAACCCGTCGTTGGTGTACCAACACATAAATCTTTAGTCTCCAAACTTGTATTGAATTTTTTATTTAGGATTATTTGTTCACTTTTAAGTGGTTTTAAAATTAAATTTGAATTAATGTCTAACCATACCTTTGTACTAGAAGCATTTACGTGTAAACTCATTATTGTAACTTCATATATTTTGTAACGGTAATTTATTAATTTTACTAAAAAGAGTTAAGGATATCTTATATTTGCTTTGAAATGTTAAATAAGTTAATTAACCGATAATTAATACTCCTATGAATTATGTTAAACGAATACATGATTTAGTTAGCTATTATTTCAACTGAATGGTTTTGAAATTCACGAAATAATCGTCTCATTATAAATGTAAATTGTGTTTACATATTAAATCTTTACTTTGTTAAATAATACACATGATTAATCTTCGTTAGTCGAATCATGAAAAAAACAACTCTATCATTTCTTATGTTAAACATAAACATTGTCTACTTTATATTAAAAAAAAAAAAACATGTTATGAGAGTATGATTAAAGTTTTTACAATCTTTACCAAATTACCATATATATTTTAGAGGTAAAAATGAGGTTTTGTAAAAGGTTAACTATTTTTTTAAAACTATCCAATTTTGAATACTGTTTATTTTCAGTGACACCTTTTTTGTTTTGTCTTATAATGCAGTATTTCACGAGGTACCTTGTCAGACTTGCAAATAACTCAACTATTTTACTTTTTATTATTTCTAAAAAAACAAAATAATCCACTCTGTAATATTTAAATTTCCTTATTTTAATTTCCCCATCCCCTGTTCTGTACTCTGTTCTCAACGGGAGATTCTCTTTTAGGACTCGTATTAGTCATCTGAGTCTTTATTTTACTTATTTGAGTATCCGGTTAAAAACCAGGTCCACGTCATATCTTATTTTTATTTATTTTTTTAATTCATTCCACTCAATTTTATTACAAAATAAATAACTCTAGCACCCCTTTATTACATATCTTTACACTTCATTTATCTACAAAATAAATAAATTTAGCCACTCCATCACACTATTAATTAATACATTACTCTGTTTTTTTTTTCCGTTTAAACTAAATACAAAATTAAAATATTTTATAATCATAATATTATATCAAGTTAACACTTTCAAGTAATTTATATTTTGCACTTTTTTATTTATTAATTTTGTTACTTCCGAGTAAATAATTAAATTGTCCTCAAAAACCCTACACGTCATTATTTTCTTCCATCTTTTCCTACCCACATTTAACCGGGTTAACTTGAAAGTGGTTAAATAAATATGGGTAGGTAAATGTTTTATGTGGGTAGGTAAAGATGGAAGAAAACAATGACATGTATGGTTTTGGGGGACAATTTAATTATTTACTCAGAAGTAACAAAATTAATAAATAAAAAAGTGCAAAATATAAATTACTTGAAAGTGTTAACTTGATATAATATTATGATTATAAAATATTTTAATTTTGTATTTAGTTTAAACGGAAAAAAAAAATAGAGGAACGTATTAATTAATAGTGTGATGGAGTGGCTAAATTTATTTATTTTGTAGATAAATGAAGTGTAAAGATATGTAATAAAAGGGTGCTAGAGTTATTTATTTTGTAATAAAATTGAGTGGAATGAATTGAAAAAATAAATAAAAATAAGATATGACGTGGAACTGGTTTTTAATCAGATCCTCAAATAAGTAATTTGAGGAGTCAAAAGAGACTCGCCCGTTCTCAACTTGTCAATATTCTAACCCATCTCTCTCTCTCTATATATATATATTAAATAAATTTTTAAAAAATATATTGATTGAATGAATATATTAAATTAAAAATCATAAGTAATATAACGTTTTTGTTATATAAAATACATGTAAAACGACTTTTTTTGGTATAACGTTATAATTGTTTTGAAAAGATCATGATTTTTGTGTATTTTTTATATTTTGAATTGAATAAATATAAATGATTAATTAGTAAAAAACAGTGAGCATTTTTGAAAAAAATAGCCAAAATTTGTGAGTCTCACTTCTTATTGAGTTCACTTATTTATATGCCAGTAATCGTACCTCACGCGTGTGTGACACACAATGTAATTGAAATATAAAAAATAAGTGTAGTTATGATAAAAAAAAAATAGTATAAGATGATAAGATTTGAAAAAATGTTTGGCTGTTAAAGAGAGATAAATAGTATTAGTAGTTATTCATTTTTATATTATTTTATGTGAGCATAGTATTATTGTAATTAATAAAAAAGTATATGAGTATTTTTAAAAAATTTTTTTGCTAAATTGGACCGATTTATTTGACTTGTGTTGACTTATTATAATAGAATGATATATTATATATGAGGATAATATATGTACACCGTGAAAAACACTCAAATAGACACTTTTTTTCAAAAACGCTTCAAATCAAGATTTGATTAATGCAAATCTCCACGGTTTCACGACGGGACACAAATATGCGGGTTTTTTTTTCTGAGATGTATAATTATATGTTTTGAATTTTTAAATTTTACCATAATTTTAAAAACATGTCATTATACCTCTCGAAAAAAAACCCACACATATTTGTGTTTCCGTTGTGAAACCGTGGAGATTTGCATTATCCAAATATTGATTTGGAACATTTTTACAAAAAAATATCCAAATTAATATCTAATTTGATATTCATACAAACTTTTCGACGTATATCTATATATTTACACATACACTATATTGAATATTCATTGCTAATTAATCATAATTTACCAAATTGACTCACATTACTATTATCTTGCCTTTTATCACTCTCTCTCTCTCTGTATATATATCTATCTATCTATCTATCTATATATATATATATAGATAGAAATACATACTGCTAAATTCTATTTTTTTCCAAATTGAAGCTAATAACTAGCAAGGTTTATCTGGGTTTTTACCACCTTCTCTCTCTCTCTCTCTCTATATATATATATAAATTCATATTTTATTCACCACTAATAAATCAAACTACCATAACCTTCTCAATTTCAACACAATCCCATATTGTTTTCTCATTTAAATTCCTTTTTCTTTTCTTTCTAGAATGTGAAAAGTATCAAGATGGTTTAAATCCAATAAGCATCATAATTTTCCAAATATATCATAATTTTCAACAAAAAACCCATATTGTTTTTTTTTTCATTTAAATTGGTTTTTCTACTAGAAAATGGGAAAAGCAACAAGGTGGTTTAAATCCTTACTAGGCATGAAAAAAGAGGTAAATAATAATCAAGAAAAAGAAAAAAGCTTTAGTAACAACCCAACAAAAGAGAATAATAAAAGATGGAGCTTTCACAAACCCAACACAACAATCCAACTTAATAATAGTTTCCCGAAAAATAATGATTCAAATGCTTGGCTTAGATCATACATAGCCGATACCGAGAGAGAGTTTGGTAGCAAGCACGCGATCGCGATGGCTGCAGCGACAGCCAGGGCGGCAGACGCAGCGGTGGTGGCAGCACAGGCAGCAGTGGCGGTAGTGAGGCTGACGGAACGCAGGAGGGGTAGAGGGAGGGAGTATGATGAGAGGGAAGCAGTTTGGGGTAATGTGGTTAAGGTTCAGAGTGTTTTCAGAGGCTTTTTGGTACTTTTCTTCATTTTTTTAAAAGTTTTTATTTTATTTGGATTCTTTTTATAAAAAAAAGTTTGAAGGGTTTTTGAGTTTTTACTTTATTTGTAACTTTAAGTTATTTGTTATTGGCTAGTATTCGCTCCGTTCCATTTTGTTCGTGTGTTTTGAGATGTAAAAAGTTTGGTACCTCAATTGACGAAATCACAAATTTAAAAAATGAATCCTACACTATAATGTAACTGGATTCTATAATTGTTTCTTTTTTTTTGAAAGTCTAATGTGCGTATCGAGAATTTTGCATCATAAAATGCACATAAAAGAGAATTAATATGGAACGGAGTGAGTACGCAACTAGTTCACATTTGCGGAAAAGAGAGTGAAAGCTTAATATGTAACGATTAATATGAAATGGATGAGTTATAAGTATGCTACTAGTTCACAATTTGGGTGTTTATTAATGTTAATTCTATCTTTGAATACTAGCATATATATTAATTTATAAGGTATGCAATTTTGTTCCTTTTGTATAGGTTTTTGTCTCAATATTGGTCAGAAAGTATAAAAAGCTAAATTTGTGTGGTTCTGTTTTTCTTTTTTATTCCTTTTTTTTTTGCATAAATAAGGAGTGCTACTTTTATTCTGGAATGCACCAATTTTAAACATTTACTTACATTTCCAAATTTAGAAAAAAATTCTTTTTATAGATCCAGTTGCAAAATACATTTTCTACACTTATCTCCATGTTTTGCGCAAGTTTTTCAAATTTGAATGTATGCAATTTTAAAATGTTTTCCTAGTTTACTCATTCACTACTTTTATATTCAAGTGGCCGTTAGGTTTGACTTATTTCCCACCATTTATTAGTTTACGAAACCACGTGCAATTTTAATCGTTTAATAACTTGTATCTAAATTGTTGAAATTTTTTTAAAAGTTGAATTAAATGTTAAATTTTAAAAAAATTGATTTCGACAATTTTGATACAAGTTATAAGCCGGTCAAAATTGCACGTAGTTTCGTAATGGACAATTAAGTAGATAATTATTTAGAACTAAATGTTTACATATGCAGAACTTAATCCAAATTAACTGTCTTCACAACTATCAATTTAATGTTTGTGTAATTGCACCTTTTTAAGCAAATAAGCTAAATTTATTAAGATTTCTAGCAAAACTAAGGCATTTTAAATCTGCAACCAAAGTAGGTCTAATTCTGTAAAACTACTATACTAAGCAATACCAAGTACTTAAAGGCATATGTACAAAACAACTGAATAATATCATTTTTTTTGCTGGTTTTCGCAGGCTCGAAAAGCTCTAAGAGCATTAAAAGGACTTGTGAAAATACAAGCACTTGTGAGGGGGTACCTTGTGAGAAAAAGAGCTGCTGCAACTCTTTATAGTATGCAAGCACTTTTTAGAGCACAAGCTTCTGCTCGATCCCAAAGAGCTCGTCGTTCCATCAACAAAGAAACTAGTTCTGTAAACGAATTTAGAAGTCGCAGATCAACGGTATGAACACAAGTCACTCTCAGTATGTTCCCAAAATGATTTTAGTGTAATTTTTTAAAATTGGAAGTATGTAGATGTCTCATTTGGCATTTGAGTTCCATTTCAGTGAGTGCTTGTTACTGGTTATGATCTTTGCTGAATATATTCTAGTTTTCAAGTTAGAATTCGGTACAATCTGATAAGGGAAGATAAGAGTTATTGTTAAAAAAAGTATGTCGAAGTATGACATCAATGCTATTTTCGAGGTTCATTGGTTTTAACCAGCTCCTAAATTATTCAAATTAAGCACTCCTACTTTGAAGCAAAAACATAGCTATTTTATTTTTAATAAAAACTATTTAATTAAATTTACTTGTTTTTTAAATTTCACAGGAGAGATTTGATGAAGTTAGAAGCGAGTTCCATAGCAAAAGACTATCGACATCTTACGAAAACTCACTTAGCCCATTTGAGGAAAGCCCCAAAATTGTTGAAATTGACACATACAAACCCAGAGCAAGATCCCGAAGAATGAGTACACCAATTTTGGAATATAACGAGGACCCGTATTATCAAGAAAATTCATCACCCTTGCCATGCCCATTTACTTCAAAAATCTCAACATCTAAAAGCAAAAATATTGAAAATTACGAATGGGGATTATACGGGGACGACTACAAGTTTTCAACCGCTCAAAGTACACCACGCTTTAAAAATTCGTACAAGAACAACAGACCACCAACACCGTCGAAAAGCGTGTGCGGGGATAGTCTTTTTAGGCCATATTCGAATTCTCCAAGTTATATGGCGAATACACAATCTTTTAGAGCAAAATTAAGGTCTCAAAGTGCCCCGAGACAAAGGGTCGAGATCGTTTCAAAGAGGAAGATGTCACTCGAAGAAATAATGGCCTCTAGGAGTAGTTTGAGTGGTGTTAAAATGCAAAGGTCCTGTTCTAGAGTGCAAGAAACTTTAAAATTGTGAAAACCCCTTGTTAATTGTTATGGTGATCTTTTTTTCTTTTCTTTTCTTTTTCCATGTTTCAAAGAGATTTGGAGATGAATTTGCATAGAGGACTGTTCTACAATATAGGATGGAATTTGCAAAAATTCCCTTACCTTTGTTTTCCCATTTGCTACTTTTGACAAAAGTGACAGATGAGTGCTTGTATGTAAGTGTTTCATGGCCATGTTTTTCTGAATACAGATTACATATTTTACCTTGGGAAAAAACACATTTAATATACCTAACTAGGTTACTTTTAACGATTGGATTTTTTTACAGTTTTATACACTAAACTATAGTCATTATGCGATTTTGTAACCCAAATTACGAGTTTCTCTTTTTAAATACCCAAACTAAATGTTTTCATCTAAATCAGTAGCTTCCGTCCAAAATAATGGAAAAAGTTGATGCCATCAAACATTTTTCATCAAGATTTAGGGGCAAAATGGTCATTTTACTAATTTTCGATCTATTTGATCCAATGGCTAATAAAAAAGAAAATAAATTAAAACAAAAAATATATAGATACATACTCCCTCCGTTCCCATTTAATTGTCCACTACGAAACTACGTGCAATTTTGACCGGTCAAGAACTTGTATCAAAATTGTCGGAATGAAATTTTTTAAAAGTTGATCATATAGTTCAAATGTTAAATTTTATGATTAGATTTTAAAAAAATTCATTTTGACAATTTGATACAAGTTATAAGCCGGTCAAAATTGCACGTAATTTCGTAGTGGACAATTAAATGGAAACGGATGGAGTATATGATATCATTATCATCCTATTAACGCATAATTTTTTAAAGAAATTAGCACAATCTGAACCATGAGCAGACACAACTAATAGCATACTATTATTCTGATTTATAAAGATACCCTAATGACCTGTAATAACTTATTCTCTCTTTCACCGCATCTTTTTTCTGATTTATAATTTGTATTAAAAGAATGGGCTACTTGGGTGTATTTCAACATGTGTATATATATATATACATGATCAGTCGATTATACATTTATAAACAAAGGAAATTGGGCGGAGGTGATGGGTATGAGCTCCACTGCAACGGGAGTGGTGGTTGGCTATGACGGTGTAATGGTGGAGGTGATGAGTGTAATAGTGGAAGCGATGAGGATATATATCTATGTATGTATATAAGTTTATGTTTGTAGGTATATTTGTATGTATGCATATGTATGTATTTGTCTGTATGATATTGTGTGTATATATATGTAATAAAGGAATTTAAATGAGAGTAATTTGGTAAAGCGTAATTTTTCATAAAAAAATTAACGGAATGTATTGATTTAGAGAAAAACAATTAATTTGGTTATTTAAAAAGAGAAACACGTAATTTGGGTTATAAAATTGCAGAATGATTATAATTTAGGTTACAAAACTGCAAAAAAAAAAAACGTTAACGATTTAAGTACCCAACTTTCAACTTTTCTAATTTGCCTACCACACTATAATAACTTTCCAATTTAGGTATCACCGTCTAAATTAATCACAGAATCATGTCACGTGACAGTAAATGCTTGATAAATTTGAACGTGAGAGGGTAATTTTGTCATTTTGCATCCAAATATATCATCATGCACAACGTTTTCCCAAATTTGGATCATGTGCTAATTTTTATTTTGTGTGAAATTGGGAGAAACGTTTTTCTACTATGATATATTTTGGTACAAAATGATAAAATTAACCTCTCAAATTAACGTTTGTCAAATGTCACATGAGATGATTCCGTGATTAATTTAGACGGTGTTATCTAAATTGAGAAGTTATTATAATATACTAATCAAATTAAAAATAGTTATCAAAATTAGTAAAATCAGATAGTTTAACCTATCAAACATATAAAAACCCTTTTTACTAACACCAACCTCATTAGAGCCATTAGTCCACTGGCTAGTGTCATATTTTTTCTAGAGGGTTAAATTATTTACACATTGGTTTTGATAATCTACCTTGTAAAGGAATCTATTGGTGTCAGTTTAACTGTAACAACTTTTTTGGAAAACCACCTAAGCAAAACTAGTTGCTCAATACTATTATTTTATGACACACTTTATTCAATTGCATCAAGTCTGTATATACATATACATGTAATAACTTGAAAAGCAAATATTATAAAATTTATAGTAGTGATGGTTATAATTAATATAACTAAGTGAGTTTTTATTTATTTATAATTAATAACCCTCATTTGAAGGTAATCTGGTTCGCATATGACAGAGATCGAACCCTGATGACGAGTGATATAATCGGGTAGAAAACACTTGTATCAATCACTTTTACTCAACTAATTAGTTTGCTCAACTAATTAGTCTGATATGACAAACATTGCATCTTAAAATTGGTATTTGTTAATGAGTAACTTTTTTTTCTATGTGGCATGAGTTAAATAGTAAAAACTAACCTACCTAAACAGATGCTCTAAGAAAATATTTAATTTATTTAGTTTAGTTGAACCTCTAAATTCTACTACAAATCCTGTATTTTTATATGCACTAGGCTGTACTTTCAAATCATTTTCCTTAAAAACTAGTAGGACTAGAATCTAATATACTACTCTCCATCCGTTTTCATTTAATTGTCAATTATAAAACTATGTGTAATTTTGACCGGTCAAGAATTTGTATCAAAATTGTCCGAATGAAAATTTTCAAAAGTTGATCATATAGTTCAAATGTTAAATTTCATGATTAGATTTTAAAAAAATTCATTTCGACAATTTTGATACAAGTTATAAGCCGGTCAAAATTACACGTAGTTTCGTAATAAACAATTAAATGAGAACGGAACGAAGTATATTTTTTTTTTAAAATTTCAAGGATCATAACAATTTGCTTGGTTTCACTAATTCAAGAAACCAAGATGAGATAAGGGTCTTTTCTCCTTTTTATTGAATTGAGGAGGGTCTTCATTCAAGTTATGTACCTATGTTTCTTACAGTAATTTATTTTATTCAGTGTTTTCCAATTCTTTATAACGAATATTCTCTTTTCAAATTCAAGGTGGGGAGATAGCTAGATTAGAGATCAAGTTCAAAACAAATCTGGTATTTACATCTTTTTAATGTTACGTACGTTACCAACCACTACAAGAAAATAACAGGATAACAATAACCCGTTTGTTACTATACGACTTGTTGCAGAAAATTCAGTAACAGTATAACAACATTTATCAACACTTAGCAACAATTTTTGTTATTATACCGTTGCTAAATTTCAATAACAAGCAATATAGTATCAGAAAAATTATAACTGAATTATTGATATATAAATTTTTTCGTTTAGTGAACCATAGATATAACATGCCTAGTTTTTTTTTTTTAAAGTGAAGTTTGAAATATGGCAATTAGGGTTGAGTCAAAAATATGAAGAGACATAGAGTTCATGGTTTACCCTATTTATTTTAGAATTTGATATTATTTTCGGTTCGAAAAAATATACAAATGCAAGCGCTGGGCATGACATAAATATATATATATCAAGGTGACGAATAATGAAAGGAAACGGCAATATGATGGTAAATATTTGAAAGAGAGGTAAATATTCAGCCGGTGTAATTGAATAGGAATTTATGCTAAGTTTTAAATAGCGCTAGGCGACACTTCAAATTTTACTAACTAGTAACTACATTGCTTCTCGAAAGTTCATATGTCGTCACTCTCTTTGCCTTCTCGGCCTACTTGTAAACCGGTGTCGAACAAATGAATTACTTATCAGCTACGCATCTTTAGATTTCCATGAAAATGGAGGTGCAGAGTTCGAGCTTATAAAAGAGAGATGTGTAAAGCATTTGATCCTCTTAATAATATTCTATTGATCAAGGTAGACCGATTAGATTGACTAAAATGATAGGTTTGTTTTGTGCTAGCTCATTTTTTATGTATAATCCGTCCATTTTTATTCAAGTGTTTACTTTATTACTTACAACTTACTTGCGACAAATATACTATAAAGTTTATAAAAACGTACGGGAAAAGTTCTAAAAGGTGTCGCCTTGTTCACAATGTGATTCGTGGGTATCATTTTACTTACTCAGAGAGACGGAGACATCTCCATCCCAGCTAAACTTGAACGAGGTCAGAGTTCCCAAATAACAACATAAAAAAATCACTTAATTACATTTCTATAAAATTATTACAGTAAATTTCTATTTTGACGTACGAAAGAAAATTTAATCCTCCAAACATCCATATATATAATACTACTTGGCATTTAGTCATCATTGTATAACAAATTTTCGTGAGTATTTGGCTACAAAATAATGCTTGATTTAGTGAGAGTTAAAAGCTGTCACAAGCCTGTTGTTAATTTAAAAAGTTGTCACAAATCTGTCGCAACTTAACTAAACTGTCACAAAACCGTCACAAAAACCGTCGCTAATAAACTCGTAACAAAAAATACCGTCACTGATCTCATCGCTATTTGAGTATTTTTTTGTAGTGTTTAGCAGTTATGCTGTACTATGATTCAAAACTTGGATAAAAAATTGATGTGTAACAAGATCCCAAATTTTCTTATCAATAATAATTAGTTATTGATGTGATTGACGTGATGCAGATGTATGATCCTTTGTAATTTTGATAAAAGTGTCAAAAACTAAGTTTAATATGTACATATACAAAACCACACGTAATTTTGATATGTTTTGAACATGTAACTAAATTGCTAAAACGAAAAATTTTGATTTTTTTTACATATAGTTTGTTTAAATGTTAAACCATACCATAAATTTTTTTGTTAAAATTATTTCCATAATTTAGCTACATATTCAACGGTAAAAATAGTAGGTATATAAAATATAAATTAATACAGGTAGTATGTACCCATAAATAATTTACCTATAAATAATGGCTTATGATTTACGGTGATTAATACAGACGGTAATGGTACAGATCATGTCAAGTATTAAAAACTAAACCTACTAAAAACTCAAATAAATATATTGGAACCCTAGTTAAGTCTACCCTAAATTTAAATATTAATTAAAAGTAAAAAAAATAATTTTTTTTTTTGTATTTTTAGTAGATTGAGTTTTTATTACGTGACGTGACTTATACCCCACCCCACTAATACACCCGACGTCCGCATCAAGCAGACAACATCTGTATTTATCAAATGACATAAATAATGTACCCCAAAAAATGTACTTATATCTCGAAATTGAAGAGGCTTACATCATCAAGGAAGGAGACATAATAATTAGGAGGGTAGTTTTGGTAAATGAGCTTTTATTTGACTAAATTGTATATTAATCTCAAGCCTTAATCAGGGACATTTCGGGCAGTGTGTTGATAAGATATGTTATACCGCTTTGTCCTTTTAAAATTTATGATTTTTCATGTCAAAATACGGAAGCAGAGGACATGACTCTGAGTCGGGGTTACTCTGGTTTCCACAGCCATTAGATATGTTATTTTATTAATAATGTAGCAGATCCAATGGTTGTGAAAGACAGAGTAACCCTGACTTAGAGTCGGGTACTCTGCCTCCTCAAAATACACGTTAAACTCAAAATATGAATTTATCAAAAAAATGCACTTGTACACGTTACTTCATCCGTTTTCGATTAATTGTTTAATACAAAATTATGGTGCAATTTTGACCAGCTAATAATTTGTATCAAAATTATCGGAATGAAAATTTTCAAAAATTAATCAAATAGTTCAAACATTAAATTATATGATTTAGTTTTGAAAATTTTCATTTCGACAATTTTGATACATGTTATAAATCGATCAAAATTATACGTAATTTCATAAAATATAATTAATTGGAAGTATATAATATTGTGACTAAGTTGTTTGAATGCCAGTGTCTAATACTTTGTTCTTCTCATATATTTTGTCTATTTTCTGAATTATAACGAAAATGGCTAATAATAAACAATAATCATTACATACATGCATTCATCAAAACATTGTTCTTTAATTATTCCCTTCCAGAAAATGTGAAAATTACATTGTTCAAATTTGATTTCAAAAATTACTTTCTCCAATTCAAATAAAGGTAGAACGAAATTTCAAATTGGTATTGATATCTAGCTTGTCATTCCATATATTGATTTATTCTTTTCTGGACATTGATAAGTTAAAACAACCCATGTATTGGTTTTGGTTACCAATGAACCCGATCATTCACTACAAAATAATTTTTTATTTAGTGAGAGTCAAAAGCTGTCACAAGCATGTCGCTAATTTAAAAATTTGTCACAAATCTGTCACAAATTGACTAAACTGTCACAAAACCGTCACAAAAACCGTCGTTAATAAGTCCGTAACAAAAAATACCGTCGCTATTTGGGTATTTTTTTTTTAGTAATTATTTAAGTATTGAATATTTTTCCACAATCAAGTTTCATTTATGTCATGACATTTCCCATTTATTATCATTTCCTTGCTTTATTTACGATTTGTATAAAATTGTTTGGTAAAGGAAAGGAAAATCATCATCATGATAAGTTTTAACTAAATATTTAGCTATTTGATCCGACTCACTACAAAAAAATACCTAAATCGCGACGGGATTAATAACGGTATTTTTTGTTACGAGCTTATTAGCGACGGTTTTTGTGACGGATTTGTTACAGTTTAGTCAATTTGAGACAAATTTTTAAATTAGTGACAAGTTTGTGACAACTTTTAACTCTCACTAAATCAAACATTAGTTTGAATTGCCCTGAGCCTATAGAATAGTACTCTATTTTGATTAGCATATATTTATTAGAAATTACTATTACTATATAACAATAATTTAGATCACTAGGTAGACAGAGATCTCTATTTTGAAATAAGGGTGACTAATTATTAATTAAGCATAATTTACTAAACAAATTAGCATTGTTATTAATTAATTAATTAGTATGTCTCAGCAGATTCCAACAACACTGTCATTATTTTAGATAAATAAGTGTTAAAATGCTATCGTCAATCACCATCATGTTTTCTTGAAAACAACAACTATATATATTTCAACAATTTATTACTAGTAGACACCTTAAATATTGGTTTAATTTATAAAAATCTTACTTAATTATGTAAACCAAGGAGAGTGTGTGGTACTTGAAGATTTGAATTTTGAAAAGAGAGTTTGGTTTACGTAAAAGGGAAATTTGAACAATAACTCTCTCTAACGGTAGCTTGTTTTTTGTTTAAATTTTACATTAATTAAGTACTACCAGTAAAAAAAAATAATATCCAAATAACGACGTGATTAGTGACGTTATTTTTTGTTACGAGCTTATTAGCGACGGTTTTTGTGACGGTTTTGTGACAGTTTAGTCAATTTGCGACAGATTTGTGACAACTTTTTAAATTAGCGACATGCTTGTGACAGCTTTTGACTCTCACTAAATCAAATATTATTTTGTAGTTTACTATAATTTCCATTGTGGCATTAGTCAGAATATAACAAATTAACCTAACCCACAACTTGCACTCTCAACAGTGTCGTTTCCGGTATTTTGGAGACCCAAAACCGATAAAAAATGGCTCTAAATACTAACATTAGTTTAATCATTAAAATATATAAAAAAAACACTCGAACTGATAATTTATTGTTTTTCCCACCATATTTTAAGTAAATAATTCGGCACAACCGCACCTGATAAAAAATAAATTACTGAATCAATCGTATACATAAAATTGAGAATAAATATACTCAATTAAAATATTAATAAAAAATCTCCAAATTTAGTTGTCTAAATCATGATAAAAAATTTCATGAGTCATATGTCCATATGAATAAATTGGATCCATTTTTGGTGTCCTACATTTTTTAGTTTAGTCTATCCTAGTTTTTTTTTTGGGGTCATTCAATCAAAACCAATTTGATCAAATATTCAATAAAAATTATGAAAATATTAATATGTAGTATTCCCTACGTACACTCCTAAGTAACATAGGTAGTTAAAAAAAAAATCAATGCGATTACGGTACGTTATTTTATATTTTATTGTAACACCATCGTAAACCCGGTAAATGAGTATCGCCCACTAAAAATCCGACACCTATTAATGAACCTAAAATTAATTAAAACTAAAATATTCTATTGGTTGACACATCATAAATTATAAATTATAGTGCATTGTATGAAGACAAAAAAAATAAAAATCAAATTTATCAACTGTAGCAAAAAAGTATCGGATGCATTTCAAATACGTTACGTAAAAAATCAAAATCAAATTTATCAATTGTACCAAAAAAGTATCAGATATGTAATCGTGTCAACCTTTTTTTACTTACCTTTTTTCACTTACCTTTTTTCATAGTTTTTGTTGACTATTAGATTGGATTGTTTTTTATTCAATGACCCATAAAAAAACTAGAGTAGGTTACCCTAAAAAAATTAGGACAGCAAAAATGGATCCGAATAAATTCCAAAATCTATTAGAATTCTAGATGAGAGTAATTTTGTTTAACTTATTTACCTCGAGGAGTAGAAAATCAAGAAACTTTGTTACGCTTTGTGAGAGACATAGAATGTAATGTGTGTTTTTTTTCTTTATTTGGAAATAAAACTTAGATTTTTTTTATGACAAGTTGTATATTGGTAATAAAATAAAATACTATAATTTCTTATGAATATATTAGTAATTTCATATATAAATAAAAAAATAGACCCATATAATTTTGATGACACCAGTTTTATGCTTTTAAAACTGGGCTCCGGAGCCCTTCATGGCTCTCAAATAAGAATTCTTGTATTCTATTTTGAAGTAGGAAAGGAAGCAAAAAACGAACCTAATATTATGTGCCATTAATATTAGGTTCGTTTTTTGCTATGATTAATCCAAACAACTTTCGTGTTTTTCATAACACAATTTATGGTGAAGACTATAAACTTGCCATTAACGGATTAAATAAGTTTTGATATTTTTGAGAAATTATCTAATCAGATTCAAAGTATTCCATGACTGATGACAGAGAAAATGTCACAATAAGTATATGTATATAATTATATAAGAAACTTACTCGATTTATATAATATACATTCATGCATGGAAAATGCATGAAATTAACATTATGAATATTTTTATTAGTAGAATTAAACTGAAAACCTAAAAGAATACGGAAACAGAAAAAAGACCGGTCATTACAAGAAAAAGTTCATTTAGCATCATAATTTTTTTCCGGTTATGTTGCTAAAGTGGTTGTGACTAAATTTTACTAACAGTTTAGCAACAAATTATGTTGCCATTTAATGCTAACTGTTGCTAAAATTTATCCACAACCACTTTAGCAACATAACCGGAAAAAAAATTATGATCCTAAATGAATTTTTTCTTGTAGTGGGTATTTTACCGACTAATGGGTCCGAAAATGATATTAAAATTAATACAAGTATAAAACAAATTGATTGAGATCTAGCTAAAAGAATAAAAACCCTAGTATTATCTCGGAATGGGGTAAGCAATTCTCTTGAGACAATGAATATGGCAAATTAATTAATAGATGCCTCCAAAAAGTAATGTGTAATTAAGAAAATGTTTTTTTTGAAAAGATTACTTTTATATTTATAGCCTTGTTTCTAGGTTATATGTGCTCCAAGCAAAACAATAATCACATTATATACTCCACTCCATCGTTCCTAATTAATTGTCAGTTACGAAATTACGTGCAATTTTGATCGGCTTATAAAATGTATCAAAATTGTCGAAATGAAAAATTTCAAAACTAAATCATATAATTTACTAATTTACTGTTTGAACCATATGATTAACTTTTGAAAATTTTCATTTCGACAATTTTGATAAAAGTTATTGGCCGGTCAAAATTATACGTGGTTTCGTAATAGATAATTAATCAGAAAGGAAGTTTAATAGTTTTAATTTAGTTTCATATTTATTGCGTGTCTTTCTTTTGTGCAGTCATAGAAGTAAACGGTACAAAGTACCGTCCCCGTATAAATGTAAAAATTAATAGTTTTTTCAAAATTTTAACTATTAGTTAAATTTATGATAATATTAACTAGGGTTATATATTTTTATTTGAGTTTTTATTGGTTTGTAAAGTTTGTTTTTAATTTACCAATTCACAATATGTATTTTCAATAATTAAAATAGAAAAATAAAATTAGTTTTAAAAAATTAATCATCCGACATTTCATTTTCTAATCTAACGGTATACGGATTAACGGTACAATGATCCGTACAACAAAGTGACGGTACAAAATGGGGACTCATTTTGTAAAACCCCGTATTTTATTTATTTATTTATTTTGTTTGTTAATAATGATTGTATAATTCCTTGTAAGATTACTAATATACTTTTGACAAGTTGGTAGATTGTTCGTAATTAAAAATTAGTAGAGAATCTAGCAATCAAGTTAATTTCTAATAAAATTAGAGTGGATTCAAGTATAGCTAGCTTGTATTATTAAAAATCACATTCCTTTGTAGGAGTAACGTGGTTAATTATAATTAAGTATTTATTTCATAGAGTGCTAAATGTATTAAAAGAGCTAGCCACATTCACTTCTAGGGAGTTACACATGCACGTATTAGATTGAAAAGTGTTACGTATAGTATTAAAGAGTTTTGTAATTAAGAGGGTATAGTAACATAAAAATTGTTGGTTTCCGTGTACGAAATAACAATTAACAATAATTAAAGGACTAAACAAGAATAAATAAAAAACCAGTGTAATCTTTATTAATTTCGAAACTGATACAGAAATTAATGATTACAACATGTAAGTACTGAAACGTAAATAAAGCAAACGTTATCAGATTATTATTAATTAATAATCTGATGTATTGAATTGCAATAAATAGAAACTGCCGGACTGGAAAGTATAAACTTAACAGCCGGACTGTTCTGATTTAAATTGAAATAACAGGACTGAATTGAAACTATTCTAATTACTGAATTTAATTACAGAATTGAAATTACAGCAAAAAATAGAACTTTAAAGAAATTACAGAATAGTACAAACAGAATTAAAAGCTACAGCTAAGGACAGCAATTGAAATACTGAAATAAAAAAGGACAGAATTGAATACGTAAATTAAATAGACAGAATTAAAAGACTTAAATGAAATGGACAGAATAGAAATAAAATAAGACGAGGCTACTGTTAACAGTATGCCCTTAACCGATATTCGCCCAACCACCTTAAGGTTTCTGGTTGCGTTGGCGCTTCGATCCCAAGGTACAACGTCTCGGATGACTCGCCGGAAACTGGCGACGAGTCAATGTCGAGCTGTTGGTGGGTGGTTCTCTCTGTTTCTAAAATGTAATGCTATTGTTTAGAGAGATGATATATGCTGCTGTATTTGATTTCAGAATGTTCTGTCTGTGTTTTTGACATGTGGGGGGTCTGCCTATTTATAGGCTTGTTGAGTATCTCAGCCATTAAGGTCACTTTACTACTGTCAGTTTTCGAAATTCGAAACTGCAGTATTAACTTTGCAATGAAATCACATTTATTGCAACAGTTACAGCTTTGCTGGAAGCTTTTCCCGAACAGGCGCACTTTTCCGAACAGGCACGCTTTTCCCGAACAGAAACACTATTCCCGAACAGGCGCGCTTTTCCCGAACAGAAACACTATTCCCGAACAGGCGCGCTTTACCCGAACAGGAACACTTTTCCCGAATAGGAACAGGCGCATTTTTTCCCGACGAGCAAGCCCGCCCATGTGTGGTACACAATACACACATGTGTATGTGGACACATTACTTAATATCCACATGGGATACCTTAGTATATATATATTGTAAAAATCACTCATGATTTTCCAATGTGGGATAACCCTCATGGGTTAAATCCCATTTCTTTTCTCATTTTCCAGCATTGGCTTTATTGCCTCTTTCGAGTACCAACCTTCGAGTCCAATTATCATTCACACCCTTCCTCCGAATGGGTCATGCGATATACCGTTGTGAAGCTCGTCACACGAGCTACTCAAACGCATAGAGTATGGCCTCAGAAAACTGAGGAGTCGCATTAAAAATTGACTCAAAGATGGTCCCTGACCACTTGGAACAAATATGTTTAAATTACATATTTTCCAACTTTTTTCCAACAATCCCCCACATGAATGCAATTGGCTCGAAAGCCCATGTCCTAAATGCAAATCAAGAGAACCGCAAAAGTTCACTGCCTAAGGTCAGGTAGCGCGCGCCTTGAACCTGCCGTAGCGGAGTACCACCCAGAATACTGCTATTAGGTAGCTATACAGCTTTGAACCATCAAGCTTTGTGTATCCCAGAATGACACCCGCACAGTGCCCTCTCTACCCACGTACTAGGCCCTTTAGTTGTTGTCCATATTTGGCCTGGACTGCCTTGGCAACTTCAACTGAGTGCTCTAGTGAATTAGCCCAAGCTCATCACATGGTACCGGCCTTACACACTAGTTATAGGTGTTCCAAGTCGAAAGTGTCCTGACTCACTTTACTCGACCGTCGAGTAACTTGGATCATTAAGAGCCTCAAGCTCACCCTTACAATGGTACAGGTCTATCACTCTGTCATCGCGGAGATGGGCTGGGAACTCCAGGTTCCCGAGTGCTTTGTTCGGTTGCCCTCACAGTTTAGTTTCCCTTTGAACCTATCAGGAAATATTCCGTTTAGGTTGGGTTGCCTATGTTGGGGCCACCAATTTAATGGGCTTTAACCCCATTCCGTTCGATGACGTCTCGACTCCCACTTGAGTCAAGCCTTTAGTTAATGGATCCGCTATGTTTTCCTTTGATCTTACAAAATCTAAGGATACCACACCATTGGATAACAATTCCCTTACGGATTTATGTCTTCGACGTATATGTCGAGACTTTCCATTATACATATGATCCTGAGCCCGCGCAATAGCTGATTGACTATCACAATGCATGCTTATTGCGGGAACAGGTTTCGGCCACATTGGAATTCCTTCCAATAGACTTCTCAGCCAGTCTGCCTCTTCGGTTGCTAAGTCCAACGCTATGAATTCTGATTCCATAGTTGACCTTGCAATACATGTCTGTTTGAAGGATCTCCAAGACACAGCAGCTCCTCCCATTATAAACACATATCCACTCGTGGACCTTGTGCTATTGGAGTCTGATATCCAGTTGGCATCTGAATACCCTTCCAGTACCGCTGGATATCTGGTATAGTGCAGCCCGTAATCGGCTGAAAACCTCATATACCTGAGAAGTTTCATTATAGCCTTCCAGTGTTCCTCATTTGGATTACTGGTGTACCTGTTCAGTCTACTCACTGAGTTTGCTATGTCTGGTCTAGTGCAATTCATTATATACATGAGACTGCCTATGACTCGAGAGAACTCCAATTGATTCACACTTTTACCGATTTTTTTTTTCAGGTTACAGTTGAACTCAATTGGGGTTCTTGACATAGCTTTACTGTCCTTGTCAAACTTGTCTAAGACTTGTTTAACATAGTGACTTTGGGACAAGGCATACCCTTCTGATGTTTTGGTAATCTTCATGCCAAGTATTACATCAGCTAAACCCAGGTCCTTCATATCGAAGTGTTGTGATAACATTTTCTTTGTGGAGCTGATTCTATCATTACTCCCAATTATGATCATGTCATCCACATAGAGACAGACTACAACACAGTCTCTTCCACTTCCTTTAGAGTAGACACATTTATCACACTCATTAATGTGAAAACCGTTTGATAGCATAATTCTATCAAACTTCTTATGCCATTGCTTTGGCGCTTGTTTGAGTCCATATAGAGACTTTACAAGTTTGCACACTTGGTGCTCTTTACCAGGAACTACAAACCCTTCAGGTTGTTCCATGTAAATTTCTTCTTCCAGTTCCCCATTCAGAAATGCCGTCTTTACATCCATTTGATGTATTTCCATATCAAACAAATCTGCGAGAGCAATGACGATTCGGATAGACGTTTTCCTGGAGACAGGAGCATACGTGTCGAAATAATCGACACCTTCAGTTTGCCTGAATCCTTTTACCACAAGTCTTGCCTTGTATTTCTCAATCGTGCCGTCAACCTTTAACTTCCTCTTGAAGATCCACTTGTGACCTAGGGGCTTGCATCCTTTCGGAAGATCCACTAGTTCCCAAGTGTGGTTTTGCATGATTGATTCAATTTCATTTTGAATAGCTTCTTCCCAATATTGGGAATCCGGTGTTGACATAGCTTGTTTATATGTCGCCGGTTCGCCTTCAACCATGAAGGTTAGAAAATCAGGTCCAAAGGAAGTTTCCTTCCTTGCCCTTTTGCTGCGCCGAGGCTCTTCCTCTTCCTCTGTCGGTTCACTTGCCCCCACATTTCCTTCACTGTTCAACTCTTCAGTTGGTACAGATGTAGGTAATTTCCGGGGAAAGATATCTTCAAAGAAAGAGGCCTCTCGGCTTTCCATATACGTATCTACGTGCACATCGGGATTGTCCGACTTGTGCACGAGAAACCGATATGCACTACTGTTCTGTGCATATCCGATGAACACACAGTCCACCGTCTTAGGACCAATTCTCATCCTTTTAGGAGTGGGAACTAGGACCTTTGCGAGACAACCCCAAACCCGCAGGTTCTTATAACTGGGTTGATGACCTTTCCATAACTCATATGGAGTCTTTTCTCGCTTCTTATGTGGTAACTTGTTTAAAACATAGTTAGCGGAAAGTACAGCTTCCCCCCACATGTTCTGGGGTAACCCAGAACTGATTAGCATAGCATTCATCATTTCCTTTAGCGTTCTATTTTTACGCTCAGCAACCCCATTTTGCTCGGGAGTGTATAGGGCTGTGGTTTGATGTATAATGCCGCTTTCAGCGCATATCTGTTCAAACGGTGATTCATATTCACCGCCTCTATCACTTCTCAATGTTTTAATTTTCTTATTAAGTTGATTTTCAACTTCGGTCTTATAAAGATCGAATTTCTCTACTGCTTCGTCTTTACTTCTCATTAAGTAAACGTAACAGTATCTAGTACAATCATCTATAAAGGTGATAAAGTACTTTTTCCCTCCTCGCGTTTGTATAAACTTTAAGTCGCATACATCCGTGTGTATTAGACCGAGAGGTTCACTTTCTCGTTCAACATGTTGAAACGATGATTTCGTTAATTTTGCTTCTACACAAATCTCACATTTGTGTTGCTTATCAAAAACGAAATTTGGTATTAGTTTTAGTGAAATTAATTTCTTTAAAGAATTATAATTCACGTGACCTAATCTACCATGCCACAAATGAAATGACTCAAATAAATACTCAAAATTAGAATTTTTATTGGCCTCTTGGGCAACAGTCATTACATCACTAGTGCTAGCCTCAGCTTTAGCACCTTTATTGGGAGCAGGTGTCCCTACGTTTAACTTAAACATGCCGTTGGTCATATAGCCACGGCCTACATAGACACCATTTTTGGTGATTACAATTTTATCGGATTCTAAGACTAGCTTGAACCCGTTCTTCACCATCACAGATCCGGATACCAGATTCTTACGGATATCCGGAACATGGAGCACATTGGTCAACCTCAGCTCTTTTCCCGAGGTCATCCTCATCACCACCATTCCTTTTCCTTCCACCTTGGAAGTAGCAGAATTTCCCATGAAGCAGCTTTCTCCCTCTACCGCTTCGTAGGTCTTAAACATCCACCTTGTTGAGCAGATGTGGCTTGTGGCGCCGGTATCCAGCCACCACTCTTTGGGATTGCTCCCCACGAGATTCACCTCAGAGACCACAGCAGTAAAGTGGTCATCATCTCGTCCTCCCTCAGCCAGATGAGCCTGAGCTGGAGCTTTCCTCTTCCCTTTGCCCTTGAAGTTCCTCGGGGGGGGGGGGCTTAGGCTTAGCAGCGCCTTTATTGTCATAACAGTCCGCGGCACGATGGCCGGTCCTGTTACACACAAAGCAGGTTCACGCAAATTTCTTCATGACAACAGCACTGCCTCCGGTGTCAAGACGTTTCCGTTTGACGTTGGAGCTTTCGACCACATTGGCCTTTGCCATCGGGATGACAGCACCACCGACTTTCCTCACGGAGCGACGGTTGCTCACCTCGATGTTGAGCTTCTCAATGAGCCCCTCCAGCCTCATTTCCTTTCGCTTGTGCTTAAGGTAGTTTTGAAAGTCTTTCCAAGATGGTGGCAATTTCTCAATCATGAGTGCCACCTGGAAAGGCTCGTTTATCACTAGCCCCTCAGCCTCAAGGCGATGGTAAATGAGTTGGAGCTCCTCAACTTGCTCCATGACACCCCTGCTGTCAGTCATACGGTACTCGTGAAAGTCCGTGACAACAAATCTCTTTATGCCAGCGTTATTCACTTTGTACTTATTTTCGAGAGTCTCCCATAGCTCCTTTGCAGTAGCTTTGGGCTCGAAAACACTGAACAGCGTGTCATCTAGAGCACACAGGATATAGTTCTTGCATAGGTAGTCGGCATGTCTCCATGCCTCAACCGCAGAGAACGACTGCTCGTCCAGATCGTCCTCGCTTAGGACGGGAGCAGTCTCCTTGAGAAACCTGGTCAAATTCAGAGTGGTGAGATAAAACAGCATCTTTTGCTGCCAACGTTTGAAGTAGTCACCCCTGAATTTTTCCGGTTTCTCCAGATGAAAAGTCGGCAAAGTAGGCACAGCCGAATACATCGGTGCCTTGCCCTTGGCCGCAGCCTTGGCTCTAGCCGCAGCCTTAGCTACGGCCGTGGCCGCTGCTTCGGCTGCAGCCTCAGCTTTGGCCGTAGCATCCGCCGTAGCTGCAGCCGCGGCGGCCTCAGCCGCTACAACTGCGTCATCGGCGTTAGCCACAACATTCGCATCGCCCCCAGTGTTATGGACAGGCCCACCAACCACTGGGTCATGCTCACCCCCGCTAGGCAACTGAATAGGCGACGTGTTAGTCATCTGAAACGACAACACCAAACGTATGAGATACGTGTACAATCAATTCTTTAAACAAACACCAAAACTTATATTTGGGTTTGTAAAAGAATTAACAAACACATAATAAAATTAAACTTTTATCCTTTTAACCATCAATACGGTTGATATTAAAAGGATTGAACGATTCTTATTGAATACCAATACGGTTGGTATCAACAAGATTCAAAAATAAAATTAAAACTGTTTAGAATTTTTTCTTTGTAATTCAATTTCTAATATAATTTAGAATTGAAAACAAGAAAGCATTATTCCTTATAAAATAAAAAATTGTATTGATCAATACACGAAAAAAACAACAGGATATCGGTTAAGATTGTTGGTTTTCGTGTACGAAATAACAATTAACAATAATTAAAGGACTAAACAAGAATAAATAAAAAACCAGTGTAATCTTTATTAATTTCGAAACTGATACAGAAATTAATGATTACAACATGTAGGTACTGAAACGTAAATAAAGCAAACGTTATCAGATTATTATTAATTAATAATCTGATGTATTGAATTGCAATAAATAGAAACTGCCGGACTGGAAAGTATAAACTTAACAGCCGGACTGTTCTGATTTAAATTGAAATAACAGGACTGAATTGAAACTATTCTAATTACTGAATTTAATTACAGAATTGAAATTACAGCAAAAAACAGAACTTTAAAGAAATTACAGAATAGTACAAACAGAATTAAAAGCTACAGCTAAGGACAGCAATTGAAATACTGAAATAAAAAAGGACAGAATTGAATACGTAAATTAAATAGACAGAATTAAAAGACTTAAATGAAATGGACAGAATAGAAATAAAATAAGACGAGGCTACTGTTAACAGTATGCACTTAACCGATATTCGCCCAACCACCTTAAGGTTTCTGGTTGCGTTGGCGCTTCGATCCCAAGGTACAACGTGTCGGATGACTCGCCGAAAACTGGCGACGAGTCAAGGTCGAGCTATTGGTGGGTGGTTCTCTCTGTTTCTAAAATGTAATGCTACTGTTTAGAGAGATGATATATGTTCAAAACTGCAATATTAACTTTGCAATGAAATCACATTTATTGCAACAGTTACAGCTTTGCTGGAAGCTTTTCCCGAACAGGCGCACTTTTCCGAACAGGCGCGCTTTACCCAAACAGACGCGCTTTTCCCGAACAGAAACACTTTTCCCGAATAGGAACAGACGCATTTTTTTCCGTCGAGCTGAAAACCCGACGAGCAAGCCCGCCCATGTGTGGTACACAATACACACATGTGTATGTGGACACATTACTTAATATCCACATGGGATACCTTAGTATATATATTGTAAAAATCACTCATGATTTTTCAATGTGGGATAACCCTCATGGGTTAAATCCCATTTCTTTTCTCATTTTCCAGCATTGGCTTTATTGCCTCTTTCGAGTACCAACCTTCGAGTGAAATTATCATTCACACCCTTCCTCCGAATGGGTCATGCGATATACCGTTGCGAAGCTCGTCACACGAGCTACTCAAACGCATAGAGTATGGCCTCAGAAAACTGAGGAGTCGCATTAAAAATTGACTCAAAGATGGTCCCTGACCACTTGGAACAAATATGTTTAAATTACATATTTTCCAACTTTTTTCCAACAAAAATTTATTTGGCATTGAGTATGGGAATTTATGTCACATTGTTGACAGCTTTTTAAAAAAAAAAAAATACTCTAATTATTTAGAAATCTGTATATACCGATTAGTAACGTACGCGTACATGCTTGTGGGGATTTAATGTGATTCGTTGAGGTTTTAATTAGTTGTTTTCTTATCCCTTTGTATTCATATGCCTCACTGCATATATATATAAGCGTAACAAGTACATAAGGAAATAATTTACATTATATCTCACATTACCATCCAAAGACCTATATATATATATATATATATATATATATATATATTTATGAAAATATAAGAGCATACATTTTCATAGTAAACTATAATGATTAATGAGTGTCTCATAGTAAACTATACTGAGTGTTTCATAGTGATTATATTTATAATAGCAGTACTTCATTGGTAGAAGGGACAAGGTGCAAATCCTATATTTTATGATATTATTACTTGCATGGGAGGTGTAAATCTTGTTTGGCCGTGAGTTAATCTTGGTTGGCAGTGAGTATACCAAAGGTTTTTAATGTAGTGAGTGGTTTTCTTACTTGCTATTATTAAATCTCATTGCATTTTTAACAAGTATTTGCATGTTGAAATTATATTTTGAAGGTATCAAAATTATATATGTATATACATCATTGCAAAGTTGCAGGTTCAAAAGAGTAAGGTTATTTGTGTACGTTGATGAACGTAAAGAAAGTGAAATGTTTATATACGTTGATGAACGTATAAGGTTTTGAAAGAAAGTTTATTTTATTTTTGTGATCATTATGGTATTATATTTAAGATCTAAGTTGAGAAAAAAAAAATGATATAAAGATATTTGAGAAGTACCGGTACAAGGAATAAAAAGAGACCTATAGAGTCCACGTAGGATTGGGAAGTCCAATCATAGAAAAGATATTCGGAAAGTGTGAATCCAATGAAAAAGAGACCTATAGAGTCCACATAGGATTGGGAAGTCCAATCTAGATAGATATCTAATTTATATTATCGTATTGATCACACCACCAAAACGTTTGAAAGAGAGTTATTTGTTCGATTTTATCAAAGTATGATTTGGGAGTTTTATGTAAAATAAAGTATTGTTGTTTTGAAGGAAAATGATAAAATGATAACCTATTTCCGACCCTATATTATATTGCAAGATTTATCACTCACTAAGCTCGTTTAGCTTATCCCTCGTTTTTATAACCTTTTCAGGTACTTATAGTTGGAATCAAGTTAGTCGGGACCAGACAGACTTCATAAAAGTTTAAGTTAGTTTTCCGCTGCAATGTAATTTTGGTCTAGCTTGTAAGAGATTAAGTTTATTTGTAATGAATATAATTTTTGATGTTACAATTAATGTAGCTCTTGATAGAAATTTGAGTTGATAAATGAGCTATTTATGTATTGTTTTATATTTATTCTTTTAGGTTTTGTTTAGCACGTGACGCCTCACGTGTTATTCGGCCGTGTGACTCCCAAATTAGGTCTGGGATGTTACATTTTTATTGCGAGATTTTTTTCCCATAGTGTAACACTACGTTTATTAAACAGTTATAATGAAAAATTAAGCTTTAAAAAGGACACCGGAAATTTTTAAAATTGTAGAACTGTTTCTCTATGGAAACATAACATTTACCTTCTGCTAATTTATTCAATTCATTTGTCACACCGAAAGTTATTCAACTGGCAATGAATTTTAGCTTGTTCTTCTGAGTACCTTTTGTGATAAATATCTAGAAAACTGTTACAGATTTTGGTGGGTGGGTGGCAAAAAAAGGAATATTTGACCTCGTCTAATATTTTCTATCGTCAATTTATATCATTATTGTTGATAAGTTTAACTTAACTCCGACCGGAGTTAATGCTTTATTTAGCTTAATTTACCCGATCAAAGTTAAATGCTTTATCATTAGGTGTTAAAATGCTATTCTTTCAATAAATTATGTTACAAAGTACTACATGACTACAATTATGAAATTACAAAAATAAATAGCTTTAGTGTGTGTAAGTATTAGCTATTTATGTTTTTTTTTTCTCTTAAATTAAGTTTTTGGTCCTGGCCTCCAAGGTAAAATGCATATAATACAGTGAATATATTTTGGTATTTGAGCTTTGTTGAGCAAACTTATGAAAAATGATTGGGCCCGATTGATGCTAGTTTAGTAAAGTCAGGCCCAAATAGCATTTTGCTAGCACGCGGTTTGGTATCCTTTGAGAGACGCGCAGTTTGGTAACGCGCGGCACACGGGTGACGTATCGGCACTAATGTGGATCGATATCAAATAGACTAGCTCCAAATTTTGTTCACCGGGCAGTTTTTTCGCTACAGAAAGTAGTAAAGGAGAACTGGCCTGCAATTGCCCATAGTAAATTAGGTCGCGATAATATGAACACCTAGCAACTTCTTATTAAGGAAATTAATACCGCTAACACATCAAGCTGGATAGTTATTTATCCGAAATTTCTCACTATTAAAAAACATTTTGCATGCCGATAGGTCGAGCTTTTTACATCTTTCTTTTATTTATTTATTTTGCATTATTTCCAAAATATATCAAACTACTTTGACCATTTGCAACATTTTAGAGCGCAAGATATATAGTTGCAAGTAGGGATCTAAATGATTGGTCACGATTACACCCAAATCATTTGTAACAGGTTGCGAAATTTGAATCCGGACGGATCCGGCGAACAGATTGGAACGGGTTCGGGTTGGATTTTCAGATAGTAAACTAATGAATAGATGTTAAATGACAATCTCCAAAACGAAACGAGTATCGGAACCAATTGGGCTTATGGTAAGATTCATTTCCTAGAAATCTTTGGTCCAACAAGTTGTATATGAACTTTTTTATCATCAAGAAAACCACATTCAAACAGTTTTTGCTTCCTTTTTATGTCATAGCTCGATATATTATTATCGGGTATGTACTATCAACTATCAAGTATGTATACAATCAGTCTCATGATAAGAGCTTTAAAGCATATGCGAACTTGTAAATTGTGCAAGAGATGTACTCCATCCGGTCTCATTTAATTGTCCATTACGAAACTACGTGTAATTTTGATCAACTTATAACTTGTATCAAAATTATCGAAATGAATTCGTTTAAAATCTATTTATAAAATTTAACACTTGAACTATATGACCAGCTTTTAAAAATTTTCATTCCGACAATTTTGATACAAGTTCTTAGCCGTTCAAAATTACCCGTAGTTTCATAGTTTTAAATAGGAACGGAGAGCGTAAGTGTTATCACATTACTTTGCGTATGGAGTTTTAACTGTATAACATTACTAACTAATCGCTCATTTATTTTCAAACAAAAAGGCAATAGTAACTTTTTTAAAAACAAATCACTTGCTTACAACCATAATATTAATTATAAACTGTAATTTAACATCCAAAACTCTTTTCAGAAGGCATTAAAAGATGCCTACCACTACTTACAAAACTGCCTCTTCTGCTTGAATTATTACATGAAAATGAAATTTCTGAACTTCTTGATTTATTTTTCTTTGATATGCAAGATTTGGGAAGTGTGTACAATTTGTAATTGTTTAGTGCCCCTCCATAGCTCTTGCTTGATTTTATTTTGCTCTTTCTAAAATATGGTGTCTGTTTTTTGGCAAGATCTCCTATGCTTGTCACCCTTGAGAATGATGTAAAAGATTCAGATTTGCCATTATAGAACTTAGAAAGCCCTCTCCTGAAACAATTTATCATATGTTAAGAAATATATTCACAAGGTGAAAATATGTTAATGGAAAAATGATCATTAATTTAGTACTTCATCTGTATCAAAATATTGAGGCACTATGTATCTACGTGTAGTTTTGACTGACAAATAACTCGTATCTAAGTTGTCCAAATCGAATTTTTCAAAACTTAAACTATATGAACAAATTTTAAAAATTTAAATTTCAACAATTTAAGCATGAGATATTTGTCGGTCAGACTTGCATGTAGATACATAGAGCCCCAATATTTTGGGACAAAAGAAATATATATTTTGAGACTTAATTATCCAAAGTGTCAGATGTCGATCTCTTAAAAACTAGATTTAAATGTTTAATGATTCTACTTATTTTTACTCTTTCATTTAAACTTGATCTTCACTGATCATACGTTGATATAAACCAAATTTTTTAAAAAAATCACAAAATTAGGTATTTAGTAACTAAGTTCGAAAGAATGTGTTAAACAATAACTTTTCCCCAAGATTACTACTCCTAATCTTGTCCAACTAGACCCAAAAACAAAAAGATTTTTACTTACTCTCTACAATTAAGTTTTTGTTTTTCTTTAAAAAAGATCTATTAATTTGGTTACAAGATCTAATGATGTAAAGAAATAAAGTTGCGCACAATTTAGGGTGTGCTTGTAAAGCTGTGCTCGAAATAAATTGAGTTCAATTTGAAACTTCTATATATTTTTTCTATACCATTACATAAAAGAAAATATCAAGCCTAAATACTCACAACTTATTAGCCAAGTACAAATTAGTTAGGCTCAAAAGTTATAACCAAATTTATATGAGCCTTACAAAACAATGATTTTCTCGTTTTAATAAGTCAATTCAAAGGCAAACACGTTAAATTACTTCTCAAACAGATACATGGACAATTGTAAATAAATTGCTATGTTACATGAAATTGGAAATAGTTATTTTTAACAAAATTTATTTTTGCGCACGCAAGTGCGAAATATTATACACTTACTTGATCGGTAACTGTGACATTAGCTCGGATAAATCATTCAAAGATGATGAACATGAGTTCGATGACGAAGAAGCATCATCACCCAATTCTGAAGACAAAGAACCATTTGAAATTGTTGAATTAATAGATGATGATACATTTTCTTCTTCTTCTTCTTCTAATATTACTTCAACATTTTTTCTATTCCAATGATCTTTCTGATATAAAAAGCATGAATTCTCAACCCTTTCATATTCTTCTTCACCCATTGATAAATTTTGTTAAGAGGATAAAAAATGAGTAGATGTGGTTATAAAATTTTGTCTTGTGGACTTGTATTTATATACTCTAGTTACACAACCTTTATTATGAGAATTTATATTATGAAAATGATACACAATGCGATTTGTGGGCAATTAGAGGAATAGTTCAACTTTTCCCACGTGGCAGGCGCAGCTTGGTCCAAAATTATACTTACTCCGTCCTACGTTATGTGTCACATACAAAAACACGTACAATTTTAACTGGCAAACAACTCATATCCAAATTATCGAAATAATTTTTAAAAAAATTCTATCATATAATTTAACATTTGAATTATGTATAGAAAATTTAAAAAAAATCCGTTTCAGCAATTTAGTTATATGTTCAAATCCGGTCAAAATTACACGTAGTTTCGTATAGGACTTACTCCCCGTCATAATTTATTGGGTTTGGATGTCCGCACTTTCCCAAAATAGAAACTAACTTTTTGTTAATTTCCACTTTTATCCTTTAACAAACATAAAATAAAAAGAATGAAACAATAAAAAGCGACGACGAATAATTTAATTTAATCAATTATCATGTGCTATTAAAAAATATGTGATAATTGATTAATGAAAACAACTTCCGCCAACTTGCATCAACAACTTGCATCAACTATGTATATTTTCTGGTTTTACCCAATCATAAAATGATATGTACATTATAGATTGTATTATTTTGAGGTTAAGTAAATAAATTCGAAATTGGCGAAATAATTAAAATGCATATATTCAGTCTGTTTTCTTATTGGTCGAGCCTACGAAATCGTAGCTAGCTAAATAATAACTATGTATTGACATGGTGTTCCACAACCATTAAATTTTTTCCATTTTTTTATGGTCGGCATGCACATACGTATATGTGAAATACGTTTCGTTTTTTCTAAATGCAACAACATAGGTGGTTGCATAAAAATTCCATTCTAATGGTACCACATATGAAGCAAGATTACTTGGTCAATAATGCAAACAAAAAACAAACTTGCTTTTCTATTTTTCTTGCTAGCCCTTATCCTTGAATCCGACTTTATCTCTATTCATAATGGTTGAAGTTTTTCTTGTCCTTTTAAAAGTTGAATTATTGTTGTAATACAATTCAAGGACAAGAAGATAAGCTTCAAAAATGTTGGAAACTATCCATAATCATAGTCACTATCAAGGGAAGCTAAGAGGGTGACGGCACTTACTATCAATTATGAATTTTTTTTCAATTTTTAACTATATATTTTCACTAAAATTGAACGATGATTTGATACCGTTAGTTTGTTTATTTCATTTAATTTAGTTGATGTAACATTTGATCACAACATCTAAACCATATCACTATGTATATATGTCATACCACCAATTTTATTTTATATCGAGAATATTAGTTATAAGTCATATTTTACAATATTTTTTTTAAAATTGAAGTCTTGCTCCGAAACTTTTTTAAGTTTCAGTCATTCTGCCCAATAAAAAAGAGTTTAAAAGCTGTTTATAAGCTTAAAAAGATATTATAATCTACACGATAAATATATCAAAATGTAAAAAATAACTTAAAAGCTGTTTTTTTTTAGTTTTTTTTAGTGTTTGTTTGAATTATTAAGTAAAAAAATATATATATTAAAAAGTTACGAAAATAATATATTTTTTTATCATTTGTAAAGTGATCTACACTTAAAAATATTATAAAAATAATGACTTATAAACAAGTTTATATTTTTATTGAAAGATAAACTTTTTTATATCCTAGATATTTCTTGCCTAACATTATGCATAGATGTTGTCTTAGATATGACATTTTATGGGCAGATGAGTAAAGAGTGAGGGACAACGTGTCATATTGATCATATTAAACCTTATCATGATTTACAACCATACATGAATATCGATTATTATCATGATAATCATAATAGGGGAATAAAGAGACAACAATCTACCCTTGAAAATTGATTATGTGTACGTATGTGGAAAGATATGAAAGGCATCAATAATGAACACGCATTGAATATACGTACGCATCCATATTCATTTTCAAAATATACGACTAACGCATATTAAAAAAACATATAACACGTAAAAATTTATTTCCAAAACATACAACCATACAATTAAACATATTTATTAGAGTGATATGTTTTGAAAATAAAAGTTTTGAGTTGTACTTTTTGGTAATTAGATTTGAAAAGTTGTATGTTTTGATAATTTTTCCATTAAAATTTTACATCCTTTTATTATACTTGGATTAGATAATTAAATGCTAATTAACTAATATGCCTTCATGCATTGGTTAAGGATAATTCATATTTGTTTTGACATGTTATGTTCAACAAACAACTATATTATACATTTATACACATGTTTTTGTTGGTTAATAAATTAATGTCTCAATTACAATACTTTACATATTGTAATGATCTGATCATATTTAACATTTTCGCTTAAAATAGTTGCATTTGCAATAAAATTTAATGGTTAAGGTAAACTTATAATATCTCTAATTTAAACTCACCTTAGTTTTATTGCAAATCCAACTATTTTAAGCCAAAATGTTAAAATAGTTTGATTGTAATGATCTAATTTGACATATGACAATTTCACCTAAGTACTATTTCAAAACTAATTAAACTCAATAAAGAGCCGCGTATATAATTAGGGGTGCTATCGGTTCGATACCGAATTTTTTTACGACATACCGATACCATACCAAACTAGTTTTGTTTGAGAATTTTTATATCATTACCGAACCAAAAAATTCGGTATACCGAACTTTCGGTATACCAAACTATTCGGTTGGTTTGGTTCGGTTTCGTTTTTATACCAAACTTTAGAGTTTACAAGTGCTGATAGAAAAATGGTACGTATTGGGAAAAAAAACATAGTATAAAGTTTTAAAAAGGAAGATTAAAAAAATATATATATTTATATTATTGTTACATTTATTATTTTTTTGCATAAAAGAGTAAACAATACAAGACATTTCTAGTAAATGTTATAAATAAATAAAAATGTTATAAGTATTCACTAGAAAAAGTAATATAAGTATATTATAACAATATTAATAATTAAGTGTATATATGTCTTTTAGTTTATTAGTCTATATAATATATTTTAATATTTCAGTTTAAATCGATATCATACCGAACTCACTAAACGAATAGCGAAACCGAACCGACTTTCAAACATCGGTTCAGTTGTATCGTACCGTAATATCGGTATACCAAACTTTTGGTATCGACTTGATTGCTTTGGTTCAAAAAACGGTGGATTGGTACGAATGAGTAAAAAAAGCCATCCTAACCAGATTTAAACCATTTCTCAGTTGGCCCAAGATGACTGTATATATCTCATACCACCAATTTTATTTAATATCGAAAATATTTGTTATAGGTCACATTTTACAATATTTTTTAAATTGAGATCTTACTCCGAAATATTTTTAAGTTTTAGTCACCCTGCCCAATAAAAAACAGCTTAAAAGCTGTTTGTAAGCTTAAAAAAATATATTATAATTTACACGATAAATATATCAAAGTGTAAAAAAATAACTTAAAAGCTGTTTTATTTAGTTTTTTTTAGTGTTTGTTTGAATTATTAAGTTTATTTATCGGGATCATATCTATGTCACTACGTATCGCATACGCAACGCGTGAACAACGATTATTAGTATATATATATATATATATGTGTATGGGGGGGGTGTTTTGTTTTGCAAATGCTGAATTAATCCAATTGCCAATTTGGCCTAAAACTGAGTTTATAATAAACTTGTTTTTATATAATTATATTTGGCTGAACCATTGCCAATTTTTTTAATTTTTTTTTATCCCAGGCCCAGTCTTTGCCACAGTCCCAAGATTTACTGGATTTGTGCTCGGTCATGCTCACTATATATATATATATATATATATATATATAAGGGGGAAATATTGAACATATATAGTATGAAACATTTTTGTTGTTCGCACGTCATGTGAAACTGACATGGATTTTTTGTATTAAGTTGTGAAACAATATCAAAATAATGTATTAATTGCATTATAAATCATTTCTGTGTCAAATTAATCTCTCAAGTTATACTATGAGTATCAATGTCTATTATTTTGACGTATCTATTATATATTGACTAAAGACAAAAAAAAACAAAAAAACTTTGGACCTTTTGATATTAATCTCTTTTCATTATCGAATTGCAAGAAAACTTAGAAAAGTCATGGAACAATTTGTATGAATAATATTGAGTATAGCAGCAAGTAATTGAATTGCTACGGCATAACAATATTGACTAAGTTTGATCATTAATGACTTAATTCAATTCAATGTGGTCATGTTAAATTTTCAAGGGACATTTTTTCCGATTGGTCAAAAAATAGTTACCAGTGGGAACCAAATAAATATAATCATATAATGCAAGGTTGAAATAGGTATTTCACTAAAAAAATAATACTCAAATAACGACGAGATTAGTGATGGTATTTTTTTGTTACGAGCTTATTAGCGACGGTTTTTATGACGGATTTGTGACAGTTTAGTCAATTTGTGACAGATTTATGACAAGTTTTTTAAATTAGTGACAGGCTTGTGACAGTTTTTGACTCTCAGTAAATCAAACATTATTTTGTAGTATGTGTATACTGTGTAGTATAAAGCACGCTTGTGAAACGAAACACTGTTGGACAATTTTATTATTTTTTCTTTCGATAGATGATTATGTTGTTCATTTAAGTTGGACATTGAAATGTATAAATTTGTAAAGTACTACCAAAGCACGACTAGAGTATAATTTGATGACTATATATGTGGGAGTAACTAATTAGTCTGAATCCGACATAAAGACGCGACATATACAACAATCGATCATTTCATACTTTTATTTTACGTAATCATTTGGCATGTATAGATCCACCTATAGACGAATATATCAGACAATACACTACAAAATAATGTTTGATTTAGTGAGAGTCAAAAATTGTCACAAGCCTGTCACAAATTGACTAAACTGTCACAAAACCGTCACAAATTAACTAAACTGTCACAAAACCGTTACAAAAACCGTCGCTAATAAGCTCGTAACAAAAAATAGCGTCACTAATCCCGTCGTTATTTGAGTATTTTTTTGTAGTGATACGTCGATTATAGCCAGACACCAACTTATAACAAATGATCTGTCTTCGATTATAAATTTTTAATTCTAGAAGCAAGACTACATATATATCATGCACACAACGGAAGGAAGGTACTAACAATAACGAAATAGTAAAATTAATAATGTATTACAACAAAGTCACAAAGATGTATTAATACCCATCAATATAAAGTAAGAAGTTTAATTGAGAAATTTGGTTAAGTGGATTAATATATATATATAAAAGTTTCATTAGTAGAATATCATCTCATCTTATAATGTACATCTTTCTCAGACATGCATGCACGAACATCGAAATAGCACTATAAAAAAATATCCAAATAACGACGAAATTAGTGACGGTGCTTTTTGTTACGAGCTTATTAGCGACGGTTTTTGTGACGGATTTGTGACAGTTTAGTCAATTTGCGACAGATTTGTGACAGCTTTTTAAATTAGCGGCAAGCTTGTGACAGCTTTTGACTCTCACTAAATCAAATATTATTTTGTAGTGATCTTTCTCAGACATGCATGCACGAACATCGAAATAGTATCGAATATGGAATATTTCTGAAACGTGGCAATATGCAATTAGAGATGTTTAAACTTACCTCCTCCGGTTTGGGCACGTTTATGGCCTAATTTAGTTCGGGTGAATTACATAATGGTTCCTACTAGTGTTTTCATATTGGTATAGAACAAGTGATTTAATTAAGGGTCCAAAAACTATATGGTTCACTTCGGAATTAGGATCATATCAACCAAAGATGATACATATACGACTTGCATAAACGAGTCTGGTCTTCTCCCCTCATTTGTGCCCCATTTCTTGTCCCCCTTGGCTTTTTTCGTCGAAATTTCAAAATTTTACAACTTTTGTCATATGTCTATAAACTTTTACAATATATTGTAGATAAATTTTATAAAAATTGGACATAATCTTGGTTTATACCATTTTTTTAAGATGAATTATTTATTTTACACTACTTTTTTATAGGGGTGGAATTGGTTCGGTTCAGTTTCAGTTTGTACCAAACTTTAGAGTTTACAAGTGATGATAGAAAAATGGTGCTTTTTTGGGGGGAAAAACATAGTATAAAGTTTTAAAAATAGTAGACTAAAAATATATATTTATTTATATTATTGTTACCTATATTGTTTTTTTGCATAAAAGAGTAAGCACTACTAAACATTTCTAGTAAAATTTATAAATAAATAGAAATATTAACATTCACTAGAAAAAGTAACATAAGTATATTATAACAACGTTAATAATTAAGTTTATATAATTGTTTTATTTTATTTGTCTATATACTATATTTTAATATTTCGGTTTGAATCGGTATCATACCGAACTTACCTAACGAATACCGAAATCGAACAGACTTTCAAAGATCGGTTCAGTTGTACCGTACCGTAATATCGGTATACCAAACTTTTGGTACCGACTTGATTAGTTTGGCTCAAAAAGCGGTTGGTTGGTAGAAATCGGTAAAAAAATGTCACCCATACTTTTTTATATTTATTCCCAATAAATTTATGCACGACTTTCTCTTATAAATGAGAATCGGAATGTATTAATACATAACTAATAGTAATTGTATACTTTTTTTTAATTGTTTAAATAATTTTTTTGAGTTAAATTGCGAATCAGACACATAAGGAGGAACGAAAGAGGAGCCTCATTCACCTTAAAACATAAACAAGAAAAAAAAATTGTGTACATATTGTTAGGAAATACGCTTAAAAAACATGTTGGTTTTAGTTTAGTATTTTCCTTAATAGACGTTGTTACATTTTATGAGATTTTATATTAGCAATCTGTTATTTGTTTTAATTATTAATGCATAAATAAATGTCTAATATTATATTTCATAAATAGTCTAGTGTGTAGAGTACGGTTTACACACGAAAAATTAGACTATCGGTTCTTATATAATATAACTAAATTATTTACAACTTTAGATGGAACTGAACAGACCATCGGTGTATAATTTTAGTATGTATGTATTGACTACAGGAAATTGAGTATTTCAATTTTATACGCTAGTGCACTTTGAGTGTATTGAACATGATCGTGACAAGATAATTATTTTTGTACTGACTAGATCAAATAATTAACGTCTTGTGGTCATATAATTTGTTTAAATTCTTAATCCTGATTTTATTAATTGAACATGCACGAGAAATGATTATCGTTTTAATTCATAAAATAGTGTGATTCTTTACGAGTTATAAACTCAGTGAGTTGGACGGTGACATGTCGAGTATAGTGTTTATTAATAAATGAAGGAATCCACGTCCGGGTATTGAGATCAATGATATCCCATTAAAAGCTTATAAATATTTTTATATCAAATCCTGCATGTGGATTTATTAATCCGATACTAAGTTAATTGGTATTTATTAAGAAATATAATATGTTTACTAAATATAAAATCGTCAGTGATTTAATTTAGTAAGTGTGTATGGATATTTTAAACATAATGACATGCAACGAATTATCTTTTAGAAGATTCGGAATAGGTAAGAGAGATTTCAATTAGAGTTATCTAGTGGAATGAACTCTAATTTAATCAGATAAGAAAGATCTCAGTTTGATAAGTTCAAGTTCGATTCTGATTAGGACAAACTCTAATTTATTTATCAGGTCCCTAACTTAGCATTATATAAACATGCTTCGTACCACTATGGGTACACAAATTTCATTATAATATTTTTTTAGTGAGAGAGAGACCACTCTTTTAACAAGTATGTTGTTTTTCAAAAAATACGTTAAAAAGCTCGATATCATTTCAGAAAGACAAGACCAAGATCATTTAATCTTCTAAACATATATGATAAATTAGTAACAATTTTAATAGTATCGTATACATGCTTAATAAGCTTTCTCGCTATTTTTTCGCTACTTTTAAACTTTCAGATATGTGAGGACAGAGATAATCCATTGACATTTTCTTCAAAGTACGAATGGTAAGCAATGCATGAGCCATACCTTATCAAGATGAAAGTTCAATTTATTGTCAATAAAATAAATCTTCAAAAATAAAGCGTGTGATACTTTATTTTTTATGGTCAATAAATATACAAACAAGCATCAAAGATTGCTTGCCCTTTGACTTTCAAAAATATTGACCATTCTTGTAACATATTATTGAACTCTTGAGCTTGTACTTTATCCCTCTATCTATATAAATAGGGTTAGAGGTCTTGTATTTGACATACATTCTGATTAATAAATATATTGTTGTTGTCTCTCTCTATATCTATATACATATAAATGTGACCTAATATGTTACATAACACGTTATCAGCACGTTGCTCGCGGAAAATAGGATATACGCTCGTAGATATTGAAGATTTTGGGTAAACGCACGGATATTGGGTATCTATAAACCTTGAGGTTAATCCGGGTTTTATTAGGTTATTACTATATCGACCTTCCCCAACATACCAGGAGTACGGTACAATATAATTTATTTATTTATATCTATTACCGTGTACTGCTTCATGCTGGCATAAATATTTAATTTATTGTGATAATCATTGAAACAAACAACCCGTACCTATGAATTGATATTATTGCATGTTAACCTAGCCATATATGTGTGATGATAATATGATATAGGTTTACTGTCATATTGTTGTCCGTAATTATAAAGTATATGTTGTAGGATATTATTGGCCATCTTAAGCCTTACTCTATTGGGCCTATCTTGGACTTTCCTAGCATATATAACCCTACCCTCTATTATATAAAGAGGGTCAGGGGTCTCTTGATGTATCTATCTATCACTCATATGAATGAATAAAGTCTCCTTATTGTTGTCTCTCTGTACAATCATATTAATGAATAAACACTTCGTCTGTTGTTTCTCATACCTCTCTCTATATCTATACATATCTCTATATATATCTATAACGAGCTAATATGTCACACAACACGTTATCAGCACTTTGCTATTGGAGATTGGAATAAAAAAAATTAGGAATCTGGGTACATACTATAAATCTTGAGATTTATCCGGCTTATTGAGTTATTGTTATATCGATTTTCTCCAGCTTATCATAAGTACGGTATATTTTTTTTATATTGTACACCATGATATAAACTATCGGCCACGTACACCTGCATGTTATAATTGCTAATGAAACAACCTGTTATGAAACTAGCATATATTATATATAAAAGGAACGAGGATTGCATATGTATAATAATGAAAAGTTTTAAGTTTGGTTAGTTGACCATAATATTGATATGCAACATGTGTACTTAAGATTAGTGGATTTGTTATAACCAGGTAAAGTATTTGAACATAAAGTCAATACACCTTTCTTTAATAGCCCGATGTAATTTGCTTAAACTATCTACTTTTCTGGTTCTGTTTGTAATATATTAAGCTTGATTAAAACTTGGTCAGTTGATAAAGTACGCATGTAAGACCAAAACTGTTATGTTCAGAAACACATGGACTCCTAAGAAACGCGTCTGGACTATAGGACTGGCTATGTATTAACGTTGTAAGTGAATGTAGTTTGTTGATATTGCACTCTAGGTCCGGCAGTTTATCCTTATATGCAAATAGCATATGTGTTTCCATGTAAATCCATCCCATTGCATGTTGTAATTACCATGAATAAAATTTACACATATGACATTAGAATAATAATTGTGATATATTTTGTACTGATTGGTAAATTTAGATTGATTGATTGTATTGGATATTGCTAAGTGTGATTTATAATATCTTGTTATAATATGTACTACAAACAGGTACAATCTAAATATACTTAATCACTGCCAAGTGTATAATATGGTAATTTGCGAAATCATATATATTCACATTTAAGTTGGAAAAATTATGAACCTTCCCCAACTAGGCTCACCTATTTGGATACGATGTCTAGGAAAGATATAGGCGGAAGTCGATATCCTAATGAGGTCGGGTTTTAAGTGGCATTCGTGTCCTCCACCCTCACCGTCTTTCCTGGTCGTTTTTCAAGTAGAGCTACCGAAAGGGGTTGACTAAATAATAATTTCCCCGAGTGTGTTTATATAGTGATGTATGTTTCGTCGAATTGGTGTTTCAGTATCGACCCGTCGTTCGATCAATGAGAACCGATTCACATGAGAAGCAAAACTAATGTTTTTGAACCTGTCGTTTTGAAAAAACGTTTGTGCTTGTGCAAACCATAAACATATAAACCAGTCGTTTTATATGATAAATAATCCAGAACTCCCAACACATGTTGGATGCCATCTATGATGAGAAAAATCGTAAAACATACTTGCGAAATGACTGTTTAAACGTTGATTTTAATCCGTCACCACATGTTAGTCACCCTGATGTGTGAAAATGTGATGCCCAAAATTTTTTTGGATGCCATATTTGATGAGTAAAACACGAATTTGTTGTTACCCTCGAGATGAATGCTAATACGTTGATTTTATTCCGCCGCCACATTTGAGACGTGATGACGTCTATGGTGAACCAATGTCTGAAATTGACATATTGGAGCTATCCTTCACCAAAATACTAGCTTGGAAATTGTATTCCATAAGCAGTATCATAAATTTATATTCACCATGTTCCTTTATCGCCCATCAAAAATTGACATATTGGAGCAATGCCTGTCGTCGAAATGATAAATGATTTAGATGCTAAGACATGATTGTCTGTACTATCATTCGCATGTCGTCGATTGATAAGAGTATTTTGATATTGTGACATTGACCGGGTGAGATATTCTCGGGTCAAAAGCCGATGCTTAATTTATAATCGCATCGTATTTGGATTCTATCTGAGAATATCATTTCAGAAAGACAAGACCAAGATCATTTAATCTTCTAAACATATATGATAAATTAGTAACAATTTTAATAGTATCATATACATGCTTAATAAGCTTTCTCGCTATTTTTTCGCTACTTTTAAACTTTCAGATATGTGAGGACAGAGATAATCCATTGACATTTTCTTCAAAGTACGAATGGTAAGCAATCCATGAGCCATACCTTATCAAGATGAAAGTTCAATTTATTGTCAATAAAATAAATCTTCAAAAATAAAGCGTGTGATACTTTATTTTTTATGGTCAATAAATATACAGACAAGCATCAAAGATTCTTTGCCCTTTTAACTTTCAAAAATATTGACCATTAAAGATTTATATATAGACAATAAATATATTGATTTTAAAGATATGCATGTCTTGAAACAGTCATTGGCATCATTGGGTCAACATTTTGTTATCTACTAATCAGATTCAATTTGTAAATTAGCTGAAGCAAATATTTTGGATTCAAATTCTCTACGATTTATAATGTATTCACATTTTCTACGGTTTCATCTAATGGAAAAAATTAAAACAATCCAATGATCTAAATTTATGCGTGAGTTTTGTAAAAAATATATATATAATTTTAATATATAAATGACACGTATGCATGTTGAAATTAAGTCTTACATTGGTTTTTGATTTTAACAAAATTATGTTTTATTTTATGTTAAGTGATGCCTAGTTTTATGTAGTTGATATGGAAGGTCATACATATTGCTTGCAAGACACTAATGGCGGCTTTATAAATGGCGACTTTATTATAAAGGGCTTTCGAAGAGCACTCGCACCATCACCCAACCAAAGTTTTATCCGTTGGAAAACTTATCTTCTTGAATCACTGAGTGGGGATTTGTTGTTAGTTTTTAGGTATTTTACTGAGTACCGCAAGGTTCGTTATTCTCGTAGAACGACTTGCTTTGAAGTGTTCAGATGGAATTCAAGTCAACTTATTTGGGTGTTTACAGAAGATTTAGGAGGCGAATCCTTGCTACTGAAATTCCAGGGTGTTCTCCTAATTCGATATGCTACACTCATGATGATGATAATGGTGTTTCTGTTGGAGAGTGTGTATATGATGATTCTTGTGTGTATAATCTTAAAGAACCAACTTTTGATCCTTATTTCATTATAGATGAAACATCTCGCATTAACATGTTCAAACAATCTCCAATTTGGTTCGTGCCGAGTATTCTAAGCAATAGATCCATATTTGCGCTTAAAGATCGAGATTGATGAAGCTCAAAAAAACATTTCAGTCCCATTTTTATCTTTTGTTTTCGTCTAAAGAGTTCATTTAAAGCATACTTGTGATTTTAGTAGATTTATTTATTTAACGATGGTTTTTTGTATTTTTTATTTTATTTTATAAGCAAATTGTGTTCCTATATAGATGATTCACAATTATCATTAGTTAGCGATAGCAGAGTAATATGAAATTTGCGGTTTCATGAAAACCATATTAAAGACATCTCAATCCTTTAGCTTCTAATACTTTTATAATCCTAAGCCTTTTGCAATAAGTAACAAACATATTCCATGGCACATCTCCAACAAGCATCCAATCGCCATCATTCTCTTCGTTTGTGGGCACATATTCGGAAATTTCGATATCGTATCCTTCTTTGTTTATTTTTCCAGCTGAAATAAACAAATAACATGAGATTCAATATCACAAAAAGCTTTCAAGAACATTTTCTTTTTGATACACGTTTTCAATAACTTAATCACAAGCTTTTAAGCTCGGTTTTTTCCCTTGTAAGTTCCAGATGGTTTACTCAACATGTTCCAAAAACAATTCTTCAGAGTTTCTGGCTTTTTTAAGGCTAGAAATTTTAAACTCGACAGACCTAAGGTTTCAGGTTCATTGGAAGTTGAAACCGCTTTATTTATGTAAAAGTTGCGGAATGTTCATGAAACAAACATGCACTATGTCAACATAGAAAGC